>JAEHOD010000044.1:630000-998889 GCA_016834595.1 Chlamydomonas schloesseri | reverse complement strand
GCGTATTATATGGCTTGCTTTGTACCATGGAGGGTTAATAACGCGTGACCATAGGCCCGCGAGGACACGGGCGTTCGCAGGGGAAGTTGCCACAGCTGTGGTGATCTAGCTGGGGGTCACGCGATAGGTGTCGGGACGACTTTGCTCGCGAGGGGTGAACGGGTGTGACACGGTGCGTGGCGTGTGTGTTTTTGCTATTTCCCTAGTCGCATAAGCCTACGGGCCTCATGAACAAAAAGACAACAGCATATGCATGGCGTTTGAGTGTATTGTTCGGGCCGCTTTGATGGCCATTAGCTTGATGCATGTGATAGAGTGCTGCGCGCGTGCTGAGGTGTGCACATGCAGAGGTTCGCATGGCTGCGCGGGCTCAAGTGCACGTGCAGGTCGTTGTATTACCTAACCCGTTAATGTTACACTGTGTGGCCTGCCTCCGACCCGGGCCCGACACACGGCCTCTGCAGCCTACCAGTCTCTGGACTGGCGAGAGCGCTCACAAAAACAGCGCTAGAAACCCAAGCCCACGGCTGACCTGCCCTACCCGCGCACAGCAAGCCTAGCCGCGAAACGAGAAACGCCTCCCTGTGCTCTCCTGAGCCCACAGGACCAGGCGGTGTGGAGACAGCTCGCGCACCTAATACCTCAAACGAAACCCCCGACAAGAGACAACCCGAAGACGAGCACCCACGCGCGCGCTCCCCTGGGCTACCAACGCCTGGGAACACACGTGTCACCCTTCTGCTACTCATCAGCAGGCCACACGTAGCAAGAGGGACAGGGCCGGCGAGAACGCTCAAAGCCGCCGCACCTAGCCGCCAAAGCTACAGCCCAAACCACCAACTCAATCGAGTCACCTACCGCAGAGGGGACAAGCACGCAACCGAGCGCCTACCCGCCACCTAACCCGAGCTGCTGGAAGGTGCCGGTAGCTGCGGCACGTTGGCCCCTTTTAGACAAGAGTGTGGCGCGTTGGCCCCATTTGGATGGGTGGCGCGTTGGCCCCTTTTGGAGGTGAACAGGGGTATATAAGGCGGAGACCTTGCTAGGTGTTGTTCAGTCCAGAGATCACAAAGCACGTACTGACACGGCTTATGCTCTGAGCACTCACCCGGTCCCTTGCGACCATTGTCTCCCGCTGTAAGTCATAAGTGTGGCTTACTTGTTTCCCTGAGTCCCTCTGCGCCTCCGCGCGCTGGCTATCCCGGTTTCCCCTAGCGCCCCAGCGCGCCAGCTCAGCGCATAAGCCCAGCTGACATTGGCTCGGCAGCGCTTCCCTTCCCCCTCTCTCCTTCCTTCACCTATCCCGTTCGCAGGGCTTATCTCCTTGCGTATATTCCCTTCCTCTCTCTCCTCCTCCTTCAAGCAAGTGGTTTACAGAAGGCTTGGGTTAGGTGGGCTCGTGCCAGCCGTTGACACGCCCTCAGGTGGTTCACGTGCCTGGTCCCCTTCAGCCCCGTAACGTCTTTCCGTCTGACGCTTCCGCATCTCGACTTCCGCATCTCGATTATATCCTCTCGATACCTGTCTGGACACCTCTCTCGCCTAGGAGCAAACCAGAACGAGACCCCAGCAGTGGTCGCAGTGCTGCGTGGACTTGCCACCCGTCCTCACACGCGTGTCAAGTGGTGAAGCAAACGGTCATTGGGCACCCCATTCACATACACAAAAAGTTTTAATTTTCTTGTCTTTACTCTTTGTGTGTGGTGGTGGGTTTTGGTTGCCACAGGTGGCTCTGGCGAGCAGCCCCGGTCACCTCCGGCGCCCCGGCCCCTGCCTTTGCCCCGGCTCCCCCAAGCTTCACACAAACACCAGCAGGGGAAATCAGACTAGTGAGGTCCTCAGAGGGGCCAGAGGCCGCAGGGTGGGACCGGTGGAGCGCGTGTAGAATTGCCGTGTGCAGTTTTGGGCGGGGGTCGGATCGGCCATTCATTTGCATCTCCCTGCAAAGACAAGCCTTTCAGTTTGCGTATGACGTCTTATGGACGTGCCCAAAAGTGGCACCTATGGCACCTTACCGGATCTCGTCAGCGGCCCGGAACAGCGCGGCCTGCACAGCAAGTCAGGTGACACGCAGAACTGCACCAGGTGCGGAGGCGCTTAGAAACACCAGTTGTGAGGTTACAGTGATCAAGCCCGTGTACAGCAAGGCTGTTAGGTGCTCAAGTTGTAACCACGAGGCCGTTCACTTTCAAGGGTCAGCTGGTAGGTCACACGGCCTGAAGAGCCTGGGCGGGCGGTCTGGGCGTGGACAGGCACGCACAGGGTCAGCGGGCAAGCGGGCGGGCTGTCCAGGATTGGTGTTGGGGGCAAGGATTGGGATACGAGGTTTGAGGATTGGTGGTGGGGAGGGAAGGATTGGGATAGAGGGTGTCGGGATTGGAACCCAACTTTGGGGATTGGGATAGAAGGTTTCAGGATTGGTACGCCACAAAGTTGGATTGGGATTGGAGGTGCAGGGATTGGGACCCCACTTGTAGGATTGGGATTGGCTGTCGGCCACTTAGGATAGCACATCGGCCTATCCTAGGGGTGACCAGGGGATAGCAGGGATAGGTACCCCATACCACCCCTCTGGGTGACATCGCCGTCGGCACTTTGCTTCGCCATGGGCAGCACAATGCTGCATACATCATGATGCCCACGGCGCACGCACCGGTGTTCGGAAGAAAACGGCATGGTCAGCGTCCTCGGGGCACCGCACTCCACCCAGGGCCTCCAGAGCGTTCAGGACTGCAGCCCGAATGCCTCCCACGTGCTGCGGCCAGACCCGCAAGTGGTCTTGCCATTCCAGCACGAGCAGGGGGTCTTGGTCTGCGGCCGTCGCAAGGAAAGCTGCGATAGCTTTTACCGTCGCTGGGCGCAGGCGCCGCAGCCGCGAGTCAAACATAATCATCACATAGTGGTATAGCAGCAGTAGACTGCATAGCGGGGAGTGTGATAGCGCAAAGCTCACGGCGAAAATGCCAGCGTCCACTATTGCAAAGACCATTGCCGTGATGTCTCAGTCCGTGATGTCTCGGAGCTTAGGTTTGTCTATTACAGCACCATGCGCACCGTCAGAAACGTGTAAGCGCGTGCGGGGCCACCGGGTCGCGGCTGGGTCCGGATGGGGCGCGTCAATTGTTTTGTCAGAGCAGAAGCCAGGAAATGTGCGCCTCCAAATGCCATCAGTAAAAGCATGGGCCTCTTTCCAGTGGATTTAGTGGCTCTCCCCGTTTAGCGGTCTCCACCGCTGTATCGCTGCCTTATGGGAATGCTATATTAAGACTAAACATACAAGAAAATCATTCGGGGCAGCGTAAAGCTGAGGTCGGATTTTGCGACCTAGCCGGGGACTGCCTTGCGCGAGGGGCGACACGCGACAGACACACTATATCGTTGCGTGCCAATCGTTGCGTCTTCGCCGATATTAGCCTAAATTATGGACGCTAGCAAGCCTTTAGCATTGCAGAGAAAGTAGGCCATTACAGTAAAGTCTGCGCGAATGGTGCCGTGGGGCAGGGCCCTGGTGCAGTCTCTCAGTTTCTGTGACGACAATCGAAGCTTTTATGATAACAAGATATCGCTTTTCGTGATCTGAGATAATCGGGGTCAATGAACGCGCGGTCGGCGATGAAGGGCATTCCGCAGCACGGGCCAAACCGCGCCTTCGCAACTCCCACGACCCCAAGGCCAGCCAAAACGATCGCCACCCAGGCCGCCACCGAACCAGAACCCCCACACACACACACATAACTGCCATAGCCTCCGGACCAGT
Organism: Chlamydomonas schloesseri; assembly: GCA_016834595.1. Lineage (NCBI taxonomy): Eukaryota > Viridiplantae > Chlorophyta > Chlorophyceae > Chlamydomonadales > Chlamydomonadaceae > Chlamydomonas > Chlamydomonas schloesseri. The sequence continues at coordinate 995,132 of JAEHOD010000044.1, read as the reverse complement.
CCTCGCCAACAGTCCGTCGGTGCCTCTCGCGGGTGTATACTTGCTGCTCCTAGCCGCACTCATGTCCTCCGGGTCAGCTCGCCCTGAGCACGCCAAGCACGAGTCGTTAGCTCCTGACCCAAAACGTCCGTGCTACATATCCAAGTCGCCCAGTCGTGCCCCAACACCACTGGTCCAAAGCCGATCCTCCTCCATTCCTAAGCTCTTTCCGCCTCCCTCCTCTCCCTCCTGCTCTTCCTCGTCAGCTGGGGCGGCGGCGGGGCCGGCAACCGCGTCTTGAGGAAGTTGGGCAACTCCTCCTACAGCCGGGAGCGGAGGTGGTGTGTCGTGGTGGTGAGACGGAGTAATGGGGGCAACAGGGGCAGTTGGGTGGCGTGAGCCAAGCTTGACGGAGGAATCGAGTCCGGACACAACGGCAACGTGGAGTAACAACGCCACTCAACAAGGTGACTACCGCGGCACTCCCGCACCGGCACGCACTTGCGCCACGCGGACGCACACACACACATACGGACACACACTCGTGTTACACACGAACCTCACCTGGATCCAGTTGTGTATGCGTGCCGCCATCATCCCGCGCTCCCCACCGCGGGCTCCAGTGATAGTCCCGGTAGGTGCGGCTGCTGTCGGGGGCGCCAAGCATCCTGCGGCGTGTGTGTATGTGTGCACGGTATGTGTGTGCGGTATGTGCGTGGCGTGTTTGTGTTGTTTCTGATCTGCCCCCAGGGTCGTGCAAGAGACATAGCATGCAGCAGTGCCAGCTGGACGGCGACGAGGCAGTGTGAACCCACACCACACCACTGCTGGCCGCCCCCCCCACTGCTGCTGCCAACCAACCGCCGCCAACCGCCAACCGCAGACAGCCATCTCTCTCAAGAGCAATCGCCTCAAACCGCCAACCGTCACAACCGCCAGTAGTGTTAGCGGCAGCGGTACCTGACGCTCTGCAGGGTTAGCGCGGGCTTGTCTGCCGGGAAGCGTGGGCCAGCTCCAGTGCCAGCAGTACGGCGGCGCCCTCCCAGCCGGTGGCCGTACAGCGCCGTGCCGGCGGCGGCGTTTAGCTCCAGGGGCGGGCCCGCCCAGCATGTCCCCCAGCAGCGCCAGCAGCTGTGTGTATTGTGTGTGTGGGGGGGGTGCGTGTGTGTGTGTGGTGGGGTGGGTGGGTGGGTGGGGTTAGTTTCATTCCAGAAACCAACGCAAGCCAACCAAGGGAACCCGGGGCGGAGGGAGGGGGAGGCAGGGAGGACAGGGAGACGAGGGGGCGGCAGGAAGGCAGGGATGGAGGGATTATTCATCTCTCCCGCGCCAGATTACACCAAACATCTGCCAGCGCCGGAAAGATATATTGCAGGTCAAACGGCACAGGCGGTGGCGAAACAATCGATGACGCGCCTCCGCCGCCTTCCACGCTCGGTTTCTGCATGCCGCGCGCGTGTGTGCACAGCAAAAACATGCGCCGCAACCCCCCGGGGGTTCCGCGGCGATCACACCACCCTGGATCCGCGTGCTGAGCAGCAGGCAGTGAGCGTCGATCTGCAGGCATGCAGCAAGCAGGTGCAAAAATGAAAGCACACGCAGGCTGTTCCTAGCACTGCAAGGGCTGCTTCTAGCACCACAAATCACAGGCAAAAACGCGCGCATGAACACGTCGACTTGCTCGCATCGCGTGCAACACCGTCTCTGTTTCGTTTTCCCTTGTGCTCCCTCTAACACACACACGAGCACATGTTGCGCGCGCGCGATGTTGCGTCCTAGAGTGCTGTGCTGCGTGTTGTCGCGTCCGGACGATGCAACCGAAAGTCGCTATCGTGGTGGAGTTCGGGCACGTCGCCTAGGCTCCTTTGCGGCCGTGCTTCGGGAACCGGGCTGGGGGCCTCATGGCGCCTCGGGCGTGCGATTCACCTCTTGTCTGCCATGTTCCTGATGTATGTTTTTGTACTACCCCTCGTGCTAACTGTGGGCCTGCCCTCCCTTGCCACTTCCCGCGGACTGGGCGCGCTTAAGCTGCATGCTCAAGCCTGGTGCTGCATGGCTTGGCGTGCACCAGGGGAGTACCTGGCGTTTGTCGCACCATGGAGTGGGGAGCGGGGGTTGTCGCCCCCGCCAACCCATGGTGCTCGCATGCTCTCCCGCACACACACCATTGCCATGGCTGTCATGCATGCGCCCATGCCGCCCCGACCTTTACATTCGTTTTTGCTTGCCTGCGCTCCCTCTCTTCCCCAAATCGCGCAACCCCTAGTATAGTTAATTGGGCTGGGCCGGGCTGTGTGCTTGCTGTTGCTCGTCGCGCGACGCAGCGCTACCACGGTCCATCACTCTTGTTCTTGACACTCGCTTGCTGCCGCCCTGTGCTCTGTTGTTTCCCTCCTGGCTCGTAGGTGAGATTTTCATCGAGGATCGGGCGGGAGCTTGGACTTAGCGGCCAGGAGCTAGCAGCGAGGAAATCGGCTTTAGGCGTGCCCTGGGTCTCACGATACCGTGAGAGCACATGCATCGGGTTGCACCCTTGAGAGCGTGTGGACACTAATCCCCCCTCGAGGTTAGGTAGAGGGGGTTGCGCGATTTCCGGATGGTAAGCCGGCGGCGATTCAGGTATGCAAGGTAATTCCAGGTAACAAGCGTATGTGTTGCGTCGCGTGCCCTGTTTGGCGTTCCTGTCCCTTCGCACGCACAAGTCTTTCATAGTACTCTCCCTTGTGCTTTCTAACACACGAGCACATTGCGGGGACTCCTCTCCGTTTCCGTTTACCAACACACGAGCACATGTGCACACGTGCACACACATGCACACCTGCAGCTTGAGGCGGTCTGCCCGCCAGGGGTATGTACTCGGGCCAGACACATGTGCGCGCTCCACAGCGGCAGCAGGAACGGCGGCAGCAGCGACACGCCGATCTTGGGCCCGCCGCCGCCGCCGCCGCCAGCTGCGCCGCCGCCGCCGCCAGCTGCGCCGCCGCCGCCGGAGCTGTTGGGCAGGCGCAACGCCGCGCTGCCGGCGCCGGGGCTGGTGCTGTATGGGGAGGACGAGGAGGCGGGGGCGCCGCCACCGCCGCCGGTGCCCAGGGCGCCAGCGGAGAGGACGCCGGGGGGCAGGGGCGAGTTGGACTGGGCCTGTAGGTCGACAAGAACCGGCGGCACCTGCGCGGCAATGAAGAGTTTGGAGTTACGAGAAACAAACTCGCAGCGAGATTGGACTTCCGGCTTGCAAGCCGCAGCTGATGTCGCGACACCACACGTCAACCAAGAGGTCGTTCGGGCGCTCAGCCGCATGGATGAAGCTGGTGTCCATCTCACCTCATTCTGCACCACCAAGAGCAAGCTGAAAACCGCCGCAAGCCGACAAACGGAACCTACAGTAGCCGAGCCATCCCGCCCACCCCGCCGGGCGCCTGCAGCCCCTTCCACGCCAAAGCCCCCCTCCTCTCGCAAGCAAGCAGGCAAGCAACGCACCAGCAGCAGCAGCTCGGGGTCCGAAATGTCGCCCGCGCCGGAAGGCAGCCTGAATCTGGCCTGTAGCACCAGTGGCGGCAGCGCCGCCGCCGCCGCCGCTGCCATTGCCCCTTGCCCCTTGCCCGCGGCCCCTCCCGCCGTGACCCCGCCTCCTCCTGCTCCTCCTGCTGCTGCTGATGTGGCCGCCCGCGCCGCCGCCGCCGCCGCCGCCGCCCCTGCCACGGCCCCCGGGCTCGCTGGCCCGCGGTTCACTTGGAGCCCCTCGCCCAGCTGCTCGCCGCCGCCCTCCCTGCCCCCGCCCCTGTCCGCCGCCTCCTGGCCTGCGGCCTGCTCCTCCCCTTGCAAAAGAGGTTCCAACACGCTGTCGTCCTCCTGCCCGACCCCTGGCCCCTCGCCGCCGCCACTGGCCGCTGCCTCCCCCGCCGCATCAGCCGAGCCCGGCGCCGCCGCCGCCGCTGCAGCCGCTGGCGGCGGCGGCAGTAGCCCGGGGGGCAGCCGCGCGCCTAGCTGCGCCGCCAGCTGTAGCAGCTGCGTCAGTTCCACGCCGGGCAGGGGCACCGAGAAGATGGCAGCAGCTGCAGCTGCGGCGCCTGCTGCTGTCCCTAATCCGGATCCAGAAGAAGTGGAGGGCGCGGCTGCAGCTGTCGTTTGCGGCCGTCTGCTGCTGCAACTCCATTTGCACGCCGCCGCCGCTGTCGCCGGCGCCCGTGTCGAGCGTGCTGAGCTCAAACTGCAGCCGCGGCAGCCGAGCCGCCGCTGCCCTCCAGCCGCTTCCGCTGCAGCCATTACCAAGGTAACAATGACCCAGGACGCGCAAGGCATTGAGGTGAAGTCACGAATTTCCTCCGCCCTTCCACCTCTCCTCCAGCGGCACAATAAGCCCTTTCTGCTACTCATAGCCCTGAAGGGTGCAGTAGTATCTCAGCAGCGCTACCAGTCATTTCGAAATAACGCTGTTGTCGGACACACGCACGCAGATATGTGTGAACGCACCTGGTGTAGGCGGTACGCCTGCAGCAGTGACGACACCAGCCGAGTCAGTGCCTCCGGCCGGGCCAGCTGCAGCTCCGCAGTAGCAGGCCACCCCAGCAGCATCGCCCGCAGCGCCTCCGGGCTACAGCCGCCGCCGCCGCCGGCACTGCCGCTGCCGCCACTGCCGCCGCCAATGCTGCCGGTTCGGCCTGCCACCGGCGGCGCGGCGCCCGCCAGCGCGGCGGCGGCGGCGGAGAAGGCGGTGGGCGGCCCCGGGCTGAGCCGAGGTGGAGCTGGAGGAAGCCGCCGTGGAGCACAGCGGCCGGAACGTCTCGTCATCGAACACGACGTCGGGAGGCGAGCTGCTGCTGCTGCTGCCCACCGGACCGAACACGAGCTATGAATGGATCAAGAGGGTAGGAGGGCGGGAATGATGAGAGTGTGCGGCTTGTGTTTTTGGGGGAGAGAATACGGGGCCAGGGTTTGTGGGGTTTGCGGCACGGCAGCGACGGGGAGATGGCCATGGTGACGACCGCCTGCCCGGCCCATGCGCGCACACGCCAAGAGCTAGGCCGCGCAGCCGATGCGGCTGAGCCCCAAGCGCCCCGCTCGCCAGGCCGCGCCGGCGCCCGCCCGGCCCCCGTGTCCCCGTGCCGCCATCCGCGCGTCCCGTATCCCTGCGGCCCGGGCACCAGCGGGCATCGCGGTCTGCCCCCAGCCCCCGGCGCAGTCCTTCCCACCCCTCCCCTGCTAAAGCCAGCTTTGCGTCAGCCTGTTGCAGCCCCAACTTTCAAAAAGGAGCACGGCTGACTCCCGGCTTTGCACGGACCCGCGAGTCCCGGACGGTCGCAACGAGGCGTCCCCAGAGGGAGTCCAGGAGTGAGCCGCGCGCACCTGCCACCGCAGCTGGCGACCGCACCACGGCAGGCCCAGGTTCACCACGCGGCAGTGCGGGCTGATGTAGTCCAGGCTTGCGCTGCAAGACAGGTCATGCCGCAGCTGGCGCAGCTGCGCATGGAGCGTGCTGCTGTGCACGTTCGTCGGCATGGCCCTCGCGACGACTTTGCAGCGCCCGTGAGACAGTCACTGACTGGTCCCAGGCTTTCGGAGCGCCCTATAATATCTGCAATGTCAATCATGCGAGCTCAACATGTTGACACAAGTTTCTTGTCCGATACAAGGATTCCGCGCAAAGAGGTTTCCGTTCAGTTCAGAACAAGTTCGTCTGTGCCATTCACATGCATGCACTTATATCTGTGCTTCGAGAACTTCAAAACAAGTGCTCAAGAGCTTCCGTGGCAAACCCTGTCCAGAGAGAGACTGCTCTCCCCGGTTCCTACCTGCGGTTCCCCCTGACGATGCGCTGTGGCCAGCTTTAGGGTTGCCAGGTGCACCAGTACCACGCTCAGGCGCTCCCTCTCCTGCGCTACCGCCCAAGAATTCAGCACTGCGAGATGGACAGAGGGTGTGAATGGCTGAAGACCGTGCTTGCTTCTGGCCAGGTCCAGCACTGCAGTTCCGAAGTTGACTTCCTCTCTGTGAGCTTACACAGATACAATGCCAGGCCCCGCCAAGTCCCCCTTCAGCGTCTGCGATGCAACACGACAATCCGTAGCAAGCACTCGAAGGTAGGCTCTAGTGGAGCGCCGCCATACGGTGCCTCATGCGCACAAGCTAGCAATATTGAGAGCAGTACAACCCCGCCCGCCCGCTACCCACCACCACTCAGCTGTGGATCCGGCAGAGTAATGTGCAAAGCAGGGGGAATGCGCCATTTGCATGTTTGCACCAGTAGCATTTATAAATAGCTGTATTGACGCGCAACACACCGGGTTTTGAGCTGCCTGAGCGCCATGCGTGTCAGTGTCCCAATGCCTTTCCCCGCTAATACGAATAACGACTGCACACGGTGCGTCAGTGAAGTTCTCCTCACTTATCACCCCCTCGCACACCAGTCACAGGTCAAGCACGATCGCATATGGCCAGATCCGGCAAGCTCGTCACTTGCCAGGCCGCGGAGCGGATCCTCCAGCTGCAGCTGGCCCCGTCGCCGCCGCCGTCGCCGCCGCCACCACGCCCGGGCCAGCCCTTGTCGTGCCCGCCCTCCCGCCAGTGCTGCAGCTGGCACAGCCCGCAGCAGTAGCGCGCAGCCCGGCAGCGCGAGCACGTCTTGCCACCGCCCGGGGGCACCAGCGCGCTCGGCCCCTCCAGGCTGCTGCAGGCGGGGTTGGCGCACAGGGCCGCGGGTGCCGGCGGCACGGCCGCCGGCACGGACGTCCCGCTGCCACCGCCGCTTCCGCTACTCCCCCCAGGTTTCACGCTCGCACCGGCTGCTGCCTGCGCCGCCCCCGCCAGCGCGGCCGCCATCCGTTGCTGCACCTCGTCAGGTGACATCAGCCGCCATACCTGCACGCCCCCGCCGCCGCTTCCGTATCCTCGTCCGCCCTCGCCCACACCGCAGGACCGGACTAGCAGCCGCTCTCGTAGACGAATGATTGCACGGGTATCCAACCGCACCACAAATTCACCCTCGCTGTCAGGACTCCCTGCGGCAAGCACGCCCGCCGCGAACACATCAATCAACTCCAGCAGCTCGGCCCGCCCCCCGCCTAGCTGCCACCGCCTGCAGTGGCAGCAGCGGCGCCCGCACGTCCTCCGCCGGCGCCCCCTCCGAGCTGCTGCTGCTGCTGCCGCGGCTGCTGCTGCTGCTGCTGCTGCTGCTGCCGCGGCTGCTGCCGTCCTTGCCGCTGCTGCCGCACGCGTCGTCACCAGTCAAGTGGTGGTCCTCGCGGCCCTCGGGCTCCTGCAGTAGCAGGGCCACGCAGTGCCCCGGCTGCAGCAGCCAGAAGACCTCCAGCACATCCAGCACCATGTCCTCACGGTCCTCCGTGTCCTCCAGGTCCACGTATACGCCCCCCATCTCAGCGGCATCGCTGACCTCCTCCTCATCGTCCTCGTCGTCCTCGGCGCCATCTGCCCGCGACCCTTCACCGCCGCCCCCGTGCCTGTGCCCGGCCCCACCTGCAGGTACGCCACCGCGGGCATGGCTGCCGCCGCTGCAGCTGTGCAAACATTATAGTACAGGGACGATCCTGCACGTGCGCCGCTCACCTTGGCCCACTCCTTGGGCCACAGCTTGATTAGGACCAAGCAGCCTCCCGCCATGGCCAGGGAGGGCACGTGCGTGGCGTCCAGGTGGCTCCCTGCAGCAACGGCAGAGGCAGCGGGGGGGGGGGAGAGTAGCCATCCGTGGGGGGTATGGAGCGGGCGGAAGCAGGCACCTAGGTGGTGTTGCTTTGTTCTTCTTCGTCACGTGCAACAATAAAGATTGAGCTGGTAGCCGCGCTGGTAGCCGAGCGACAGCGACAACTCGATAGCGAACTCCGCACCCCCCGCACCAGCCGCCCCGCGCCCTCCTCCCTCCACGACGGCGTTTTCAACTTTTCCCGTTTGGATTTACCTTGCACACACACACACACACACACACACACACACACACACACACACACACACACACACACACACACACACACACACACACACACAAACACAAACACACACACACACACACACACACAGGCCGCCTGTAAACCCGTTGTTACACACACACACACACACACACACACTTGTTTTCCCCTTGTGATCTCTAACACACACACAAACACACCTCAACGCCTCCCCACGCGCCTTTCCCCCCTGCTGTGCACTCACCCAGCAGCCACAACCACCAGCTCCTTACTACCATCCACTCCTATCCATGGCACCCCACTGAAGCGCTCAGTCCGCTCACCCAGGTAGATGACCTTCTCCAGGAATTCGGTGGGCACGGGCACGCCCTCCGGCAGCCGCCCCGGCGCGCCCAGGCCCAGGAAGTCCTTAATCTGGGTGCCGAAGATGTAGGTGGCGATGCCCGCCGTGAAGCCCGTGACCACCGGCTTGGGCACGTAGCTGGGCACGGTAGGCAGAGAAGAAGGGGGAGGGGGAACAGGAAGAAGGGGACAGAGGGCAGAGGGCAGTGGGCAGAGAGAGGAGGATTGATGAAGGCTTCGGCAGGCTTGGCGCCCGTGAGGGGCGCTGCAAGTTAGCTAGCCCTCCCACAACCACCTGGGCCTGCGCTCCCTCGCTCCACTTCTTCCTCTTCCCACATCTCCAGCTCTCGTCCCTCGGCAGTGCTAGCTCCCCACCCCTGCGCGGCCCAGCCCGGCTCCTCCTCTCCTGCTCTCCTAGCTCCCCACCCCTGCGCGGCCCAGCCCGGCTCCTCCTCTCCTCCTCTCCTAGCTCCCCACCCCTGCGCGGCCCAGCCCGGCTCCTCCTCTCCTCCTCTCCTAGCTCCCCACCCCTGCGCGGCCCAGCCCGGCTCCTCACACCCCCCTCTCGCAGCCCCTCACCGGATGATTCCGCCCATGCCGGTGGCGCCCATGGCCATGAGCATGCCGCCCGCGATGGCGGTGCAGGCGGCCAGGCCGCCGAAGCCGTAGTTGTGCGCCACGCCCGCCGCGATGGGGATGAAGGCGGCGGTGGGGCCCACGATGGTGACACGTGAGCCGGACAGGGCCGAGGCCTGCGGGGGTGGGAGGGGCGGGAGGAGGAAGGGGGGGTGCCATGCATGTTTAATTAAGGACGAGGTAGACGTAGAGCAGACGTTGCAACACACGTTGGCATACGGGGTGGGGTGGGGGTGGGAAAAAGATGGGGCGGGGGGGGGGGCAGGTATGGTTGAGGGGGCAGGATTGGGTGGGGGCGTGAGGGATGGGGGCTGGGGTGGGATGGGGTGAGGGGTGGTGATGGTGGTCGTGCGTAGCGCACAGGGCTGTTAGAGAGAGAGAGAGAGAGAGAGAGAGAGAGAGAGAGAGAGAGAGAGAGAGAGAGAGAGAGAGAGGAGAGAGAGAGAGAGAGAGAGAGAGAGAGAGAGAGAGAGAGAGAGAGAGAGAGAGAGTAGGAGAGAGAGAGAGAGAGTAGGAGAGAGAGAGAGAGAGTAGAGAGAGAGAGAGAGAGAGAGAGAGAGAGAGAGAGAGAGAGAGAGAGAGAGAGAGAGTAGGAGAGAGAGAGAGAGAGAGTAGGGTGGAGGTGGTGGCTGCCTGTAGTGCCTCGCATGGCCCGGCCCACTCACCAGCAGGCCGCCCACCACCACCGTGTAGACACTGCAGGTGCGGGCAGCAGGCAGGCGGGGAGGGAGGAGACGAGTACGTGATGGGGGCAGCGCTCAAAAGGTCTTCCCCCCCCCCCCAAAGACGGGGTGGGCTGGCGAGCGCAGGTCTGATGCACCTGCACAACCTTCTCCGTGGCAGTGTGGCCTGTGTGGGCTGCGCCCGCCCCTCACCACCCCAACCCCAACCGCCTAACTCCATATCACTCAGCAGCAGCCCGAACGACGAGCATTTTGTTGTATCGCCTTAACTGCATTGCTTAACTCCGCTTCCTTTAGATTGGTTTAGTTTGGGCTGGTAACCACAACCCACCCACCCCCCGCCCCGCCTCTGCACTCACCCCACGGCGGGCGTGCTGTCGGACGCAATGCCCAGCGCCATGCCCAGAGCCAAGGCGATCACACCCACCTGCGCGCCCAGTGCGTGTGCGTGTTCTTGTGTTACAAGTCGTACGTGACGATGGGCCGCATGAGAGGCCCAGGGCGGCATTGACACGAAAGACACGGGCTTCCCGTGACTGCCCACAACTCCTCACAACTCCCCACGCACGGCCCGGCCTGCCCGGACCGCCGGTCCGCCCTGCCCGCACGGAATGACGGGGGGGGACAGACGGGTGCGCAGCGGTGTGACGCACGCACGCACCACGAGGCCCGCCATGGCGTCGCGATTGAAGTCCGCGGCCGTGTACCCTGCACAGCAAGACACCGTACGATGCGGAGCCCCCAAGCCCAAACACACACGTCACGTTCCCCCCCCAACCCGGGGGGAACCACCACGAACACTCCGAACGCAGGAAACCACGGTTTCCGACTATTCGCTACGCTCATGCGGAAACCATAAGGTACCGTATGATGCGGAGCCCACAGCACAGTCAGGGAGATGATTCCAGGAGATGGCGATCAAAAGCAGTCAGCCGTGTGGGGCTGCCTTGGTCTCAGGCTCCTGCACCGCGGCGCCACCTCTTCCTGAAACGTGTTTTACTCGGACACGCCGTCCCCAACCAGACCCCACAAACCCCGCGCCGCGCGCGCACATTGCTGCTCACCCTCCTTCAGCACGTCCAGCAGCTTGGGCTTGAAGGGCACGCGGCTGATGGCCGCCGTCAGCGCCGCCAGCGGGCCGTTGTTGCCGGCGGCCACCGCGCCGTCCAGGTACATCTCCTCCACGCCCAGTGCCGCCGCGCCGCCGCCGCCGCCCGCGCCAGCGGCGTTGCGACGGCTCACATCGACACTCGTCATCGTGCTGCATTGCGGCGCGCGGGCGGCCACAGGCGGGGCGCGTTCTCAGTCTCACAGTGCGTCACACCCTATGTGCCGGTGGGTACTAGCAGCCAGCGGTGTGGCTTCTCATCGTACTCCGTCCATCCGCCTCCCCAGCAGCGCGTCCCTGGGTCGCAGCAACCTCGATATCCCGCAACGGTCCCACAGGAGCTCCCCGCTGACCCTGCAGCATCTCCCCAGCTGGAATGAACTACCTGCCTCGCCCACATACTTCGCATCTATGACCCACACCATCCATGGATGGCGAACCTCCCCCCCCCACACACACACACACGCGCGCACTCGCACACGCACCCACCTGGTGCCGCCGCTGCTGCTGCCGCCGTCGCCGTAGTAGTCGTACGCCTCCTCGTCGCTGCCGCCCAGCACGCTACTGCCGCCCGCGTCGTCGAACTCGCCGCTCATGAGCGCCGCCGACTCCGTGTCCAGGCCGGCGGCCTGGGGGGATGCAATAAACACATGAGCAGGACTAACTGCGCGTACCGTGCCGTTATCTTGTGAGGACTGCTGTTGCAAGCACCTCGTCCACCATCCCCGCTCCTCCTCGCCGTCCCACTCCCAGCCCCCGCATGCACTAGTAAGTCGGGGGTTCAGCGAAACCCCACCACCCTCTCGCCCCCCTGGAATGAGCTATCCCCCACCTGCCACGCCCTGAAGCCGCCCTCCACGGTGTAGATGTCGTGCTTGCCAACCTGCCGGCATCACACATACGATATGACGCGCATGATAAGGCACCCACTTGCGATGGATGGTCAAGTGCGCGAGGAAACAGCAGAAAGCCCATGGAAGATGCAGAGATGAGGCAGGCCGGCATCTGCCGACCCCGACCCACACTCAGGCTTGTGAACCCCCCCCCCCCCCCCCCACCTCCACCCCGCCCCAGTGCCCGCCCACCTGGCTGATGGCGGCCACGGCGCGGCGGCATGTCTCGCTGCCACGACTGCGGGGCGGCGCGGGGCACGACACGAGCAGGCACGTTTGCGTGCGAGCCAGGGAGAGGAGGAATGTCACGCGTAGCCGCCGGGGCGCAGCACACCGCTAGCCATGCAGGATTCGGAGCGGCTGCCGCCGCCGCGCGGCAGCTGGGCCATGCAAGCGCGCGCACGACACTCACGAACTCATCACGATGAAGGTGGTCTGGTCGTTCACGCCCGGGACGAACAGGATGTCGTCGACGAAGGAGGGCACCGGGCGCAACTTGCCGCCGCGCAGCTGTTTGGATGTTGTCAGAAAGGAACGTACAGGGGCCGGGTAGTTCATTCCAGAAACCAAAGCGACCATTGCAACATAAAACCCCAGGGGGGCCCAGGTCGGGGAGAGAGAGACACACAGGAAGGTAGGTAAAGCTACATGCTACAAAAAGCAGACAGCCGAACGGGTACAGAAGCGGCCCAGAGGGCCGGCCGGGTGGTGCCCGCCAGTCAGGAGGCTGAGCGCTGTTACGGGTGTGTAAGGAAGCGCAGGCCCGCCATTACCGCCATGCCATGGGCCAGGCAGGCTCGTTGTGTTGGGTGGGTTTCCCCGGTTCCACCGGCCCACCTCATTGAAGGGCGCATGGATGACGCGCGCCTTGCGCATCTGACGCCTGCGGTAAAAAGAAGTGTGGGCTTTCCGTCCAACATGACCTCCGCTTTGACCAGCGCCCTTCGCATACAACAACATTTGGCCGCGGTGTAAACAAACTCTGGAGCAAGACAAGACTCACGAGAGCGGCAAGCCCTCGATCTTGACCTCGAGCTGTGTACAGCAGGTGGGCAGGCGGCACGCAGGCAAAGGGGGCAACACAGGCCTCGGCACATTCACAGCCAATGTTCATGACCTATCAGGTAGGACGTACCATGGCACTTTAGCCAGCCGGCCTTGATGCCCCTCCCCCAACTTTCTTCCTTAACTGCCCCGCCCCGCCCCGCCCCGCCCGCCCCGCCCCGCCAATGCCAGCAACCGTGCAAGCCCCGACACGCAAACGCACACAAACCAGCTTCTCCTTGCTGCTGCACCCCCCCACCCACCCACCCACCCCAATCACATCATCCGCCCACCCGTGCCCCCCCCCATCCGTACTGTTCACCATTAATCACTCCCACCCACACACACACACACACACACACACGCCCCTGGGACGGTTTACCAGTACCCCCCACACACACATACACACACCCCTGACCCACCCTCGACCGCACATCCACCAGCTTTATGTTGCCGCTGCTGGCCAGCAGGATGGAGGCGTCCGAGGGGCTCACGGACTGCACCCTGTTCGTTACCGTATTACAGTTGCGGTTTGTTGCTTACATGAAGCCAGGTGGTTGCAAAGACGACACGTTGGGTGCGCGGCCACAAAAAGATATGTCCAGGTAAGGTGCAAGGTAGCGGATTCCACGGCCACATAGGGTGCGCGACCAACCAGAGTTTACATGTTTCGATGCAGTATGAGGCAGGGGCTCGAGCTTTAAGACAGGAGGCAGGCGCTCGGAGGTTGGAATGCAAGGGAGACCGCGCGGGTAGGGTGTGATGCAGTGATGGACGGATGGCTGTGCCTGCAGACAACGCGGGTGCGTGTGGGCGCGGCTCACCTCCCAGCGCTCACGGACCCCAGTGCAACGGGGACGGACAGCGCAAGCGCCGCACTGCCAGCCATGATCCAGGTGTCTGTGGGGGGGGAGAATTGGGGCGACCAAGATGATGCCGTTAAGGAGGAGGCGGGCGCGGTGTCTGAACTCCTATTGGCCCGTGTGTGACGCGTGTCGCAGGCCAAGCAGAAGGCACCGGACTCCGGCACGGCCCAAGATCAGACTTGCCCGATATGTGGATGACCTCTGCCATAGCGCTAGCGCGCACGCGGACCTGCTTCCGGCTCAGCCCAGCCGCGGGCGCAGTCCTGCGTGTACACCCCGGTTGGAGTCAGCGCTCAATCAGACCCATACAGGAGGAACGCGCGGGGGCGCATGTGGGCCAGCGGATGGGCGGGTGCCAGGTCGGGGCGCCGTGGCGAGCTGCGGGATATGTACGACGTCAAGAAAGGGCTAGCGCACGCGCGACAAGATGTAAACGGACTATGGGGCGCTGCACGAAGCCAGGCATGAGCGTTGGGCCAATGTGATGCCGACGGAAAACTGCGCGCCTTCATAGGGTAGGGCGCCATCACCACGCGCATGCCGCCCGCGCGCGCCGCCTCCACCCCGTTGGGCGCGTCCTCAAACACCAGCACGCCGCCCATGTCGGTCACGGCCAGGTCGGTGAAGCCCGCGGCGGCCTGGTGGGGGCGTCGGGGTGGGGGTTGAAAAAATGTGGGGCGTGCGGTGGTGGTGGTGGTGGCGGTGGGGTAGTTCATTCCAGAAACCAAAGCGAGTGGGGGCGAGTAAAGGTGTGGGGTAGGTGAAGATGAGTGGCTTGGCAGGGGCACGCAGGCGAGTGACAAACTGACCACCAATTGTCCGAGCGGGCGCCACACGTGGCTGCAGCACTTCATATAATGCGCGCGAGAGTCTCTTCTTTCTTAACAAACAGTCAAGCCCGAAGCGCTGCTGCGAGATCTCCCCGCATCTTGTGCGCTGTGTGTGTACGGCATAATCCGTACCTTCAGGAAGATCTCGGGGTCCGGCTTGGCGCGCGCCACCATGTCGCCGGTGACCACGTGGTGGAACAGCGAGAAGAGCGGCCCATGCTTGGAGGTCTGTGGAGGAACGGGTGAGGGGGCAGGGGGCGGCAGGCAATGTGCAGGAGCGCAGGGTTCCAGGCATATTATGTTATGACGAGAAGGCGAGGTCAGGGAGCAGGGGGCCGTACAGGACAGGGGTCAGCTGCGTGGTTCAGGAAGGTGGCCGTACAGGACAGAAGTCAGCTGCGTGGTTCAAGAAGGTGGCCGTACAGGACAGGGGCCAGCTGCGTGGTTCATGAAGGTGGCCGTACAGGACAGGGGTCAGCTGCGTGGTTCAGGAAGGTGGCCGACTGGCCGTACAGGACAGGAAGGCCTGCATGGCGTGTTCCGCAACGTGTGAATGTGAATGCGAGGGGGCGGATGATGCGGGTCCGGCGGTGGCGTGCCAGTCGCGATTGTCACGTACGGCGCAGCAAGCAGGCAAGCAAGCAAGCACGCAGGAACGCCGGCAGACACGCTGCCAGCACCCACCTTGAGCTTGAAGGCGGCGGCGTGGCTGCCGGTGGCCACTGCCATGGGCACGCCGCAGGCCGCCAGGTGGCGCACCAGCCGCTCCGCGCCGGGCATGAGGGGCGAGTCGGCGAAAGCCTCCTGCAGCAGCGCATCCCGCTCCGCCAGGAATTGCTTGAGGAAGGGGAGGGAAAGGGGCGGGGGGGGGGGAGGGAAAGGGAAGGTGATGAGAGGGGGGAGGAAGGAAGGAAGGAAGGACGGAAGGACGGAAGGAGGGAAGGAGCTGGCGTGATGGAGGTACACGGTTTTGGAAGGGTAGGTATGAGGACGTGGGAGGCGTGGCCTGAGGGTCGGGGTGGCCAGGAGTCTGGCCCCGCTGGTGTCGGGCTTGATGCTACCGTGTACAGGCAGCCTGCCGGGCCCGAACGGCCGATGTTTGGGGTTGCAATAGTCGCTTTGGTTTCTGGAATAAACTACCCACCCTACCCCACCCCACCCGACGCCCGAAAGCTGACGTGCGCGCGCACGCACGCACGCGCGCACACGAGCACGTACATTCTGTTATCAAGCGCAAGCGCGCGCACCACCCGTATGCAGTGCCGGCTGACACATGCAGTGCCCTGCACACACACACACCAAACACACTGCCGCCCACGCATGCCCCGCACACGCACACGCACACGTGCACGCACCTCGGGCGTGATCTCCTCGGGTGTGAGTTTGAGGTCCTCGCACAGCACGCGCGCCGCGTCCAGCGCCTGGCGCCCCATCATTTTGGCTTTGAGCTCCCACTGCAAGGCGGGCGGGGGGCGCGGAGGTGAGGGGGGCCGGGCGGAGGTGAGAGGGGGGGGTGGGAGCTGTGCAGACCAGCCCAAGCTGGACCAAACGTCAGCCCGGGGAAGGCGCATGACATACACACAAGCCGTGATTAAGGGGCTGGACCGCCCCTTTGCGCTGGAAAGTTGATGAGCCCTGCCGGGCGCGACGTGGCACCGACTCGGAACGGGTGGCGTGTTGCGCATCGACACAGGTCTCTGCACTCCTGTGTGCAACCCCCTCCCTTCCTATCACCGTACAGCCCCGCCGCATCCCCAGCCGTTCAAGCTTTCCCCCTTCCCCACCCCTCTAAGCCTCACACACACACCGTGAACTTGCGGCCGAAGCGGTCCAGGATGCGTTGCTGCGCCACCGTGTAGGCGCCTTCCGTGTCCAGCAGCAGACCGTCCATGTCTGCGAGCAGCATTGATGACGGTACCAGAACTCATCTGTGTTGAATTCGCCGATGTATATCAATCGCAAGAGAACTTGAGCTCACCGAACAGGACAACGGATGGCCTGCCGCCGGGCTGCACCGACGGGGTCATGTTGCTTGTGTCGCTACTCGTTCGCTGGACTGAACCTGTAATCTTATAATGTGACTGAAGTGGCTTGAAGTGTCTCAAGCTATGTCTCAGAGCAAATGCGCTTCTGTGTTTCGGTCGAGCGTGCCTTGCGAGTCGCTGCGCAAGAAGCATCCGCACTTCAAGATATATCAGGCAACTCTTTTACACTCCATAAGTTCTTTGGCAAGCGGCTATGTGGATCCCGACCCGCAGTGGATCCAGGCTGACTTGGCAGGCAGTCCGCCTCCGCGTGTCCCGTTGCCCCCACGCGCAACGCGAAAGCTGTCTGCCCAGTGACGCCCGCCACACTTCACAATCAGGCCGTAGAAAACACCTCTATCCTCACAACTTCCACAATTTTCGCAACCTGCGGGGCGCTCTAGGCAACAACTGACACCCTACGATGCGGGCAAACCAACACTTCGGCAATTCGGCATCCCTCACGGCCCTGGCTCCAGCACACACCGTGCTATCAGCACCTCTCCAGAAGCTTTCCTCCAAAAGCTGATTTTATTATCTGGCTTGAACAGCTGCTACTTGGCACCTCCGCCCTTGCGCCGCGTGCCTCCACCAGCACCTGCCTCCACCACCCACGACACGCGGCTGACGCGCCCCGCCAGCTGCAGTACACCCCGGCGGGGGCACGTGTACGGCGCCAGCTGGCTCACGTGCAGCAGTCTTTCCTGCTGCTGAAAGAAGTCGTACACTGCAGGGTGAAGGGAGTCCGCACGGAAGAGAGATGTTACTTCGGAGGAAGTGTACGGAAAGGGACAACTCTGGTGCGGCAGCAGGGGAGATGCGCACATGTGGGATTATCCGGGATGCCACCGTCTGATGTGTGTAACGCAGGCATAAGCACAATACACATGCAGAATATGCATGCGTATCGCACACGGACTTGTGTTGCTAACGCAAGTAGCCACTGAGCTCCCGCCCGGCCGGTGCCCGCTTGGCTGCGTTTTATGCGTAGGATAAAGCACGCCTAACGCACAAACGCCGGTCGCGTTAAGGCTGAAGCATGGCCTTACGCATGCGCTTCACATTGCGTCAATTACCGTAACGCAAGTGCCTGGCCGGCGCAGCAAGCAGGGGTACCCCTGGCAGCAAGCATACCCGGTACGCATGCTGTACGCCAGGGGAGACGCCTCCCCTGCTGTACGCACGGCTGCAAACAGCACGCACGCACGGCTGCACGCACGCACGCAAGGACACATGCAGGACGCTCATTGCCAGCTCCGTTACACAGATTGTGCGCACGATTTTGCGCGACAATATGGTCTCGTGTCTGGCACCATGTAACGGACATGCGCTAAATTGCGAGTGTAATCTCACAGCCAAACCAACTTGGCACCATCTAATCTCACAGCCAAACCAACTAACAGCCAACTTCGTGTCCATGCCACGCCAGACGCCTGACCAAGCCCATTGTGCGTCGTCCTCCAGGCCTCCAGTCTGCTCCTGCCCATGCTTGCCCCAACCTCAACCAAAGAATTGCTCAAATGCCCATCCCCACTTTTGTTTGTCAGCGCAGCTAGCCCATTCCAATTTAGCGTGATCCAGTCAGCCATCCTTGTCCTATGTCGGGCAAGATGTCGGGTCAGCACAAGTGACAGTTGCTTAACAAAGGAAGGAGCTGATACTAGGACAGCAATGTTTCACAATATTGAGAACATTGTCCCGACCCCAAGCTTCTGCTTCCTCTCGGCCGCCTCCTCCTTCTGCCAGCACGATAATGTTATGCGTTGATGAAAGAAGCGGTCAACAGGTGTATATGCTGATCCTCCAACACGTGTACGGCACATTCTAACTGCAAACGTCCTGTGCAAAATACTCTTCCTGCGCTACCATCAAGTAAACTTCCAACTGCCCCGTCACTCAAGCCGTCACTGTCACTTGCCCGCTCAGCCAACGCTGAGCGGCACGCTGACAGCACACGCACGGCTAGGGAGGCGGATTCACAGCTTGAAGAACTGATTGGCCTCGGGCACGAGCTGCGCCCGCCCGTTGACCTTGAAAATGGTAATGGAGCGGGCGACCGCCGCCCGTTGCGGCAAGCCGGTGGACGCCGACATAGCCGCGCTGATGCCCACGAAGTCGAAGTGGTGCTCTCTGCGCGCAGGTCAGCAGGGTGGGCTTCTTCAGGTACGTATCCAGCCTCCATACTGTAAGGGCTTTCCCCTCTGCAACACCGCAGTATACAGGGAGATGCAAAGTGAATGGGTGGCCGGTTCTGGGGGCGCTCGCGCGGGGACGGTGCGCAGCTCAAATAAGCACAAACCGACCCCCCGCACAAACTCTACACGGCAATTCTACACGCGCTGTAATAGCAGGTAAAAAGCTCGCTTTTATCAGATTGACATGATGTTTTAGCTCGTGTATTCATTGAGCTTTCCGGCGGGGGGAATGGTGGCCCTGGACGGCCCTGGCGAGCAGCCCTGGTCACCTCCCGCGCCCCGGCCCCCGCCTTTGCCCCCGCCAAACTTCACACATCGGGTGGTGTGCTTACGCTTTCGTTTCGCAAATTAGAGCATGTCCGTAACACAAACACCAGCAGGGGAAATCAGACTCCTGAGGTCCTCAGAGGGGCCAGGGGCCGCAGGGTGGGGCCGGTGGAGCGCGTGTAGAATTGCCGTGTGCAGCTGTGTGCAGTTTTGGGCGACCGACCGGCCATTCACTTTGCATCTCCCTGCAAATTCAGTCTGCGTATGACGTCTCATGGACGTGCCCAAAAGTGGCACCTTACCGGATCTCGTCAGCGGCCCGGAACAGCGCGGCCTGCACAGCAACATCGCCGTCGGCACTTTGCTTGGCCATGGGCAGCACAATGCTGCATACATCATGATGCCCACGGCGCACGCACCGGTGTTCGGAAGAAAACGGCATGGTCAGCGTCCTCGGGGCACCGCACTCCACCCAGGGCCTCCAGAGCGTTCAGGACTGCAGCCCGAATGCCTCCCACGTGCTGCGGCCAGACCCGCAAGTGGTCTTGCCATTCCAGCACGAGCAGGGGGTCTTGGTCTGCGGCCGTCGCAAGGAAAGCTGCGATAGCTTTTCGCGTCGCTGGGCGCAGGCGCCGCAGCCGCGAGTCAAACATAATCATCACATAGTGGTATAGCAGCAGTAGACTGCATAGCGGGGAGTGTGATAGCGCAAAGCTCGCGGCGAAAATGCCAGCGTCCACCATTACAGAGACCATTGCCGTGATGTCTCCGTCCGTGATGTCTCGGAGCTTAGGTTTGTCTATTACAGCACCATGCGCACCGTCAGAAGCGTGTAGAGCGCGCGCGGGGCCACCGGGTCGCGGCTGGGTCCGGATGAGCGTGCGCCCATCCCCGGAAAATTTCAGGGATGGGGGCGAATTCATTGCCCGCCGAAGGCGGGCGGAACTTTTTGGCATTTTCGCCCGCCTGCTTGCGAAATTATTTCGCCTCTGGGCCCAAAACTGTTCGCCTTGACTTCCGCCCGTCCAATGACCCTTGCTTCTCCACCTAAAACCTTCTGTTAGGCTCCTCCACACATCAGCGACATGATCTAAGGTCACTTCTTGCTTGTGGAAGCTTGCTAAGCCCAAATCGTTGCACAATCAGGACAAAATTTCGTGTCAGCAAGTCCATGTCCACGTCGTGGCGTCCCTTTTCAGTGCTAACATGGTATCAGAATGACTGTGGTGTACAAAGAAGTGTCGAAACACCGATATGGGCACGGGGCGCGCGAAATGTGTGCTGGAATGTCGCCGTCGTTGTGGTGCATACATGACCGGTTCGGCAACAAAATGACACCCGTAATCATGTGAAGCATCTTTATGCCTTGTTGGGCTGCTGTTGCATCAATAGAGTACCATAGAGGGGCAAAAGGCGTTAAAATGCACGAAACTGGGGCTAGGCTGGGCTAGGCGTGCCGGGGATTTCGCTTATTTGCGCCGACGGGCGGAATGAGGGACTGCTCCGAAATTCCGGCGAAATCAATTGCGGAAATCGAGGCGGAATCATTTTGTTTCCGCCGGTAATGCAAGCAAGGGAACAGGTGTGCGGCGTCCCTCGAGTGTCAGAAGAACCCACCCCCCAAATACCGTAAATACATGAGCAGTCGGGACAGAGGCAAAATTGCGCGCTGTGACTGTACCGACTGAGGTAGCTGGCCGATGTTGCTGGAGCGTTTTGCTGTTGCGCATTCCTCACGCTCCGGGCGCCCGGCCAGGCGATGCCACCACACACAATGCGACGCCACGCAGCGCGAGACAGATGGAAGCGTCGCACCTGCAGGCAGGAGTCCAGCGTCCACCGATGAGCGCTAGGCCGAGGGTCAAGTTAATGCGAGCGGCGTGCAGCAAGACAGTGGCCGGGCGACAGTGTGCAAAGCAAGGGCAAAAACAGGGCGCGGCAAGGCAGAAGAAGGGGCCCGATGTGTACGGTATGGCGGGCGAACGAATGCAGTGCAACACGCCAACATCACAACCGGAGGTGAGGAAGCGTAGCTGATAGAGAGGAGAAAAGCTGCAACTTCGGAAGGGAGGCTGAGAGCGCGCCCTAAGCTGTCGGTCGTGTTTTCGGTCATGTTTCAAGGACTGGCAGAGTTTTGGCTGGGAGACGTTTGCTGGAAGAGGCTGTGCTGGTGGATGGGTGGTTGCTGCTGCCAAGGGCAGAGGAGCTGAATGAGGCACATGGGACGGAGGGAGCGGACCAGGGGACAGGGACATTGGGGGCGCTGCAGGTGGGAAAATGCTGGCGCTGCAGGGGCCAGGTCAAGGCCGGACTGGGGACCGGATGCTGACCGTGGGTGGAAAGCTGGGGGCTGTACGAGCCCGGGCTCACGAGGAGCTCCCCGGTGACAAAGGCACAAGATCTTAAACCGCAGGCGCACCCGCGCCTGTCCCGCCCGCCCGCGCGCACACACGGGCGCGCCACCCAAGGCACACACAAGGAACACAGGCACACGCGCGGCGTGCACCCACCCACCCTCCCGCCCAGTCCGGCCGACAGGCCGACAACCGAACACGCCGTTGCGCCCCGCTCGGCAGCCCGAACCTAGCAGCCCACTAGCGCGCAGAGCCCGCTAGTACCCCGTGCCGCCGCACCACACCAGCGCGTGCCAGTGGTCGGCCAGCACAGCCACCCCTCGCATTACCAAGGAACTCCAGCATGGAACACCGGCACGGCCGCCTCCGGGCCGCATAAGCGGCGCAGGGCAGCCTTACCGGCGCCCCACCCCCATCACTTACGTCATGCCGCCGCACCGCTCGGGACCGCCGCCGCCGGCACTCGCCCACCGCACACGTGGATGCGCGACGCACCGCGCCGGGGCTAGGGCTGGTCGGTGCCTCTGCAAGCTGCGGCTAGCTGACGTGCAGATTGCTGTGGCTGTGCAGGGAGGCGGCGTGGCTGGCGGCACCGCCGGGCTGTCCTCGTACGAGCCGGGTGTGGTGGCTGATAGGCAGTTAGTGGAGATGGCGTAGATGGACGTGGCAGTAGGTGTCGGCGCCGCCTGTAGAAGCGTTGTACTGCCAGGCGCAGGAGGGGCGGGCGCGTGGCGACGGTGGAGGTGGCGGAGCGCAGGGCGCAGGACAGCGAGGAAGGAGGGCAGGACGGTGCTGATATGCGCCGCTCGGCGCCGGGCCGTGTTGTGCGGGTAGCGACAGGACTGGTGCTGAATGCTGGTCGCACAATGCTGTGGCAACAATGCTGGATGCAGCCGCAGCTGCACGGCACGCGGCTGCTAGGGCTGCGCGAGCAGGTGCCAGCGGGTGGCGGATGGCCCAGGGGCGGGGCAGCGGCGGGCAGCAGCGAGTGCGGGGCGGGGGTGGGGCCTGCGCGTTGACAAGAACAAAAGGGCAAAAGCAGAGCTGAGGGAGGTGGTTTCCACGGCGAGACCCCGTGAGGAGTGGGGCCGGGCTTAATCGGTCGTTGCCGATCTTGTACCCCGTCGGTAATGCAAGCAAGGGAACAGGTGTGCGGCGTCCCTCGAGTGTCAGAAGAACCCACCCCCCAAATACCGTAAATACATGAGCAGTCGGGACAGAGGCAAAATTGCGCGCTGTGACTGTACCGACTGAGGTAGCTGGCCGATGTTGCTGGAGCGTTTTGCTGTTGCGCATCATTTTGTTTCCGCCCCCATCCCTGGCCGGAAATTTCCTGTCGTAAAGGTCATTCCGCAGCACGGGCCAAACCGCGCCTTCGCAACTCCCACGACCCCAAGGCCAGCCAAAACGATCGCCACCGAGCCGCCACCGAACCAGACTGCCCCCACACACATAACTGCCATAGCCTCCGGACCAGTCCTCGCCAACAGTCCGCCGGTGCCTCTCGCGGGTGTGTACTTGCTGCTCCTAGCCGCACTCGTGTCCTCCGGATCAGCTCGCCTGAGCACGCCAAGCACAAGTCCTTAGCTAGCTCCTGACCCAAACGTCCGTGCCACATTTCCAAGTCGCCCAGTCGTGCCCCCAACGCCACTGGTTCAAAGCCGATCCTCCTCCAATCCTAAGCTCTTTCCGCCTCCCTCCTCCTCTCCCTCCTGCTCTTCCTCGTCAGCTGGGCGGCGGCGGGGCCGGCAACCGCGTCTTGAGGAAGTTGGGCAACTCCTCCTGCAGCAGGGCGTGGAGGTGGTGTGTCGTGGTGGTGGGACGGAGTAATGGGGGCAATCGGGGCAGTTGGGTGGCGTGAGCCAAGCTTGATGGGAGGTTTGGAGTCCGGACACACGGCAACGCTAAGTAACAACGACACTCAACAAGGTGACTGACTACCGCAGCACTCCCGCACCGGCACGCACTCATGCCACACACAGACACGCACTCGTACCACTCGGGCGCACACACACACACGGGCACACTCGTGCCACACACCACCCTCACCTGGATCCAGTTGTGTATGCGTGCCGCCATCTCCCGCGCCCCCCACCGCGGGCTCCAGGGATAGTCCCGGTAGGTGCGGCTGCTGTCGGGGGCGCCAAGCATCCTGCGGCGTGTGTGCGTGCGTGTGTACGGTATGTGTGTACGGTATATGCGCGGCGTGTTTGTGTTATTTCTGGGCTGCCCCCAGATTTGTGCAAGAGACATAGCAGTACAGCAGTGCCAGCTGGACGGCGACGAGGCAGTGTGAACCCACACCACACCACTGCTGACCGCCCCCCCCACTGCTGCTGCCACCAACCGCCGCCAACCGCCAACCGCAGTCAGCCATCTCTCTCGAGAGCAATCGCCTCAACCGCCAACCGTCACAACCGCCGGTAGTGCTAGCGGCAGCGGTACCTGACGCTCTGCAGGGTCAGCGCAGGCTTGTCTGCCGGGAAGCGTGGGCCCAGCTCCAGTGCCAGCAGCACGGCGGCGCCCTCCCAGCCGGTGCCGTACAGCGCCGTGCCGGCGGCGGCGTTTAGCTCCAAGGGCGGACCGCCCAGCATGTTCCCCAGCAGCGCCAGCAGCTGTGTGTATTGTGTATTGTGTGTGTGTGTGTGTGTGTGTGTGTGTGTTGGGTGGGTGGGTGGGGTTAGTTCCAGAAACCAAAGCAAGGCGACTAAGGGAACCCGGGGAGGAGGGAGGGGGGAGGACAGGGAGAAGAGGGGGCGGCAGGAAGGCAGGGATGGAGGGACTATTCATGTCTCCGGCGCCAGATTACACCAAACACCTGCCAGCGCCAAAAACCTATTTTGCAGGCCAAACGGCACAGGCGGTGGCGAAACATCGCTGACGCGCCTCCGCCGCCTTCCACGCTCCGTTCTGCATGCCGCGCGCGTGTGTGCACAGCAAAACCATGCGCCGCAACCCCCGGGGCTTCCGCGGCGACCCCACCCACCTGGATCCGCGTGCTGAGCAGCAGGCAGTGAGCGTCGATCTGCAGGCACGCAGCAAGCAGGTGCAAAAATGAAAGCACACGCAGGCTGTTTCTAGCACTGCAAAGGCTGCTTTTAGCACCACAAATCACAGGCAAAAACGCGCGCATGAACACGTCGACTTGCTCGCATCTCGTACAACACGGTCTCTGTTTCGTTTTCCCTTGTGCTCTCTCCTAACACACACGAGCACACGTGCACACACATGCACACCTGCAGCTTGAGGCGGTCTGCCGCCAGGGGTATGTACTCGGCCAGACACATGTGCGCGCTCCACAGCGGCAGCAGGAACGGCGGCAGCAGCGACACGCCGATCTTGGGCCCGCCGCCGCCGCCGCCGCCAGCTGCGCCGCCGCCGCCGGAGCTGTTGGGCAGGCGCAACGCCGCGCCGCCGGCGCCGGGGCTGGTGCTGTAGGGGGAGGACGAGGAGGCGGGGGCGCCGCCACCGCCGCCGGTGCCCAGGGCGCCAGCGGAGAGGACGCCCGGGGGCAGTGGCGAGTTGGACTGGGCCTGCAGGTCGACAAGAACCGGCGGCACCTGCGCGGCAATGAAGAAGTTTGGAGTTACGAGAAACAAACTCGCAGCGAGATTGGACTTCCGGCTTGCAAGCCGCAGCTGATGTCGCGACACCACACGTCAACCAAGAGGTCGTTCAGGCGCTCAGCCGCATGGATGAAGCTGGTGTCCATCTCACCTCATTCTGCACACCACCAAGAGCAAGCTGACAACCGGGCCTGACAAACAGAACCTACAGTAGCCGAGCCATCCTGCCCACCCCGCCGGGCGCCTGCAGCCCCTTCCAAGCCAAAGCCCCCTCCTCTCGCAAGCAAGCAGGCAAGCAACGCACCAGCAGCAGCAGCTCGGGATCCGAAATGTCGCCCGCGCCGGAAGGCAGCCTAAATCTGGCCTGCAGCACCAGTGGCGGCAGCGCCGCCGCCGCCGCCGCCGCCGCTGCCATTGCCCCTTGCCCCTTGCCCGCGGCCCCTCCCGCCGTGACCCCGCCTCCTCCTGCTCCTCCTGCTGCTCCTGATGTGGCCGCCCGCGCCACCGCCACCACCGCCGCCGCCCCTGCCACGGCCCCCGGGCTGGCTGGCCCGCGGTTCACGAGGAGTCCCTCGCCCAGCTGCTCGCCGCCGCCCTCCCTGCCCCCGCCCCTGTCCGCCACCGCCTCGCCTGCGGCCTGCTCCTCCCCTTGCAAAAGAGGTTCCAACACGCTGTCGTCCTCCTGCCCGACCCCTGGCCCCTCGCCGCCGCCACTGGCCGCTGCCTCCCCCGCCGCATCAGCCGAGCCCGGCGCCGCCGCCGCCGCTGCAGCCGCTGGCGGCGGCGGCAGTAGCCCGGGGGGCAGCCGCGCGCCTAGCTGCGCCGCCAGCTGTAGCAGCTGCGTCAGTTCCACGCCGGGCAGGGGCACCGAGAAGATGGCAGCAGCTGCAGCTGCGGCGCCTGCTGCTGTCCCTAATCCGGATCCAGAAGAAGTGGAGGGCGCGGCTGCAGCTGTCGTTTGCGCCGTCTGCTGCTGCAACTCCATTTGCACGCCGCCGCCGCTGTCGCCGGCGCCCGTGTCGAGCGTGCTGAGCTCAAACTGCAGCCGCGGCAGCCGAGCCGCCGCTGCCTCCAGCCGCTTCCGCTGCAGCCATTACCAAGGTAACAATGACCCAGGACGCGCAAGGCATTGAGGTGAAGTCACGAATTTCCTCCGCCCTTCCACCTCTCCTCCAGCGGCACAATAAGCCCTTTCTGCTACTCATAGCCCTGAAGGGTGCAGTAGTATCTCAGCAGCGCTACCAGTCATTTCGAAATAACGCTGTTGTCGGACACACGCACGCAGATATGTGTGAACGCACCTGGTGTAGGCGGTACGCCTGCAGCAGTGACGACACCAGCCGAGTCAGTGCCTCCGGCCGGGCCAGCTGCAGCTCCGCAGTAGCAGGCCACCCCAGCAGCATCGCCCGCAGCGCCTCCGGGCTACAGCCGCCGCCGCCGCCGGCACTGCCGCTGCCGCCACTGCCGCCGCCAATGCTGCCGGTTCGGCCTGCCACCGGCGGCGCGGCGCCCGCCAGCGCAGCGGCGGCGGCGGAGAAGGCGGTGGCGGCCCCGGGCTGAGCCGAGGTGGAGCTGGAGGAAGCCGCCGTGGAGCACAGCGGCCGGAACGTCTCGTCATCGAACACGACGTCGGGAGGCGAGCTGCTGCTGCTGCTGCCCACCGGACCGAACACGAGCTATGAATGGATCAAGAGGGTAGGAGGGCGGGAATGATGAGAGTGTGCGGCTTGTGTTTTTGGGGGAGAGAATACGGGGCCAGGGTTTGTGGGGTTGCGGCACGGCAGCGACGGGGAGATGGCCATGGTGACGACCGCCTGCCCGGCCCATGCGCGCACACGCCAAGAGCTAGGCCGCGCAGCCGATGCGGCTGAGCCCCAAGCGCCCCGCTCGCCAGGCCGCGCCGGCGCCCGCCCGGCCCCCGTGTCCCCGTGCCGCCATCCGCGCGTCCCGTATCCCTGCGGCCCGGGCACCAGCGGGCATCGCGGTCTGCCCCCAGCCCCCGGCGCAGTCCTTCCCACCCCTCCCCTGCTAAAGCCAGCTTTGCGTCAGCCTGTTGCAGCCCCAACTTTCAAAAAGGAGCACGGCTGACTCCCGGCTTTGCACGGACCCGCGAGTCCCGGACGGTCGCAACGAGGCGTCCCCAGAGGGAGTCCAGGAGTGAGCCGCGCGCACCTGCCACCGCAGCTGGCGACCGCACCACGGCAGGCCCAGGTTCACCACGCGGCAGTGCGGGCTGATGTAGTCCAGGCTTGCGCTGCAAGACAGGTCATGCCGCAGCTGGCGCAGCTGCGCATGGAGCGCGCTGCTGTGCACGTTCGTCGGCATGGCCCTCGCGACGACTTTGCAGCGCCCGTGAGACAGTCGCTGACTGGTCCCAGGCTTTCGGAGCGCCCTGAAATATCTGCAAGTCTACTTGCTGTCAATCATGCGAGCTCAACATGTTGACACAAGTTTCCTGTCCGATAAAAGGATTCCGCGCAAAGAGGTTTCCGTTCAGTTCAGAACAAGTTCGTCTGTGCCATTCATATGCATGCACTTATATCTGTGCTTCGAGAACTTCAAAATATCTGCTCAAGAGCTTCCGTGGCAAACCCTGTCCGTCCCTGTCCAGAGAGAGACTGCTCTCCCCGGTTCCTACCTGCGGTTCCCCCTGACGATGCGCTGTGGCCAGCTTTAGGGTTACCAGGTGCACCAGTACCACGCTCAGGCGCTCCCTCTCCTGCGCTACCGCCAAAAATTCAGCACTGCGAGACAGAGGGTGTGAATGGCTGAAGACCGTGCTTCTGGCCAGGTCCAGCACTGCAGTTCCGAAGTTGACTTCCTCTCTGTGAGCTTACACAGATACAATGCCAGGCCCCGCCAAGTCCCCCTTCAGCGTCTGCGATGCAACACGACAATCCGTAGCAAGCACTCGAAGGTAGGCTCTAGTGGAGCGCCGCCATACGGTGCCTCATGCGCACAAGCTAGCAATATTGGGAGCAATACAACCCCGCCCGCCCGCTACCCACCACCACTCAGCTGTGGATCCGGCAGAGTAATGTGCAAAGCAGGGGAAGTGCGCCATTTGCATGTTTGCACCAGTAACCTTTATAAATAGCTGTATTGACGCGCAACACACCGGGTTTTGAGCTGCCTGAGCGCCATGCGTGTCAGTGTCCCAATGCCTTTCCCCGCTAATACGAATAACGACTGCAAACGGTGCGTCAGTGAAGTTCTCCTCACTTATCACCCCCTCGCACACCAGTCACAGGTCAAGCACGATCGCATATGGCCAGATCCGGCAAGCTCGTCACTTGCCAGGCCGCGGAGCGGATCCTCCAGCTGCAGCTGGCCCCGTCGCCGCCGCCGTCGCCGCCGCCACCACGCCCGGGCAGCCCTTGTCGTGCCCGCCCTCCCGCCAGTGCTGCAGCTGGCACAGCCCGCAGCAGTAGCGCGCAGCCCGGCAGCGCGAGCACGTCTTGCCACCGCCCGGGGGCACCAGCGCGCTCGGCCCCTCCAGGCTGCTGCAGGCGGGGTTGGCGCACAGGGCCGCGGGTGCCGGCGGCACGGCCGCCGGCACGGACGTCCCGCTGCCACCGCCGCTTCCGCTACTCCCCCCAGGTTTCACGCTCGCACCGGCTGCTGCCTGCGCCGCCCCCGCCAGCGCGGCCGCCATCCGTTGCTGCACCTCGTCAGGTGACATCAGCCGCCATACCTGCACGCCCCCGCCGCCGCTTCCGTATCCTCGTCCGCCCTCGCCCACACCGCAGGACCGGACTAGCAGCCGCTCTCGTAGACGAATGATTGCACGGGTATCCAACCGCACCACAAATTCACCCTCGCTGTCAGGACTCCCTGCGGCAAGCACGCCCGCCGCGAACACATCAATCAACTCCAGCAGCTCGGCCCGCCCCCGCCTAGCTGCCACCGCCTGCAGTGGCAGCAGCGGCGCCCGCACGTGCTCCGCCGGCGCCCCCTCCGAGCTGCTGCTGCTGCCGCGGCTGCTGCTGCTGCTGCTGCTGCTGCCGCGGCTGCTGCCGTCCTTGCCGCTGCTGCCGCACGCGTCGTCACCAGTCAGGTGGTGGTCCTCGCGCGCCTCAGGCTCCTGCAGCAGCAGGGCCACGCAGTGCCCCGGCTGCATCAGCCAGAAGACCTCCAGCACATCCAGCACCATGTCCTCACGGTCCTCCGGGTCCTCCAGGTCCACGTATACGCCCTCCATCTCAGCGGCATCGCTGACCTCCTCCTCATCGTCCTCGTCGTCCTCGGCGCCATCTGCCCGCGACCCTTCGCCGCCGCCCCCGTGCCTGTGCCTGTGCCCGGCCCCACCTGCAGGTACGCCGCCGCGGGCATGGCTGCCGCCGCTGCCGCTGCCGCTGCCGCTGCCGCTGCCGCCGCTGCTGCTGCCGCTGCCGCTGCCGCTGCCGCTGCCGCCGCTGCTGCTGCCGCTGCCGCTGCCGCTGCCGCCGCTGCTGCTGCCGCTGCCGCTGCCGCCGCTGTCGCCTGCCCAGGCCTCCGTGTGCGTCGCAAGGTAGAGCATCAGCTCAGGCAGCCGCGACGTCTCTTCTGACAGCAGTGGCGATACCACGGCTTGCCAAGCAACAGCGCCGGCCATATGCGCCTCCGCCATTGCCGCCAAGGCCGCTGACAGCACCTCCGTTGCCAGCCGCAGCGCAACCCGTGTGGCTGTCCGGACGGCGTTCTCGACGTCCGGCAGCAGCAGCGGCAGCCACTGCTGCACCGCAAAGGCCAGCAGCCAGTCCCGCTGCGTAGCTGCCGCCGCGCCCGCCACCGCCGCGCCAGCCGAGCCCGGCAGCGGTACCGCAGCCCCGTCGCCCTCAGCAGGAGCGGCCGCAGCCACCAGCCAGCCCCAGTCCATGGGCGCAGAGTGCGGAGCCTCCAGCCCGTCGTTCATGCGCAGGCGGCGGCGGCGCTGCGGGCGATCCTGTTGCTGAGGCTGAGGCCGGCTCCCGCCCCCAGCCGCTGCGGCCTCTGCAGGCGCCGGGCGGCCTTGCTCCGCTGGCGCCGCAGCCGCAGCCGCCGCAGCCGCAGCCGCAGCCGCCGCAGCAGCAGCAGCCTGCTGCTGCTGCTGCTGGTGCTCCTGAGCCAGGTCCAGCCCCTGCTCCAGCAGCGCCGCCAGCAGGTCACACATGGCGTCCGAGGCAGTGCTGACGACGCGGTGTAACCTTGAGTCCATGCTTCCAGCCAGAGGCAGTTCAATCTCCTCCAACACCTGCTCCTGCTCAGCTGGCTGGTGCAGCCGCCGTGCGATCGCGGTGAGCGTGGCTATGAGGCCCACCACCTGCGCCGGCGGCGCGCGAGCGAGCGCTGCCGGCCACAGCCCCGAGTAGCGGAGCAAGCCGTTCAGCAGGCCGAGAGCCAGGGTAGGTGCGTCCCAGACCCGTTCGTCCCGCAGCACCCGCTCCAGCGCCGGTAGCAGCCCCGCGTCCAGCGCGCAGCGCAGGCTGTAGCAGCTGTAGCTGCTGCGGGCCCCAGCAGTGGCTGTTGCTGCAGGCCGTGCAGGTGGTGCTGCTGCACCTGAGCCCGACGCGCTCCCCCGCTTCTGCGGCTCCGGCACCTGCAGCCGCAGCAGCTCGCCCAGCGGGCTGCGAATGCCTGCAATGTCCACGAACGCTGGCAGCATGGGAACCAGCACCTCCCGCCACAGGCCCGGCAGCCGCGCCGCCGCCTGCCGCGGCCGCAGCTCCGTCACCAGCCGCGCCAGTAGCAGCCCCGCCACCCGCTGATGCATGGACTGCTTCTGGTGGCCGTTAAGGGAAACGGCGCCAGCTGCCGCAACAGGCCAGGCCCGCATGAGGAGGTCGTACACGGCAAGGCCAGGCGCGGGCGCAGGCTCTGCTTGCGCCGGCGCAGGAGCTGCGGCTGCTGCGCCGGCCTGCGCCGCGGCAGAAGAGGCGGCGCTGCCACGGCTGCTTGTGGCCCCACGCCCCACGCTTGCGGCCGCGGGTGCACTTGTGGCTGCTGCTGCTGCTGCTGCGGCGGCGGTGGCGGTGGCGGTGGCGGTCGGAACCGCAGCCTGGGTGCGTTTTCGTGGGGCCCGCAACGCCGGCCGGTAGCCGGCCGGCGGCTGCGCGACCGGCAGGCGCCCCGGTCCCTGGGCAATATGCTCGAAGACCACCGCTGCGGCGCCGTGGATCAACCATGCGCGTTCCCCGCGCGTTCCCGCCGTCGACTTCGACTCCACCCGCAAGGGGCGGAAGCACAGCGCCGCCGGGGTTGATGCGGCAGAGCGTGACGCCGCCGCAGCCGCCGCCGCACCCGCCGCAGCCTCCGCCCCCAGCCGCGCGCACTAGCACGCCCAGACCAGGAACCACTGCACGGCGCGGCCCGACAGCAGCGGCCGCACCTGCGCCACGCGCCACAAGGAGGCGCGGTAGGGCGACGGCGCAGTGATGCGGAGGGCGCACCTCCACATGGAGTCCAACCAGAACCATTATCTGCAGCGTCTGGCACAGCGCCTCGGATGCAAGGCTGAGGCAGGCCCAGTCGGTCTCCGGGTCGGGCAGCGATGCGGCCCGGCCGCCGTCGTTGCCGCGGCCGTGGCCAATGCCGGTCATGAAGCGGTCCATGAAAGCGTTGGCGTCGCCCTCGCTTCCGGTGATCCGATCCATCGCCGCCTCCCGGTCGCCGGTGCCACGGATGCCCGGCGGCAGCGACGCCGCCAGGCGCAGGATGGCGCCCGCCAGGTGCTCCAGTACCTGGCTGCGGCCTAGCGCGGCGAGCAGCTCCGAGTGGTGACGCTCGTCGGTGCCTTCCGCTGTCGCGTTCTGCACTATGCTCGCAAGCGCGAAGGTGACGTGCGCTACGGCGTCGATGCGGGTGCCGCGCGCCGCCCACCGCCGCGCCTGCGGCGCCGCGGCGCTGGACCCCGCGCCAGCAGCGCCCCCGACGCCATCCCGGCCCGCAGTGGCGCAGACCTGTGCACACACGCTGAGAGTGTCCGTGCGCAGCAGTGCCAGAGCCATCGTTGGAGTCATGTACCGAGGCTTGAAGACCGCGTGGCCGATGACGATCCACATTGGCAGGTTTGCTCCGGCGGTGCCGAGCACAGACCGGCCCAAAGCTCCATAGGCCGAGGCAAACAACGCCATGAGGCTGGCGTCCTTGCGGCACTCGTCTGCGAGTCCCTGCTCCCCTCCCACGAATAAGTAGTACGCGATCTCAAAATCGTTTTGCATGTCAGAAACATCTTGTGTGGAACGAATTTCCGAAAGCCTTTGGAGGGTTGACCTTATTGTCGAAAGGCCGATGGGCTCGGCGTTCGGGTCACCTGTGCCCTCCACAATTTTTAAGGAAAAGTCCATTTTCACTTTATACAAAAATATTTGCAACGTTCTTTGACGCTAGGCCTACAGGCGACCGTGGGACGCCAGCAGCGATCAGTGGCACATCAACCCCCCCTCCCCCCACGCCCTCCCCCACCCCCCCCCCCCCACCCCCACCCCCACCCCCACCCGTCCTGGAGCTGCCTGCAACATTTTAGCTGGCAACGGATACCCGAACACTGTTCCCCGAGGCCTCAAAGTTTGGGGGTACACAGAACCGCGCGTGTCGCCCGTGTGCCCCTTCCCCCCCACCCCCACCCCCCACCCCACCCGCACCCCCACCCCCACCCCAGTGCCCCCACCCCCACCCCCGCCTCGACGCTACATGCCGCCGAGGAGGCCCCGCCATTCGCCATTTTGCAGACTCCTCCAGTACACGATCTCCCACCGGACCCAGCTCCAGACGCTCAAGCACCAAGCCAAACGCGGCACGCCTGCCGCACAGGAGCCAGCCTGCTGGAGAGAAACCCACAGGCGGATGCAGTTGCTGGAGCGGGGCTCCCTGCTGTCAAGTGCTCCACCGTCCGCGTAGTAACAGGTGACGCACGGACATTCGGCAGGGTTCTGGCGCTGCTGCTGCCACTGTAGCCACCACGCCCCGGCCTGCCGCCGCCACCAGGCTGCGGCTGCGCTGGCGGCAGCAGCAGGAGCAGCCCCCGGTCCAGCAGCCACGCGGCGGTTGCCAGGTTACCGTGTGCCGCAACGCCCCACAGCTGCTCACTAGTTTTCAATTTGTTTGCGCGGCTTTCTTTGCCGGCAGGTGCCTAGGATGCCTAATGCAGCATTTTGGCAAGGGGGAGCGGGAGGCGCAGTATGTAAAGTTTGCATAGAGTTTGCGTTTGCCTCTTCACATACCAGTGCCCGTATCTTGTAAATGCCCTTGGGCCCTCAGTGTCTACTACCGCGTAGATGACCTCTGCTAATCCTTCTACGCTAAAAATGTTTTTTTGGGGGGGGGGGGGGCAAGCCCCCCAAACCCCCCAAAAATGTCTACACTTCCCCTGATTTGCCCGCCAAAACGTCTACCGGCCGTAGACGTGCGCCCCGCCAACCCCTGAAAGTTTCTACGTTTTCGGCCGAAAAAGGGCAAATTTCTACGCGGTAGAAGGAAGATACAGGCACTGCACATAACTCGGCGGTTGAGGATTGCCGGTTATTATAGCGTTGTGCGTACTGCTGCAGGCACTTTCCTTCTGCGTTCTTGGATCCAGCCTAGATTCAGACCAGACTCACTGGACTTCGGTCTGAGACAGGGTCTGAG
This sequence comes from Chlamydomonas schloesseri, assembly GCA_016834595.1. Lineage (NCBI taxonomy): Eukaryota > Viridiplantae > Chlorophyta > Chlorophyceae > Chlamydomonadales > Chlamydomonadaceae > Chlamydomonas > Chlamydomonas schloesseri. The sequence continues at coordinate 961,843 of JAEHOD010000044.1, read as the reverse complement.
ACATCCACTGGTACTGCACACGCCGCCATTTACCAAATCCAGCAACGCCACCATGTTCAATGCCAACACACACAGAGCTGCTCGTCTACACCTTGGCCGCCACGTCCAGCGCCACACGCGCCCCCGCCTTCACCACCGCACCCACGCCCCCCTCCAGCCCCAGCTCCCGCAGCGCCCGGGCCACGCCCGCCAACACCGTGGGTCCCCGCGCCGCCGCGCCAGCGGCCGCAGCCGCCGCAGCCGCCGGCCCACCCGCTCCCTGGGCCGCGTCCTCGCTCCCTGGCGGCGGCGGCGCCGCCGCCGCCGCCGCTGGCGCGGCGGTGGCCGCCGCCACGCCCTCCTGGATGACAGACACCAGGTCGGGGGCGGGCGGCGCGCCGTCGGGCGCCCGCGGCAGGTCGCGCAGGGAGCGCAGCGCGCGGCGCACGTCGGGGGCCTGCGTGTGTTAATGTGTTGCAGTTGGTGGACGTGTGGATCGGTGGCGCTGGGCGGTGGTGTCGCAGGGCAGCGTGTGTGTCACAGAATCACAGCCGTCCTGCACCACGCCCGCACGCATCTGCCAGACCCCACCATTGGCCATTCGGCCCCTGGCAACGCAACGTACAAGTAGCTGCAACACTCCTAGCGCGCACCTGCGCCGCCGCGCCCGCGTCGTTGAGCTGCCGCAGCTGCTCATTGTAGTGCTCCGTCAGCGCGTCCCCCACCTGGTAGTACAGGTTCGGATGCAGGCTCAGGTGCAGATTGGGTCACGCCCATATACAAAAAAATCAAGCGAGCCAAGAAAGCACCGAGGATAGCAGGACTAAGGCGGCAGCCAGACAGCCGGAGCGCACAGTGGCATAGCTTTTCCAGTGAGCCACCGAAGACAATAAAATAGATTGCTGTGCACCGCAGCGCAGCGCCTCGACGTGTCTTCACCCGTTTTGCTACTCACCGCGCCAGCGATGGCCAGCCGTAGATTCGGCGGCGCGGCGGCTGCCACCGCCCCCAGGGCAAATGAAGCCAGGCTCAAGGGCCCCTGAAGCCGGGTAGTGCGAACAGGTGCAACAGTGATTGCAGAAGGGGCGCTTATGCGGGCAAGGCAGGTGTGTTTCACCATATGCAGAGTACAGGGCACAGGGCACAGGGCACAGGCGGGCGTATCGTGCATGGTGACGGGTGCACGGCCGGGGGCCGCACTGCCGTACGGCACTCGGCGCCCCCACTCGCTGTGCCACAAGATTCGCACATCCGCACCTGCGCCAGGGACGGACGCACGCGGTACCTGCCCACCGAAAGCACAGGACGCGAGCGACAAGCGGGTGTGAATGCGAGACCTCGTACCGCAGCAGCGGACACCAGGCCCGTTGAAGAACAGCACTTGCCCCGGCCGTTTGTCCTTCGCAGCCCGCCTTTCAACTCAACCTCGCACCTCCATGCAACGCCCAGCTGTGCTTCTTGGAAGCCCTGCAAATGCCTTCCACCATTCCCCTACGACGCAGCGTTTCGTGCCCGCCAGTCACAGCAGCCAGCAGCCCCAGCCCCCGCCACTTCCCAACCCAGACCCAGACCCAGACCCAGGCCCAGGCCCAGACCCGGATTCACCTGGGCAGCAGGCGTCGCACCTCCTCCGCCGCGCCCGCCTCCTGCTCCGCGAAGAAGGCGGCGTCGGGCCGGGAGCGAGGCAGCACCGCCGCCGCGCCGGAGAAGAAGTGCACCGCAGCCAACTGTTGGTTGATTGTGCCGCGCGTTGGCCGACGTCGGCACCATTGCAGGGAAAGGAAACACAGGGCGAGGGACGAGGCTAAGCTTGGGCGGGCAGACACGCAGCAAGGCCATCATTGGGTTTCGGAGGGGGGGTTTGATTTCATGGCCTATATATGCCTTGAGGACTCCTCATCTCCAGGCGAACCCAAATCCGCCGCCAAGCAAACCTGTGGTGCGGCATACCCCAGCGCACCGGCCCAGGCGCCCTCCATGCATGCAAAACCCCCTCACCACATCACGCCATGACGTGCCCCCGTCATACCTCGGCTGCATTGGAAGAGCGCAGCACGCGCTTCAGCGCACGGTCCCGGTCGCGTTGACTGTCCTGCTCCTCGCCGTTTGACTCGGCACCGTACTCGTGTGACTGCTCGTAGCTACCATCATCTGCATCGGCATAGGAGCTGCTGCTACTGATGGCATCGTAAGAAGCTGACTCGTGATGCGAGGAGCCAGCGGCGGCCGGCGGCTGGCCGGCAGGGTGGCTCAAGTCAGAGGGCTGGGCGGCAGCTGCGCGCACGGCTGCGGCGGTGTTCAGGTGGCGGTGCTGATGATGGTAGAAGCTGCAGCTGGAACTGGAGCTGAAGCCGTCGGTGCTAGTGGTCGCGACAAGGCCAGAGTGAAGCCTGGCGGTCAGGCTTCCGAGAGCTGAGCTGACGCCGGCCGGAGCAGACGCCGAAGCTGTGTGGGCTTGGCGAGGGGCACCCCCCACAGGCACACACGGTGGCTCGTGAGGCGCCAAGCGTAGACACGGCGACCTTGATGCCCCTGTGAGCAGCGCGGCTCGTGTCAGCAGCCCCTGAGCACCTGTATGTATCACCTGCGGTTAAGTAGGCAGCTGCGAGCGTCAGCGCTCGCCCGCGCGATAAGATGAAGCGAGGAAGTGCGGCAGAAGCATGCAACGGCATTTTCAAACTCACTGGAACTGCAAGCTGCATAGAGCTAGTAGCAGCGGTATGCGCCAGCTGCCATGCCGCAGCTCCACCGCTGTGCATTTGCTATAACCTTCCTGCTTGCAGGATTATATATAGTTTTACGGCTTAGGATACCGCAATGAGAAGAGAATGCAATAGAGTTAAGTAAATACTTGCGCGTCGTGGCCATCGGCAAAAAACCCTTGCTTCCACGATTGGACCAGCATTTCTGCTGTCCTGGGCAAGTAAAGACAGGCTGCGCAGTGGTCTCCAAATCCTACCCTATATCTGCACATAACATATTATCAAAAGACAGCTGCTGGTGTATAGCAGGGCCTTTCCGGAAGCATTTGCTTGTGTGCTGCTGGACGAATCCTGTGGCAACTATGGCTCTAGGCGTCTGCGCGCAGACTCACGTAGCATGTAAAGCGGGCCGGCGACAGGGCCCAGGAGTGGCCACGCGGCCGGGTATGCCTGGGCATGCGATCGTGTCTTCTCGTCCCGCGCGCTCTGTGGCTGTGGCCGTTGCCACCAACAGAGGCAGGGGCGGGTCTCAAGATGACATGGATATCCACGAGACCAAGCTCGGTCCTAACGTCCTAGCCTCGGTTAAGGACCTTAAGTCGGTGAGTGAGAGCGATGCGTGCCGTCCCCCGCGCCAGCCTCTGAATCTATGCGGCAGACAACTGCAGATGTTAGAGCGGGCTTGCCCATGCACATGGAATTTTGACACAAGGGGTTTTCGGGGTAGTCTTGGAGGCAGGGTGTTGACCAAGCAGCTGAATCCCCACCCGCCTGGATGTGTCGCACTTTCCTGCACAGGGAGTGAAGTGGGGCACTGCCACGGTTGTCCGCAACGAGTGAGTTGGCTCTCAGCGAAGGCCCCATGTGGATGCTGAGGGCGTCCTGCTATTGCGGCACTATCCGTTGGAGCGGGGCTGCTGTCGGGCATGGCTCCGGAACAGCGTTCCACAGAAGTGCTGACGTCAGCTGCAATGCACGACTCCCAATCCTCCCACGCCCCACCCAACCTTGCCGCCACCCCGTGACACAAAAGTTGTGCTTACATCCAGAGCATTGCACGCACACAGACACTGCCCAACACGTATGAGGTTCTCCCCAGTCCTTGCCTCCCCAGCTTCTGCCCAACCTCTGCCCGATCCCAACCCTGCTCTTGTCCTTCCGGCCCGGCCCTCACCCACCCGCGCACGTGGCTGCCTCGCCGACTCCACCTCCCCCCCCAAAACACATGCGTGTCATCCTATCGCCCTAACTACCGTAACCACAACCACTCACCTACCCACCCGCCTGCCCCGCCACCCTCCACCCCACCAACCCCAACCCCAACACATGCACACCCACACACGCACAGCGCCGCCAACCTGGACGGCTCGGTGCGCGTGCTGCACCTGTCGGTGGCGGACCACGTGGACATGCTGTACGGCCGGCGGGTCAAGGGCGTGCCGGACGGGTCGCGCTGGATCGAGTCGTACACGGTACAGGGGAGGGCGGGCCATAGGTGGGCGGGCGACAGGTGGCGACTGGGCGGGCTCGCGGTATGGGGCGGCAACGGCACGGAGGCGGGTGGTATGGGTTCAGGGCCTGGAGGGGGGGGCAACCTGGTGGAGAGCAGGGAGGGAGGGGCTTCCAGGGGGCGTTGAGGGCGCGGAAGCCACGCGCTCGAGGCAGAGGGGAGAGTAGGGAGGCGAGGAAGGGGAATGGTGATGGCAGGCGCAGGAGCAGCATTGAGGGGCGGTTTGAGGCCCGGTTTGACGCCCGACCGCCCGACCGCCCCGGGCACCTGCGACGCTGTCGTAAAACACACTCCCGGCCCCGTCATAATGCCGCACCTGCGGCGCTGTCCTCTCGCCTTTCCAACCCAGCACCAGCACCACCACGACCACGAATCTGCTGGGACAAACCACACTCCGCCTGCTACTGACTCGTGCTGAACTTCGCTAAGTACCGCATCCCTGCAAACCCCCCTCCCACGCAGATCCCGGGCCAGTGCGTGGGCGTGCGCGTGCCGGGCGGCGGCGAGCCCGAGGCCGCGCCGCCGCAGCGCCTGTACGCCATCGCCTCCACGCCCTACGCCTCCCGCCGCGACTCGGCCTACGTGGACGCCTCGCTCATTGAGGTGGGGGCGGGCGGGGCGGGTTGGGGTGGGGCGGGCTGCGGGGTCGGGGGCGGGAGGGGCTCCATGCAGAGTTACGGTTGTGTAAGGGGTGTGGGGTTAGTTTAGACCGCGACCCCAAGCAAATTATAGGTTGTGGGGAATGGGATACCTGGGGGGATGGGGGTGGGCATGGGCGTTGTTGGGGTGTCGGTACCAGCCCAAGCCCACCGCGGAACATGGCGGCTGTGGACAGCGGATTGACCCGGGTGATGCCGTGGGCGCCCGGGTAGCGAGGGGCAGTTGTCGCCAGGCTGGGGAGTGGCGTCAAAGGGGGTGTGGAAGCGTGTGTTGTGGGCGCAGCAGATGCAGGGAGCAGGGTTCGGTGCAGTCCCGGACACGCGGCTGTACACGCGCGGCCATTCTCGCGCCGCTCGTGTCTAGTTCTATTTCGGCTCCTGTCCCTCGCCGTAATCCGTGTCGTCTGCGGTTACGAGCACTGCTGTCCTGCTGCCCTACTGCTGCCTTCTGCTGCTGCTGCCCTGTGCTGCTGCCCTGTGCTGCCTGCTGACGTAGATCGTGGTGGAGCGCACGGCGGGCCCGGCAGACGCGGCGCTGGCGGACATGGGGCCGGGCGCGCAGCTGGAGGTGAGGGGGAGGTGGGGTTCCATGCATTTAGATTAGGCAGAGTAGAGGTGGGGGGGGTTTGTAAGTACCAGCTTTGCTAAACCAAACCATATGCATAAGGGGGGGGAGGAGGGGGGGAACGGAAGGGGAGCGGATGGGGGAAGGCGCGGGGCGGAGGAGGGAAGGGGCAGGGCGGGGAAGGGGGCAAAGGAGAGGAGAGACCCGTTGGTCCGGTGGTGGAGGGGCCGTGTGTGGTGTGGGCAGGGATTTCGGGGGGCAGGATGGGGTGGGGGCCTATTACAGGGGTTTGTGGTGGATCCAGGGCGGGATCAGGGGTAGGGGCGCAGATTCGGCTGCTGCTGCGGAAAATACCTTTGCACAGGCGCACACATACGCATACGACGCTCTACAAGACATGCAGTGTGTCGCTTGCGTGGCCAGCACCAGCGAACTGTTGGCGGCCTCATTAGGTACACGGCGCGAGAGGGTGCAACGTGTGCCCCCTCTCTCTAATCTTAATGCGTTTACCTCCCCTCCCATCACTCGTCCCCCTGTCTGCAACTTTCCGGCATCCTCCGTACTTTGTCAAACAAGCCAAGCCTCACCTGCTGCGTGCTTGCTCTCTCTTATCTGATATCCCAATTGCCCGACAAACACAGGTGACGCAGGTGATTGGCCGCGGCTTCTGCTCGCTGCTGGACTCGTACAACGGCCTGGTGCACGCCATGGAGGTGCGGGGGGCGGGGTGGCGGATGTTGTGTGTGTGTGTGTGTGGGGGGGGGTTGTTGGGTTCAGTAGTCGTGGACTCCGTGGTACAGCGGGAACAATCGAACATGGTACTCGTTACCGATGACTCGGCCGTCTGCGCGGCCGAGCGACTCCAGCTCCAGCTCCGGCGCAAGGTCCTCCGATAAGTCCTACCGAACCGAACCAACCGACAAAACAGGAGGGCCGCAACCTGGTGCTCATCGGCATGGGCAGCCGCGGCATGGCGGCGCTGCGCTCCGCGCTCAACTGGCAGCCGGTGCTGGCGCACGCCTCGTCCGGCCGCTCCGTGGCGGCGCTGTACGTGGCGCACAGCGCCAGCCGCGCCGCCTTCGTGACGGAGTGGGACAGCTGGCGCGAGGCGGGGGTGAGCGCGCGTGCGTGTGAAGTATGGGGTTTGCGGCGAGGGGAGGAGCAGAGGAGGGCGGGGGGGGGGGGAGGGTATGCAGGGGAGGGTGGCGAGGAAGAGAAAAGGGCTTTGGGCGGCGGCCCTTTTGTTTGTGTGGAGTCTTGACCAGGGCGGTGGCGGGCTGCAGCAGCGTGTCCTGTCTATGCAACCTTGCCTGTGTGCTCCCTCCTCTCCCACATCTTCCTCCTCCGCCTCCTCCTCCCTCCACCGTACCAGATGCGGCTGCGGCCGCTGTACACCAACCCCAACGCCAACGTGGACGACGAGGCGGTTGTGGGCAACGGCCACGGATCCGGATCCGGCGAGCAGCAGCAGCAGCAACAGCTGGACGCGGGCCGCGCCATGGACCTGCTGCAGGTCGGGCTGTTCATGGGCGAGGGCGGCTTCGATGGTGAGTGCGACTGCTGGCTAAGTGTTTGGGGGCGCCGAGGCGATCGGCGGCTGGCGGCAAGGTGCAGGCGGAGGCAAGATGTGCGGTGGCAAGGCTGTAGGCACGCTGCAGGGGGTGTGCGGCACGGGCGCCTTGCGGGTCCGCGCGAGGGCTGGCCCGCGACCGTGTCGCTGACTGTGGCATATACCGTGTGGCCTGTACCGTCCAATTTAATCGCTGCCACCTTCCATCCCGGCTCCCTACCCACCGTCCGCGCCCTCACCGTCCCACCGCGCGCCCACCATCCCACCCCACGTACATACCCTTGCGAACCCTCACGAACCCCCCGCCCCGCATTCCTGTCCCTCAACCCCCCAACGTCTACATCGTCATTAGTATAAATGCATGGAACCCCCTCAACTCCCCAGGCATCTGCGGCGGCTCCGCGTCCTCCGCCTGCTTCATGCTCGCCGGCCTGCCCGGCGACATGGCCAGCAGCCTGGCCAAGCAGCTGAGCGCCAAGGGCGTCGCCTACGACCACATCCTGTTCGCGCAGTCTGACTTCTTCTAGGCACGAGCTGTTCAGCTAGTTCAGTTTAGCCAGGCCTAGCTAGGCCTAGCTAGGTCTAGCTAGGTCTAGCTAGCTGGCTACTTAACGCCAGGTCAGCCAGGTCAGTGTCCAGGCGGCAACCGGGCTAGCGGGCCCGGAATGAGGAACCTCGAGGTGTGCCGGTGTGCTGCTTTGTATAGCTGGTGTTGCTCGCCCGCCGGATCATGAGCAGGAGCGGCAGGGCGCCATCCGGGCCATTGCAGATAGAGGCAGCGGTGCAGGCTCGCAGAAATGCACTTGCAGGGAAGGAGCGGGCAGTGGGAGCAATTAAGTGGATGCGTGGAGCCGCTGAGGCTTGGGGCCTGACGTGCTTGTCCTCGGCATAGGGGGGTGTTTAGGTGTCTTCCCTTGGAGATTCCGGGACTCGTTACGTTTGCAGACTCAGGAAGGCGCGTCGCCTCACACTGCCACCGTAAGTAAGGGGGCGCCCTCGGCAATCGTGCAAGAATGCATCCAGATAGCGTTTGGTGTTGGGCAGGCATTGCCAAAGCATCTCCTATCAGGGATTGCGCTAATTGCGTGCACATGTAGCGCGGATCCTGAAGCCTTGTGTGCGAAGGGGATTAGGTTGCTGTTCGCAAACGTAGCGTATTAGACTATGCAGACCAGCAGACGCTATCCCCGTATGCCTGGATGTGCGGTACTGCATATGACTGTGTGTCTGGATGTACGGAACAAGAAGGCGGGGCAGGTCAAGTGCAGGCTGACAAGCACATGGCTGGAATAGTGCTCGGACCCAGTTCCCATTCTTCAAGCGGCTGATTGCAGGTTGTTTTGTTAGGTACTGTGCGGGAGTCTCTTAAGACTTGCACATACGGTACGGTATTCCCTGTGTCGTGTAGTGCAGTCAATCGAGACTTCTTTGGATGTCAGGAAGGGGTTTAGTGAATCAGTAACTGGCAGTAAACGCAGGCGTATCCCTTTTAACTGTCAGGAGCAAAGTGTCGAGGTGTGCGTCCCACACGAATCACAAGATAGCACCACAGCACCGCACTTTGCCTGGCAAACAACCTGCGGCCTCCCGTACACCGCTCTGAATGGCTTTGAAGCTTGGCAATATTATAAATGGCAGCTTATGTCAAGGAGTGTTAGTGTGTATATATTCCCGCCGTCAACACGCAGTCAGGTATGGTAGCAGACGTGCGGTGCACCCTGGACGCACATGCAGCCACCCAGACCTCCCAGCTGCAATGCCTCTCATCTGCATTCCCCAGCAGCCCAGCTGACACGTGCCCCACCCGCCCATTCCCCAGCAGCCCAGCTGACACGTGCCCCACCCGCCCATGCCACAGCAGCCCAGCTGACACGTGCCCCACCCGCCCATGCCACAGCTCAAGGCTGCGCGCCTCTTACATCAGCTGCTGCTATGCCCACGCACCGTGAGGCCATCACCAGCACTAGCAGGGGCCCCCTGGATCATTACTCATACAGCACCTCCCAGCCGCAGCAACAGCCTTGCAGCCCACTCTTCCAGGCTGATCCTTATCAACCCATTAATTACAACAGCTGCCGCGCCAGCCAGCTGACCTGGTGCGGCAGCGCCGCCACCTCCTTGAACGGCGGAATAAGCGTCCTCACACGCCACACCCGCTTCTGCAGCCGCAGCCGTAGCTCCTCGGTCAGACCCGCCCACACCTCCTTGCGCGTGCTTTCCGCGACCTCCTGATCAACTCCTCCCTTGCCACCGCCCTCCTGATCAACTCCTCCTCCCTTGCCACCGCCCTCGTCGGCATGGCCTTCGGAGGACTGTTGCGCTGCTGCTGCTGCTGCTGCTGCCGCTGCTGCTGCTGCTGCTAGCTCGTCCTCCACAACCAGTCGCCCACACAGCTGAAGCTTCCAGAAGGCGGCTGCTTCCAGCTCAGCGCATAGCTCATGGTCAGCGGGCAGCCAGTCGACGCCAGGCGGCAGCAGGTCGCGAGAGCGCAGCCAGCGCAGCGCCATGACGTTGCCTGCATGGAACACCCGCGCTGCCTGGTCGTTGCTGAGGCGCGGCAGCTGCAAGGGAAGCGGCAGCAGCAGCATAAAGGAAGGCAAAGGTCAGGAATGCAGGCGTCAGGTTGTTTTGGCGCACCAAAGGATTACTCAACCACCCAGCAGCAGCCTACCCCTGCGGTGCTCTTACCCCTGCCGCACCCCCCTCCATGCCCGGAGAGTAGCCCGTCCCTTACGAGCCCACATGCCTTCAAAGTGCTCATCTCCAGCAGCCATGTGGCCCCCCCTCACCTGAACACCGCTGCCGCCGCTGCTCCCACCGGCGCTCTCATCCACTTCCGCCGCCGCCCACTCCAGCGCCGCCTCCCCGCCGCCCACCGCCACTGCGGCCAGGTCCACTGCGGCGCCGCGGCCGCGCAGCGCGCGCAGCACGGTCATCGGCGCGCCGGCTCGTGCGGCGAACTTGAAGACCTCCGCCCAGCTGTCCAGGCACTGGCCCTTCCCACCAACCCCGGCATCGGCATCCTCAACCATGTCGATCAGCCACAGCAGCAGCGGCTCCGGCCAGCGCCACACCGCCTCACATTGGAGGTGATCCACCTGGAATTCCACTCCGCGCTCATGCAGCATGCGCAGACCGGCTGCGTGCCGCTCGCTGATATCGGCACGGCCCTGGCAGAAGCCCTCCCCGAAGGTGCAGCAGTACTCGCTTATGAAACCGTTGCCATAGGGTTCCACGCGGCACTCGTCCAGCACGTACGCCAGTGCGTCCGTGTTGCAGCTGACGGCCGTCCACTCGTACAAGGGCAGGATGGTCTCCAGCCCCGCGGCCACCAGGTGCTTCAGCCGGGGCAGGAGGTCATCGCAACGGCGCGCTGCGGTCTCGTACACGTATTGCAGCTGGTCGTTGTTGAACACGGCCAGCGTGAGCCGCCGCCCCCAGCGCGACATTAAGAAGTCCACCTTGGCCGCCCAGCAGGGGGTGGCACTGGCCACGGCGGCGTCCATCAGCGCGTGCAGCTCGCAGAAATTTTCGGTGGCATGATCATGCGGCCCGACCTCGCGGAACAAAGCGTCATCGTCACCACCTTGTTCATTCGCCGCCAGCTCCTCGTCCCCCTCGCCGCTGCTGTTGTCCCCGCCACCACCCGCCCAGCCCCACGGCCACAGCTTGTCGTACAGGTGGCACGCCACCTCCACCGGGCAGCCCTCCAGCACGCCCTCCAGGACCAGCCCGCGCCCGTCACGCCGACTGTCGTACCCCTGCTGCCGCCGGGGCAGATCCTCCGCATACTCATCCTCTTCCTCTTCATCCCCATCTTCGTCATCCTCGTTATTCTCCGTCAACTCCTGCAGCAGCGCCTCCATCATCCCCACCTGCCCCGCCCGCGCCGCGGCCGCCGCGTCCTCCGCGGCCGGCGTGTATCCGTACGCCTGCCGCAGGAACTGGTACACGCGCCGGTGGCCGCCGCCGCACGCGCCCTCCGCCGCCGCCTCCAGGCACAGCGCCTGCAGGCGCTCCGGCAGAGACCCCACGGTGTCCATCAGCAGGTGCACCAGCGGCAGGTGCCCGCCGCGGGCTGCGGCGCCGACGGCGGCCGGCTCCAGGGAACAGCCCTCGCGCAGCAGCCGCTCGCAGGTCGCCAGGTTGCCGGCGGCCGCCGCCGCCGTCAGCACCTCCGGCACCAACGTGCAGCCGCTGTGCTCCAGCGCGGCCTCCAGGCTGGGGCCGTGGCCCGACGATGCGGTCAGGCACAGCAGGCGGATGCGCTGCGGCAAGGGAAGGGACCGCCAGGGCTCGGGGCGGCCCCATTTGCGCGTGAAGGCATCGCCGGGCCAGGGCTGCTGCGCCCGATGCGGCTCGTCAAACGTCTTTCGCTTTGCTCCAAGCGTGAGCACATTATAGCTGGTGTGCAGGGCTGCTGCAGTCTCGCTGTCGACGAGCATAAGACCGCCTGCGATGTCGTTTGCATGCAGGCCTGGCGAGGCTGCTATTTTCTGTATCAGCTCTGGCGAGAGCTTCTTCCAGTGACATGCCTGAGACATTTAGGCCAACTTCCGACAACCCTGAGGAAGCGAGCCGAGGTGTCGTGGTCTGGCGGGAAAGATGAATTCTCTATACTCCGCTGCTCCGGAGGTATGCATAACATACATTGACCAAGATACACATTTGACGACCTCGGGTGCTCCTGGCGCGTCTGGATCCCGCCACGTGTCACACCCGCACGCCCACCCGTGCATACACAGTGCCCGCACCTCCGCCGGCTATCCGTGTGCACCGCGAAACACTCCAGCGCGACACACTTTCAGTAAAAGCTTGTCCGCGAGCACGGGAGCTGGCCGAGGTGTCCGCCGCGGCTTAGCGTTCAGTCCCGTTCAAGCGTAAGGCACACACCTTGCAGCGGACAATGGAGGTGGCGGGTGCCCAGCAGGGACATCATCCTCGCGTTCGCTCTGCCGGTGTCCAGCAAGGACCTGCTGACCGCTCAATATGCGTGTCCTCTCTTGTAACCACGCAATCATACGCAGGCACCAGGAGTGTGAGTGCTTCATGATCTGCATCTAATTTGTCGTGTGGAATTTGCGCGAAAGCTTTCGTGTGTGTGTCGCCCGTGTGCACCTCCCCCGTACTTTCCCTCCATTCCCGGAATCGCGCGATTGGTGCTGCATTGCTCTCTTGGGGCCCCAGTCCTTTACACGGGGCACGCCCCAGGACCGCCCTGGCGGCCGCTAGTGGAACTGCTGTTCCCCTATGCTTCTTTTGGACTGTCCCGCGAACACAATGATCTTGCTATCTGAATGTGCTGCTTCTCGGCTTGGCCAGGCCCATGAGTGGGATGAGGGCTGGCCCAGGGGAATGCCGGGGCGAGGGCCCGCGAGCGTGGCGAGCCGAGCTGCCGAGCATGCATGTGCACGTGCAGGACGCCGCAGCCTGCCTACCCGTTGCCATGCCACACATAGCACGATCATAATGGCAGGCACTCATGTAAATTTTGGTGCATGCAAAACTCTGAAGCGATGGCGCGATCAAGAACGCGTAGGAGGGATGAATGGACCCCGCAGAGCACGCCAAAAAAGCAACGTGGTATAATTTCTTTAGCACATTTCATGTCGGCCGACCATTTATTGTCTTCACCGCTTTTCGGCCGGGAAATGGTCTTGCAAGATTTCGGAAGTCTTGTGTCTCCCTCTCGAAAATTGCTACAATACAGAACATTCACTAATTTTGCTGGGCAGCCGTTTTTGAGAAGTTACGGCTGTCAGGAACCGCTGTGTCGCTCTGTCATCTCGAGGACGGTAGTTCCTGAACGTCCCGTCTCGCGCAGGAAAAAAACATCGATGAAATGACCCGGGGTCGTTTTTCACCCGAAATCATCTATAAACCTTGGCAGCGGTTGAACATGAGTAAAGTTGAACTGTTGGTGGTTGGGTCGGGGAATGGTCAGGGAGGCACGGTCGCGGGACCGGCGCTGCCGCCCGGCCTGCAAGTGGTGCAGGCCGCCAAGTCCCTTGGGGTCCGGTTTGGCGACTGGAGCACTCCCGTGCCGCCTGTGGCTTTTGATGGGGTTTTGAGTGTGCTTGGTAACGTAGCGCGCATGCCCGTGTCCATGTTTGGGCGTGCGGCCGCGGTGTCGGCGTATGCCTTGGGCAAAGTGTTGTATCATCTGGAGTTTGCGGGGTTTCCTAAGCCTAAACGCTTGGTTGAGGACTTGCTGAAGCGTGTGGCGGCGGTGGTGGACCGGCGCATGTCGCCTGCGCAGTATGACGCCCGGGCCACCAAGCGCCTGCCCGGTATGTCCTTGGAGGTTATGCAGCTGCCGCCGGCGTGTGGGGGTGCGGGGCTCCTGCCCCTGGCGGCTCATGTGCAGGCGCGGCACGCGGGCTTGGCAGTTCGGTGTGTGTTGGGGGCGTGTGAGCTGCTGCCGTTTGTGCCGCCGTGGACCGCTGTCGTGGCGGCGTGGCTGCGCCAGCGGCACGCGGGTGCTACTGTGCTTTGTTTGCTCTGTGGGGGTGACGGTACGCGTGTGCTTGATACTCCGGTGACTCCCGCCTCCCCGCCATTCCAGCGTGTGCTGAAGGCAATCTCCAAGTTGCCTGCTGTTACCTTGGTGGCGCCCCCGGCACCGGGGCCCTGGGTGTACAATGTACCTCTGTGGGGTAACCCGGCGCTGCGTGATGGGGCTAGGACTCTTGATGCGGCATTCCCTGATTTGCTGGCACTCCCCAACTTGCGGTGCGTTGGGGAGCTGGTGGCCATTGATGGCGCGTTGCAAGAAGTGCGAGATGCTTATGAGCGTGGTGCTTACGGCACCCGTATACATGCCGAGTGCGAGAAACTTTACTTGACAGGTGTGTGGCGCAAGGTGCTCCAGTGGGGGCCCCGCCGGCCGCTACCGGTCCCGCTTAAGGGGCCGCCGTCGGCCCAGGCCGCGGCCGCACGTGTCGCCGCCGCCATGGCCCTCCTGCCGGCGGGCTGGGCGGCAGCGGCGCGGGCGGCGCGGGCGCCCCGCAGCGGTCGGGTTACAGCGCCGGACCAAGCTGCGTCCGTGCGGGAGCTGGCCAGGGGGTTGGGGTGGGCCCAGGCTGGCGGCCCGCCTGTCCTGGTGCTGGAGTATACGGTGAAATTTGGTACACTCATGCAACTCGCGGCGCCCCTGGCGCAGCTGCGTGCCAAACATCGTACGTATGTGGCTGCTGCTTTCGACCCCGATGTGACTGAGTCTGACTGTGTGCTGGCTGCGGGTGCGTTTGCTGCTGTGCTGTTACGGTTGTGGAACCTTAAGTGGGAGAATCGGCACAAAGAGGCCTTGTGGCGTGTCGCTGCCGATGCGTGTTGGGCGTTCCCCATGCGTGCCCGCGAACGTGCCGGCGGTGTCGTCCACGTGTGCCAGGCGTGTGGTGCGGATATGACGTTTGGGGATCGGCGGCATTATTACTGGGACTGTGTGGTCGCCCGTGGCCTGCGTGAGTCCATGGGTATGGCGATGGGGGCGCTTCCCGAAGACTCGCTAGGCGTGTTTACTCGGGCTGCCTTGTGGCTGGTGCGGCCGCCGCCGGGTCTGGCGCCGCCGGTCTGGGATGTGGTGTGTCTGGCTGCGTTGTCTGCTATGGACATGGGGCGGCAGCGGGTTGTGATGGCCGGCCAAGGGTTGCCTGCTGAGGCCCCGCTCCCTTCTCGCCGTGTTTTAGCTATTGGACTGGAGGTGGTGGCTGATTTCTGGGGACGGTTGCAGGCGTTTGCTAGCTTGGGCGTGCGCCCTGGTGGCTGGGATGCTGTCCCCTCCGGGCACGTGTTCCTGTCACGGGGGGCTGGCGACCGCATTGACGTGGTGTTGCCGTATGACGCTGCTTCTCCGCCCCCTTCTCCTTGAGGGGCGTGCGGCGTGCAGCTGGCCTCGGGCCTGCTGTGCTGGCTTGACGGTGTGCTGCCTTGACGTTTACGACTTGGTCTTCGCGTAGCGGTGCCTTATGAGCCGCGTGTCTTGTGATGCTGTGTCTGGTGTGGCTCTGGCGGGCGTTTAGCTTAGCTTCGACACGCCTACGCAGCTGTGAGTCGGGTGGGCAGCCAAGCAGGGTGGCGGTTGGCCACCTGTGCCCGAGGCAGTGTTCACACTGTCCCCTTCTTGTAACCAGCACTCATAATCAGATGTTCAGGAAGAAAGACGTGGCCTCTTCGCAAGCGAGCACAGCAGCTGTGTCGGGTCGAAGACTGCTGCAGCTGATTGTCCTCTTAGCTGGCTAGTGCTCACGTATTCTGGCCGAGCGGGTCGGGCGCGCGCCCCGGCGCACCGAACGTGGGGCCGTGCCGCAGTGCGGGGGGTCGGCCCGAGCGTGCCAGAACGCGATGAGAGATTGAAGTATTCGTTACGCTGAATTCAACGGTTGACTGACCAGGGCCCCGCGACGCCCAAGGTGGACAGGAGTGGTGCCCTGGTCATGTCTGGCCTCATGCCCCTCGCTGCGGCCGGCAATCTCCTGCGCGCCTTGATGCCATCCATAGTCAACCCAACCGCACTCGCGGCCACCACCCGCGCCCGTGCAATTGAAGGTCCCCTGGCTGACGTGCCGAACACCTCAACACTCACGCACTCCCACAATCACAAGTTGCGCTGCCGCGCGCCGCTGCCTGCCGGAGCACACCACGTCAACGCCTGGCGCGTACCCGCCCGCCCCAGAACATGGCGCGGCGGATCAGGAGACTGCCCTTGCCGTGCCCTGTGCCATCCCCACCCCCACTGAACCGCACCAGCACGTAGCAGACCACCGCCGCCAGCGAGCCCAGGGCCGCCGCATTCTGCAGGCCGGCTTGCACCTCCGCCCCGTGCTTGGATGCGGCGTTCTCCAGTCCCAACTTAAAGGATTTTGCTCATGTTCCCGGTGGATGAATGCGGAGATGGGTGGTTGGATTGATGCCAGGGGGCAGCCAGGCACGTCTACCTGACGATCCGAACAGTCCCTGTAATAAACGTTGCCAAACGCTGAAGCTCCACTGGTTTGCCTGGTGACGTAGCGCACCGTGTGCACACGCCCTCGGGGGCAGCAGGGCTGGGCGGCGGAGCGTGTGGTGCTGCGGGGCGAGGGCGGCTGCCGCCGCGACCACCTGCTGTGCGTGCTGCCCACCGACCCGCCCGCGCACTGGCGCAAGGCGGGCCCGGGCCCTTGGTGGCGACCCACATGCGGCGGCTCTTGCCTTGTTGAGGGCGGTGGTTTGCTGCCACGGCTCATACCGGTATCTTCCCGGGGGGCCGGCTAGGGAACCGGAAAGATTGCGTGCGCCCCCAGTCTTTCGCACGGCGCCTCACGGCCTCAGGTGTTGTATACGACTGGGGCCCCCAAATGGGCCGGGAACGTAAAAGAAAGGCTCCCCAAAACGGCCAAGCGCATCTTTCTGGGGGCCGAAATCCCGGCCAGTTTCTTTCAGAAAGAAGAAGAAGATACGGGCCCTGCGGCAAATTGCTGCGATCAGGTGCTTCGTTTTGGTGGGAGTAGGGGTGGCACAGGCCACGACCAAGGCAAGCACCTCATCTGCATTCTGCAGCGACACGATCTGGGTCAGGCGGGTGCCGTGTAGATGGTGCTGTGTTTGCACATTTCATTCTTCGTGTTTATTTGCACACAATTATGGTAGGTGCATGCGTGCTGTTCACCGCAGGGCGTGCGGGCGGGTACTGGCCAAGTGTGGTTGGGTTGACCTTTTGAGTGACAGTTGCACCAAGGTGTGCAGAAGAGAGCCGGGTAGAGCGAGAGGAGTGGGGCCAGACACAACAGGGGCCCCGTGACCCGCCTCAGGCGGAGACAGTATTGCGGGCTGGTGAGGCTCGGCGTGCCTGGGCGTGCCAGCAGCCACCCGTGACGAACCCGTGAAGCGCTATCTCGTCGTGCACTGGCACATTGTGGGGGGTATCGAAGTCTACCTAAACCTGGCGGAGCTGCGATACCATGGCCTTGGAGGCTTAGCTCGGCGTGTCAGGGATCGCCAGTGGGATCCAATGCCACGAACCCCAACTCCCGCCCGGTCCACACCCTCCCTCCGCGTTGGACCTCGTCCCCAGCCTCGTCGCACCCTTTCCAGACCGAGAAACAGCACACTCAATAGGCCAGAACATTCTTTAGCATTGCCAGATTCTTGTCTGTGTCCGGTGGGGCAGCCATCGGGGCAAGCACGATGCGTAGGCTGCGCATTGCGTAGCGTCTAAGATAGGATAGAACAGTGAGTATGTCATATACGGAACCTCCTATACATAACCTGTAGTATAAACCCATTGTCGACCGATACATCATGCCGCGCCGGTCGATCGGCAACGCCATGCGCCCGGCCACCAAACCGCAGCAGCCCCTGCCGGCGAGGGGAGGTATGCAAGCCACCCCACGTCTCTACTTCACCTCAACTCTGACTCATCGTCAATTCCACAACAACACTCGCAACCACGTCACAACTCGCAACTACCCGCCTCCCAGTTGCCTCCAGCAGTCCGCCGTAAGGACGCACACGAGCAGCGCCGCCACAGTACAGTGGCTGCGCCCGTGCCGGATGCACGAGAAGTGCGCACCACCTTGTAACCACACACACACGGGTGCTGACGGCGCCGTTGAGTCGTGTCGCGTGGATGCAGAACGCACAGCCAATCAGGCGTCCGCGCGACGAGCAGAGGGCAGGTACCTGTGATTGCAAATACCCGCAGACGAGGATGATGGTCAGCGGTGACACCTCGCACAACCGGCTTTTGACCGGTCATCATGACCGATGGTGTACCAGAACCAACGTTATCAGGCACTCAGCATGACAGACACGCCTACTCCGAGCTCCCTCCAGTCAGGGCCGCCCATGACGCCCTCTCACTGCCCGCATTTCGCCTTCAAGCAACTTCCCAATGGCCCCCCGGTCGCTTTGGTTTCTGGAATCAACTAACCCCGCCCCCCACCACACACTGTCTTCAAACTTCCCCTTTCCACCCACCCACCCACCCACCCACCCACCCACCCACCCACCCACCCACCCACCCACCCACCCACCCACTCACCCACCCACCCGACCACCCACCCACCCACCGCGCTCTGGGTTGGGCTGGATGGTTCGGGTCCTCTTGGTCGTTTCGTTTCTGGTTTAAGGAATAAACACCCACCCACCCACCCACCCACCCACCCACCCACCCACCCACCCACACGCACACACACACACCTGTGGTCCTTGGCCGCGTTCTTCTTGCGCCGCTTCTCCATGAATTTGTCCAGCTTGCCGCCCTCCTGTACGTGTGTGGTGACAGATGGCGACGATAATGAGGTAATGTGATGACGGTGCAACAGACCTCGAGCGGTGTCGCGAGTACATGACAGTTCGTGCCGCGTGCCGGGGTACAGGGGCCTCAGGCTTCCCCCGGGCTCCCGGCATTACAACGCATCGCATGATAAGACGGCAACCAGAATAAAACCGATCTGCTGTTGTTACGCATTAGTGATGACAAATCGATGGCCAAATGCAGCCCTTTCTCTCTTGCTCTCGCCGGCCCCCCTCCCACCTTGAGCTCCTGGTACTTGGCCAGCAGCTCCAGCTTCTTCTTGTCGGCGGCCTTGAGGAAGAACGGCTGCTTGCCGGAGGACACCGCCTTCTTCTCCTTGGTCTGTATGGTAGCGGGCGGGGGGGGGGGGGCGGTCGGGGGAGCAAGAGGGAGCGGTGGGGAAAGGAAAGGATGGAGTGGAGGAGGCGGAGGACAGGAGGAGGAGCAAGCGGCGGATAGCGTGCGGTGCGGGGGCGGTGGCCGGGGCGGCATGGCACTGCACGAGGTGGGGTGGGGGCTGGTGTCGAACAGAGACACGATGTCAGGCCTGACCTCTGGCGTCCTTATCAGCCGCTCCCGCAGCAGCCGCTGCATCGGGCTGCCTGACAGTCGCACCGTACCCGCTCCTCGCTCCCATGCGGCACGTGTCTCGCCCTTTGACCGCTTCAGACGTCCGCCGCGCAGCTCTCACTCACCTTCCACTCCCGCTCCAGCGCCTGGGTGCGCCGCCGCAGCGACTCATCCTTGAGCTGCGCGTCCAGCCGCTGCAGCTGGGCCTGAGGGTGGGAGGAAGGGCGGCGGTTGGCAGGGCGGCGGTTGGCAGGGCGTTTGCTCAGTTAAACACTACGACCAAGGGAACCGAAATCGCTGTCACCCGATACCTGCTAGCTCTTTACATACACATGCAGCACACATGCACGCACGCACACACACACACACACACACACACACACACACACACACACACACACACGCACACGCACACACCTGCATCCTGGCCTTGAACTTGGGGTTCTTCTCCTTCTGCAGATTGGGTGGAAAGGACATGGCGCAAGGCAGGGCCAAAGCAAGCACATGAGTCGCCGCAGAACGCAACAAACACAGTTGCGGTACTGCAGGATATGGTCACATGCTTCAGTTTGCCCGACGAGAAAACCAGTCCATCCCGAATTACAGGCTCCTGGCCCTCCAACAGACCGGCCCTTTCGCGCCCTCCCTGACACACCATCTTCCCATTCTCCCTCCCACCCATCCTCGTTCGCCACCACGCACCCCAATATCTCCACCCCCTCCTCATTCGCCACCGCACGCCCACGCCCCCCCATCGGCACTTCACAACCATTTGATAAACACCATCCTATGGATGGCTACCCCCCCCCCCCCACACACACGGTTTTGGTTTCTGGAATGAACTACCCCCCCCCCCCCCCACACACACACGCACACACAGCCCCGCAGTCGCGCGGTCACGCACGCACCTTCATCTTGCCCAGCAGCTCGCTCTTCTCCGAGGGCAGCATGTCGTCGTACAGGAAGGCGTACCGCCGCCGGAAGGTGTCCTTGCCCGCGCCCGGGCCGCCGCGCGTGGCGTCGAACCGCGGGTCAACCGACTTGCTGCGAGGGGTTGGGAGGGGGCGTTCAAGGTATGGTTAGGTATGGCATGAAGGCGTAGTGCGGTACAGACGAGGAGGGCAGGCCAACGGTGGCGCGGGTGGAGAGGGGCGGGGATTGGTGCGGGTGGGATGGCACGGTGGGATGGCCGGAGCGGTGTGCACGGCTTGTGGGCGTGGGCATGGGCAGGAGTGTGTGCATGAGCTGGGCAGACACACCATGTTAGCGCCCCCTGCAAGCAGTGCCTGCCCCTGTTCCTCCCAGTCACTTGCCCTCCCGCTTCTTGAAGAAGCCACTCACTTGCTGGGCACCTGGATGACCTCCCGGAAGCGCCCCACCGGCCGCTTGCTGCTCATCTCCTGCAGGCGGGCGGGGGTGGAGGGGAGTGAAGGGGAGAGGAGGATTGTGGAGGGGAGTGATGGGGAGTGGAGGGAAGTGATGGGGAGTGATGGGGAGTGGAGGGAAGTGATGGGGAGTGGAGGGGAGTGGAGGGAAGTGATGGGGAGTGGAGGGGAGTGGAGGGGAGTGGAGGGAAGTGATGGGGAGTGGAGGGGAGTGGAGGGAAGTGATGGGGAGTGGAGGGGAGTGGAGAGGAGTGGTGGGGAGAGGAGGGGAGTGGAGGGAAGTGGAGGGGAGTGGAGGGGAGTGGAGGGTAGTGGAGGGGCCGCGCCACACACCAAGCCGCCAAGGCACACATCAACACTGTGGCCGGGGAGCTGCGTCGCGGAGCTGAAGGCCGCGTTGCGCAACGCACCCAGCGCTTGCCACGCTTGGGCCTGGCTGGACTCCCGATGCAGTCGCATCCCCGGTCCAGCAATGTGCCGCAAGGTAATAACCCAAAAGAAGCAACGTTGGTTACACTGCAGCTCGCAGCCACCCAACCCCCAAAAGGAGGCCGTCCATCCTGAGCAGCATCACATCGCACCTGCGGCCGGTCCTTGTTGGCGCGTTTGAAGCTGGCGGAGGCGGCGTCCGCCCGCGCCGCCGCCACACGCGCCGCCTGCCCGACCTGGGGGTGGAGGGGAGTGGCGGCAGAACGAACGGAAGAGGACTGGTTGGGGAATGGGGACACACTACCCCATGTCACGTCACGCATGCGTCGCCTACATCCCTGGAGTCCGAGGGAAGCTCCTGTCAAAGCCAGGTCCCTTCCGCGCCAAGCCCCTTGAGCGCTAGGTGCCTTGGAGCCACCATGCTTCCACCTCCTAACGCCGACGTTTACCTCGCCCCAAGTGTGAGGTGCATGGCGGCGCCGCCCGGTCTCGAAGCCCGCCCAGCCAGACAGCCGGCCACCCGCCCAGCCGCCTTGCTGCCCAGCCGCCCAGTCAGGCCATGCATGGCCAACACACGCCCACCACCGCCAGTCAAGCCATCCCTTACCCCTTAAACATGCCCTGTCACAAACACATTCCACATCCACCTTACCCACCACCACCACCCACACCCACACCCACACCCACACCCACCCACCCCACCCACGCCCGCGACCCACAGGTTAAGGCCACACCACCTCCGCGCTCTGGGTTGGGCCGGTTGGTTCGGGTTCTCTTGGTCGTTTTGCTTCTGGTTTCTGGAATGAACTACCACCCACCCACCCACCCCACCCACCCACCCGCCCACCCGCCCACCCGCCCACCCGCCCCCGCCCACCCACCCACCCACCCACCCACCCACCCACCCACCCACCCACCCACCCACCCACCCACCCACCCACCCACCCACCCACCCACCCACCCACCCACCCACCCACCCACCCACCCACCCACCCACCCACCCACCCACCCACCCCACCCCCCCACCCACCCACTCACCCACCCACCCACCCACCCACCCACCCACCCACCCACCCCACCCCCCCACCCACCCACCCCCCCCACACACAGATACTCACCAGGCCGCGGCCGTCCCTCTTGATGGCCTCCAGCACCTCAAAGGGCACATCCGCCACCTGTTGCACGGTTTGCGTTATGTCAGTTGGGGGTTTTAGGGTTTTAGGGTTGTCCGGTTGTGAATGTGGAGCCGAGCATGTCCCGTATGCTGCTGCTGCTGCTGCTGGTCCAACTGAGTGCAGTAGGGACATGGTGTGGTGGCAGGTACAGCAGGTGCGCGGGGCATGGGGCGGGTGTGGGGCCAGCCTCGAAGGGGTCCCGGCAGGCCAACCCGGCAGAAGACACGCGGCACGCGGCACGCCGCACCCCAACCCCAAACCCGCCAGCCGGAGCCCACCTGCTCCTCTAGCGTGCGCTCGTCCCCGCTGCCGCTGACTTGCTCGTCGCCCTCATCTTCATCTTCCTCATCATCGTCCTCCTCATCCTCATCCTCGTCCTCATCGTCATCGTCATCATCGTCGCGACCAGCGGCACCCGGCCGGCCGAAACCCGGGCCTCGGCCGCCGCCGCCCGAACCGTCGCCCCCGTCCTCCTCGTCGTCGCCCTCGAAGTCGCCCTCATCCTCTTCATCGTCCTCGTCGCTCATGTCGCCGTCGTCATCGCTGCCAGCTGGCCCCGCCCTGAAGCGTTTCAGCGCGCGCAGCTGGTCCGGCGTTATGTCCTCCTCGTCCTCATCGCTGCCAGCAGGCCCCTCGTCCTCGTAATCATATTCGGGCGCGTCTGGTGCTGGTAGCTTCTTGAAACCTAGTCGTTGTGCCGGCTTTGAAGCCTGGCGAGCGCCCTTCATCGTCCCGAATTCAGCGGCAGTCGGTTTGTCGGCGCGAACAAATATTTAATTTTGCGCTCTTTGCAGCAGACGGGTTAGATGAAGCTATCAGCGTGGTGCAATTAGACGAGTTTGCATACGTGCCGCTAGGTCGACGGTGTTATCGCCGTTCGGACCACAAACTTCTGATTCCGTCTGGCGTCCGTTGTGCTAACGTTTGCTTACGTTCGCTCCTTACGTTCTAAACGTTAAAAAAATTTTGCACCGTTTGCCATGTGCATCAGTCTATTGTAATAAGCGAGCAAGAAGCAATAGACGAGACTATCGCGTTGAGCGTGGGGAGGTCGGGAGGCGAAGGTCAACATGAGCCCCGGCCTGATCCTGCACGCTTCTTCCGTTCAGAGTTTATAAACGAATAGTCCTGATCTTTTCAAGACTTTCCAAGTATTTATTGTCGCAGGAAACGTGGAATTTGCGACTGAATCCTTACGTTCTTACGTTCTTACATTCTTACGTTCGTGTCGAGCGACGGACGGGAATCGGAAGTTGGTGGTCCGAACGGCGATAACAAGCCAGAGTTTGCGCTCGTTGCAGCTATTCGTGTGCAGGTAAATACTCAGTAAAGCGCTCTACAAGATGTTGTTGACAAATTCCAGGTGTAGGCATTTGAAGGCAAATATTTTACTCTGTGCCGCGCTTCCTTCAATGAGGCGCCGTGTCCAACAGCCGCACTAGAGTCAGCCGAAGACCTTAAGCGGTTACCTGTGAAAGGGTGTGTGTGAACATGGTGTGTGTATTGTGACCGCTGCCAAGGGGACCAATAAAGGAGGTCTGCGGGGCTGTGCGGGGACCAGCGGGTGCGGGGTCGACCGGCGCGGCGGCACAAACCCTAAGCCCGTGGCGTCACCACCCCCCCTACAGTGTACCTTTATCCGCATAACTTTCGAGTATCACTGGCTTAGCTCATTTGTGCTGCATTGGCATGCGAGGAAAGGGCCAGAAGCGTGGTTACCGGTTGCATGAGACCAGCTGGCGTAAGCATGGAAGAACATATGAAGCACCAAGGTACCATTGCAACGCGTTTACCAGTCACATTTATTTGTGTTTAAGCGTGTTTGTGAAGCTCGCTGCTCGGCGTGCGTGCAAAACGGCGTGCACATTTTTGTTACTGACTCTATGTTTGGCCCTTTGGTGAACCGCGTGCGTTTAGTGGCTCTTAACCTCACGCGTAAACTCGCTCAGCCTTCAAAAGAGGGAGGCGTCACCGGGCTCTCGCTGCTTGCACGGCGTTCGCTCCTAACCTCCAGGTTTGTGGCGTCATTGCGCGCGGTTGTGAGAGTTCGCAGCTGCTTGAATTCGCAAGGCGACAACTTGGACTGCAATCACTGGTCGCAACTCTGAACCTGCAGGGTTGTAAGGAACTGGGGCGTACGCATGGAGGGCAGCACTCCTGTCCCGCACTCACCCCACGACCACCCACCTCGTGACCCCTCCCCTCCCCTCGCCTATCCGCTCCCCCCACCCCCATCCCCACGCCTAGGCGCCTGGGCCTGCTCGGCCGCGGCGGTCGCGGTCTCCTCGGCGGCGGTGCCACGGTCGGGGCGCTGATGTGGCAGGACGCCGGCGCGGCCATCGCCCACTCGCTGCACACCTCCTCGGGCCTGCTCAGCTCCTCCGCCAGCTCGCTGTTCACCGGGCGCCTGGAGATGGGGCTGCTGGGCTGGCTGGCGGTGGACGTGGCCATCAACTGGGCGGGCTGGGCGGTGGCGTCGGCGTTCAAGGTGTGCGGTTGGGGTTTGGGGGATGAGGGCGCGGGGCGCAGGGCTGGGGAGCGTGGGGTTGGCACCTGGGGGGTTCGGCACGGCGGCCTTGGCGTGCCTTGCGGCACTAGGCGCGACCTAGACATTGCTGCAGATGGCAGAGGCGCGGTTGCGACCGCCGACTTAGAGCCCTCAGACCCGTCCACACATCAGCCGGCCCTCCTGCCTCCCTCCTTCCATGCCCTCCCTTCCCATGTGCCCAGCTTGTCACACACCCACCACCCCACGCACGAACACACGAACACGACCATCACGCAACCCGTTACGACAATCCCGCAACCCCCACCCCACGTGTGTTGCAACGTCTGTTCTACGTCTACCTCGTCATTAAATTAAATGCATGGAACCCACCCCACCACCCCACCCGCGCCGCAGACCGAGAAGTTCTACGACCTGCTGGGTAGCGTGTCGTTCCTCACGCTCACGGCCGGCAGCCTGGTGGCGGGCGGGGCCAGCGGCGCGCGCAAGGTAGGGGCGGGGGGGGGGTTACCAGCCCAAACTAAACCAAACCCAATGCATAAGAGCGAGGGGGGGTAAGCCATCCATGGTATGGTATGGCCGTGTGGGTCATTTTGTTGTGAAGTGCCGATGCCCAGAGGAACAGGGGGGGCAGAGCGTGGGTGGGCTCAGATGTGGTGTGTGTGGGCTAGCGGTGGGGCCCCGGGCGTGTGCACGGCGCTACGGATCAGTGGGAAGCGGGGCACTGCCGGAGAAGCAGGGATGTGCGGAGCAAGGACGTGCGCGGCGGCGGCCGGGCGTTGCCGGTCGCGCCAGCGCACAAGGCGGTATGCCGCCGAGTCCCGGCCGCCTACACACATGAAGGATGGTAGCATGCATTCTTCCTTCCAACACGCTCTCCGCCGCACACCACAGTTTCTCGAACGTACCCGTCATTGCATCGCACGCACTGCTGTTCTTTCCCTATTGTGAACTCTTGAAACATACAGTTTGTGGTGAGCGGCATGGTGATGGCCTGGGCGGTGCGGCTGGGCTCCTACCTGGTCACGCGCGTCATGAAGACCGGCGGCGACGCGCGCTTTGACGAGGTCAAGCACCAGCCGGGGAAGTTCTTCGTATACTGGACCATGCAGGTGTGTGCGGGAGGCCGTGGCAGAGGGGATTCCATGCATGTTAGATTAATGACGAAGGAGATGTAGACAGACGATGCGACAGAAACCCTAAAACCCTGGCAGAGGGGAGCGCGGGTGGCCGACACCAGCCTGTGGGGTGCGAGGGGTGGAGATGTAAGAATAGAGGGGTTTAGAGCAGTGGGTGGCGCCTAGAGGACACCGTCGAGGTCGAGGAGCAAGGTGGGCCGTTGGCGCCAATGCGGTAGGCGTCCCCACCAGGGCGGCCAGATGCGACTGGGGTGTGCGGGCCGCCTGGAAGATGTTTGGTAGGAGCGGTGAGGGCGCTGCAGCTGTGGGCGGCATGTGTGTGACCCGTGACCCGTGCTCGCCCGCGTCGCCGCTCATTGCCGTGCTGCCTGCTGCCCGCCTACTTTCGGCACGTGTCTGTCGCGCCTCCGGACTCCTGATGCGTTAGTGGGGCCTACATGGACCCGAATCCATGCAACAATGTTGTTGTTGTTGCTGCCCGCCTACCACCCGTGTTGCTGCACACACCCACACCCACAACCACGCACACCCACACCCACAGGCGGTGTGGGTGTTCGTGACGCTTCTGCCGGTGCTGTGCATCAACGGCGGCAGGTCGCCAGTGCCGCTGGGGCCCCTGGACGCGCTGGGTGAGTGGTGGGGTGGGGGTGGGGGGTGGACCACCGAAGTGCTGTAGGTGGGGCCAGTAAAGGCGAGTTGCTATCTACCAAACCGTTTCTCCTATAATTTCACTTCACCGGCCCTTCTTCCCCACACCCACGTAAACACGCACGCACAGGCATTGCTGTGTACGGGCTGGGCATGGCGCTGGAGGTGACTGCGGACTGGCAGAAGGCGGCGTGGAAGGCGCGGCCCGAGAACAAGGGCCGCTTCATTGACGAGGGGCTGTGGAGCCTCAGCCGCCACCCCAACTACTGCGGCGAGATGATGATCTGGTGAGGAAGGGTCTGGGAGGTGAGGGAGGGAGGCAGGGGGCCAGGGGGTGGAAGGGGCCGGGAGTGAGAAGGGGGTCAGGGGTTGGGAGGATTGGGGGAGAGGGAGGCGTGTTACATTTCCAAGAGCCAAAGCAGACCAGCAGCCGGGTGAAGCCAACCCTGGCCAGATTTGCCCAGCGCGCGGAGGTGGTCTGGCGTTGACCTGCGGGTGGGGGGGGCGTAGGGGAGAAAGTGCGGCCGGCAGCACGCGGTGGTGAATCGTGCGGAGCATACGGCCGGTCGACCCCTGCCCCGCATCCTTGGCGAGGTGCCGCCGCTCTATCGCAACACAAAACCCCCCGTGTCTCTGCCCACCCCTATCGCACCACAAACCCCCCCGTGCCTCTGCCTACCCCTGTCGCACCACACCACGTGCCCCCGCCCACCAACCAACCCCCAGTCCCAACGCTAACCTCAGCCCCAACGCAGCCCTCATCCTACGACCACCACTGCAAGTTTGCGACCCCAGCCGCACACACCTTCACACATGCACACACGCGGACGCACGCACGCAGGTGGGGCGTGTTCCTGACCTGCGCGCCCGGCTTCGGCGCCGCCTGGCAGTACGTGTCCGTGGCCAGCCCGGTGGTGGTGATGCTGCTGCTGCGCTACGTGAGCGGTGTGCCGCTGCTGGAGGAGATGGGCGAGAAGCGCTGGGGCTCCGAGCCCGCGTTCCAGGTGGGGGGGGGGAAGGGAGGGAGTTGGGGGGAGGGAGGCAGAGCAGGGAGATGAGGGAGAGGGAGAGGGAGAGGGAGAGGAGTCGTTTGAAAGATGGGGGAAAAGGGGTGGTTGGTTTTGATATGGAAAGCAGGTGATGGAGATGAAGGGCGGAAGGCGTGGAACTTCGTTCAGGTGCAAGGGGAGGGGGAGTGGAAAGGGTTGGTTGTGGTGCAGTCGTTCACGCGGGGTGTTGGGTGGGAAGGACGGAGGCAAGGAGCCGGGGCAGGGAAGCTGGTTGGGGGAGACCCTCTTCCTCTGGTCGGGCCAAAGCACTCAAGCTTAGCTGCCCTGTCCATCTCCATCATAGCAATGGACCCCTTTTCCTCGGTGCCGCCACCCACGCAAGCAGCACCCACCCGCGCCCTCGTGGCCCCACCTCATCCGCCCACCTCCTCCACCCAATCAACCACCTCCTCCACTTCACTCCAACCCTACCCAGGAGTACAAGGCACGCACCAACCTGCTGCTGCCGCTGCCGCGCTTCAAGGACACCCACGTCAACTAGAGCGCGAGCAGCAGGCGCGACAACAGCATGTGGTTGAGGCTGGGCTGCAAATTTTGACTTAGTTGACTCTCTTGCGATCACTTCCTGGCACGTGCGTTGCTGAGCGGGCCCATGGGAGCAAGGCCTACTAGCCCAAGGCCCAGAGTAGGCTGTCGGCGCTGCAGGTGGCACGCCCCTGAGGTCTAGAGCAGGGCGTTCGTACTAGTTCCAGTACGCTTTCGCTTGCTCGCGAACTGCGTCAGCAGGTCCCTCCTGTAACCAATGCAATCTGAGCGGCTGGGATATTGTATTGGGGCCCTCCTGTCGTGGTGCAAGGACGGAGTTCGAGTTCAAGTGTCCCGGTGGGCTTTAGGCACACGCGTACACACACTGTGGAAAGCTATCGATGGGGGGCCACTGTGTGTGTGTAAGTGCATAACGTAAGGTGATGATGTAATGTTGTTTAAGTGCAAGAGTGAGAGCGGTCTGACAGTGAGCCATGAACGAGTGAGTTGAGATGCGAGTTATCCTGTGGTCCGCGGTCTGAGGAGGGTCCGAATTGAGACTGCCAGTTTTGCAAGCGCAATAAGATGCACCGCAAGAATATGCGCGCGTGAGTGAGAAAGCGTGCGTGGACGTGATGGGGGGTACCGTGAATGGGTGTCGGGAGTGCCGTAGTGCTGCGTGGGTGCGGAGGGGTGGTATGGGGGGTAGGATTGGGGTCGTGGCCGGTCACCCCTGGCCGGATTGGGATTGGACAGTTCGGCACTTCGGGGATTGGGATAGCCCCGGCAGGGATTGGGCCTCAACTTTTAGGATTGGGATAGCCCCGGCAAGGATTGGGCCCGCACTTTGAGGATTGGGATAGTCAGTAGAGGCCCGGTCAGGATTGCCGTCACGCACTTGACACTACCGCCCGTTACCTCCTGGCCCCCCGGCCCCGTTCCCCCGCCGCGTTCCCCCGCCCCTCTAGCCCCCCGCCCGGGCCCCGCTCCCGGCCCTGGGTTCGTGCGGCACGCTTGTCGGAACTCCTGCATGACGCCTTTACTTCGCTGATTTGCTTTCCCAGACTCAGTCAACTTATTCAAAGTGTTTCAGATAGCGACTCCGCACTATCCCGAAGCCCAAAGCTCGCCCGCAGTCGGTCAATTTGGGGGCCCCTCGCACGCTTACGGTGCCATTTGTTGGCCCTCGAAGCCAAACGTATAGCAGAGAACACGCCCGATATTTGGGAGGCCCCGGCGCGCTCTAACATGCTTGAACGCAAAATGTGCGCCATTGGCGCACTTGTGCAGTTCAGCCGTGTGGGCCTTGCGAGGGCGGGGGCGGGAATTTTGAGATAAAGCCCTTGACTCGGTACCCGATAGGAAAGCTGGTGGTGCCAGGCGCGGTGGTGCTGACTCGTTTGCACCATTTGCGTTTCGTCGGCCAAAGCACCGCGTGTTACTCCAAAGAGTTGATAACCCAAGTACATATGTATACTTTTGATGTGACCTCTATGACAAACAAGAAAGGCTCGGGACCACGACGAGATGCATGCCGTATAGCGTGTCACGCGCGCACGCACACGCACAGGATTGGAGGTGCAGTCGCAGGATTGGGATAGGGGGTGGGCAGGGTGGGCAGGATTGGGATAGGGGGTGTAGGGATTGGGACACCACTTCCAGGATTGGGATTGGGGGCGCAGGGATGGGACCCCACTCCCAGGATCGGGATTGGGGGTCGACCACCTCAGGATTGCATACTGACCTATCCTAGGGGTGACCAGGGGATAGCAGGGATTGGTACCCCATACCACCCCTCTGGTGGGTGCAACCCGTCCAAGAGGCCAGAAGGGTAACCTGCACCGACACACACAATCTACCGTACTGCCGTGCACTGGAATTGTAAATCAGGTGCTGCATACATTAGAGCTCCGCCTGTTGCGTCCTTGATCAAGGCTCGGAGCCGCTGCGTTTGCGTCAAGGTGAGGCAAGACGCTGGAGGAAGGGGGGCGCTGCCGTCTGCCGTGCATGGCCCCATGCACCTGCCACGCCTGCCCAAATGCCGATTGTGGGCTATGACTTCGTTATTATGGCATTCGAGCAGTTTTATTTAACCACTGACATTTACTGTGACTACTGCACTCGTTTATGCGTTGACGTCGCACACATCCGATTGATTCAAGGCTTGGCGACCGTGATTTAATTTGTAGGCACGTTTACTCACTTGCGCCGAGTAAGAGCACTTTTATCAGAGCAGGTGATGCTTGCAGCCGGGAGCGCGGTCGCAGCGCGTGCGGGATCTGCTGCTCGCGGTCGGCGTGTGGTCGCTGCCTCCTCATCGGCCAAGTCCTCGCCGAGCCCCCCCGGGCTGCTCCGCGCGCCCGCGCGCCCCCCTCGGCACGAAATGACACGGTTACCAAAGCTCATCGCCTTTGACCTGGACGGCACACTGTGGTGGGTGGGAAGGCTAGATAGGGGAGGAGCTGGTGCAAGGGCGTGGTGCGGGCGGTTGTGGCAATTCGTCAGATTGTGAGAGGCCGGGAGGATGATGCCCCTTATGCGGCTGCCCTTTGCGCATGCTGCTGTGATCCTGCAGGTGGCCTGAGATGTGAGTGCGGCACATGGAGTACACCTTAGGACCCGCGCCGTGCCTGGTGGATGCTGCAATGCGCCCGTGTGTGCACTGCGCCGGCCGCACAGCAGCACTGGGGGCTCGAGCTCGTTGAACACCGTCTGTGCAGCATGAATGGCATGCATGGATAGCCCGCATCTAGTGACGGGGTGTTTTGGGTGGTCAGCAACAGAGGGGCTGCAGGGCGCGGTCGCACGTGACAGGCCACACGCGGCATGGGATGGGGGTGTTCACACCGCATGATTTCTGCATGCATGCATGAATGAATGCACGCCCTCATGCATGCATGGCCACATGAGTGCATGACCACATGCCTTCATGCGTGCACATGCAGGTACATGCTGGACGGCGGCGCGCCATTCCGGCGTGACAAGTCGGGTGAGAGGGTGCGGGACGCAACATACACGAGGCGAGGCGACTGCTGGCTGGGGCGGGACGGGAACCAGCCCTATGAAGCAGCAGCAGCAGCAGCAGCAGCCAGTTGAATGACCTGCCGTGCTTGCTTGCGGGGATGTTCAGGGCTGTTCAGAGCGCCTGCGTGTGTGCCCTCACCGCTAGCGTCAATCCTGGTCGGCGCGCTGGTGTCCAGCCAAACCCGCCGTCCACCCCACCCCACCCGCAGGCGCGGTGTTCGACAAGCGCAACGAGCGCATCGAGCTCATGGGCGCCAGTGAGGCGGTCCTGCGGGAGCTGGCCACAGACCCCAAGTGGAGGGACACCGAGATTGTGGGTTTGAGGGTTGGGGGGGGGGGTGCGGCGAACTGCGTAATGTTTGTGCCCCCTGTTTGGTCGGGTTTGGGTCGGCGTCTTGCTGGCTAGCTCTTGGTATGGGGCTTAGCTCAAGGATGAGGGGGCGGGTGGGTGTTGAAGTGGGTGTGTCATGTGCCGCCTTGCGCCACAGCACCACATGTGCGCTCATGCCCGCCTGCCTGCCCGCCGCCTGCCTGCTAGGCCTACGTGAGCCGCACCGAGTACCCCGAGTGGGCCATCCCCTGCCTCAAGACCTTCCTGGTCAACAACGGCGGCGGCGCTGAGGGCGGTGACAGCAACGGCAGCGGCAGCGGTAACGGCAGTAAGGACGGCCGCAACCTGCTGGACATCAGCAGCTACCAGGTGGGTGGGCGGGGGTTGGGTGGGTGGGTGGTGGGTTAGGGTGGGTGGGTGGGTTAGGGCGGCTGTGGGTGGGTTAGGGTGGGTGGGTGGGGACAGTGCATTTTATTCCCAAGTCAACCGATTGGGTGGGCTGGGGGGGTTGTGGTTACCAGCCTGGGGGGGTTCGCTTGGGAGGAGGGGTTAGCCAGTGTTGGGATGCGGAATGCGTGACGTGCGGGGCCGCTTGCGAGGCGGCTTGCTTGCAGGTGGCTATGAGTTGCCCTACGGTGGTTGGAAGCTGGTGCGCGACATCTCAGGCCTAGGCAGCAGGCCACAGGATATCACGTGCGCGCCACTGCCAGCAGCCAGCACGTGCTGTGCGCCCTTCTCGCACGAGACCGTGTCCCTTGCTCCCTTACCGACTCTTGTTCGACCGGGTTCCGGGATCCAACACCCCGGCCACAGGAGATCTACCCTGGATCCAAGATCACGCACTTCAAGAAGATCCACAAGGACAGCGGCGTGGCCTACGAGGGTGGGTGCGTGGGTGCCTGCTGGGCCCGTGGGGGGCCCGGGGCGGAGGGAGGCTGGAAGGAGGCTGACGGCTACAGGCTGACCTAGGGCACGCACGTGTCACCTGTCGCTTCGTTATCATTGCAGACATGCTGTTCTTCGACAACGAGAAGTGGAACTGCACCGAGTGCTCCCGCCTGGGCATTGTGTGCGTCTACACGCCACGAGGTGCGTGTGTGCGTGCATGCGTGCATGCATGAATGGGCGTGCGCGTGTCTGTGGTTGTCGTCATGGCTGCCTGAACGGGATGGAGCTGTGGGTGCGGGCCGCCCTGCCTCCGTACTTCTGAACGCTTACTGCATTATCGCTGTCCTGACCTTTTCATGCATGTGCATGCAGGCCTCACAAAAGAGGCGTGGGAGCGGGGGCTGGCGGACTTCGCGACTGCTCAGGCGAGCAGGCAGTAGTAGCAATAGCGGCAGATGGGGAGTGCGGAGGGTTGCTGCTCGGAACGAGGGCTGCGATTGAGCCCGCGGACTGGCTTGCAGTGCGAGCGTGTCGTGAGCCCTGTGTGGAGTGCTGACTGCTGAGCGAGTGTTTGTATGGCTGCGGTCGGGGCATCGGACGGGTGCGGTGGTGGGATGGGGCGAAGTGGATGGAGCGAGGGGCGGGAGAGGCGGGACTAGGGTTTCGTGCCGGCAGTTGCCGCCCGTGACGGGACCCGTGAGACCTGATCGCCCGATTGCTGAAGATCAAATATTGAATGCGCGAGCTGTAAGCCCTGTTACGCATGCAAACGTTTGCATGTTTGCTATTTAAAGGTACTCATCGGCACCTCGTTCTGCCTTTTCAGCATCCTTTGCCTGATCCATGCGCGCTGAACGAACCTGATCGCGACGTGGCCCGCACGCATGGCGAGCTATTCAGGCTTTAGCTTTGCAGAGGCGCTCGCCAGGCCAGCGGCGCACGCTGCTCTGGGAGGCGGGGCCGCCGCCGCCGACGCTGCAGCGCAGTCTCTGCCGGTAATCTCGACCGGACTGCTGCTCGAGGACCGCGTGATCGCATGGTCGCTTGACGACATTGAACACGGAGAGGCATGGCATCAAGAGGTAAGCACGCTGGGGCCAGCCAGTCAGTTCGGGGTGAGGTCCAAGTGCAGCAGCAGTTCGCAGTTGTATGATTTTCGCGCTCCTCAACATCTCCGAGCGCGTCTCCCTCAACCTCTTCCTTCGTTCCGCCTCGCAGCTCAAACCGCTCCCAAACACGTTCCCCGCGGCCGGCGACTGGGCCGGCAGCCTGCAGCCCTTCGTGCTGGTGGAGGCCCAGGCCGGGCTGCGGCAGCAGCTAGAGCGGCTGGGGTCGGCCAGGTGGCTGCCGCTGGACGGAGTACCCGAGCTGCGACGTGACGGCGACCGCAGGGGCGGCGGCGGCGGTGGCGGTGGCGCTGGTAGTGGCTTTGGCGGCGCTGCTGGCGGCGACAGTAGTTGTGCGGCGGATGATGAGGGCGCTGCGGGGCGCGCGGCCCCAGCAGCTGCTGCTGCGAGGGCCACGGTCCGGTTCTCCGTGCGCAAGGACCGCGGCAGAGGCGCAGGGGGCGACTACTGGCGCGCCGCGCGTGCCGCCACTGCCACCGCCGCCGCCGCTGCTGATGGCAGTGGTCGCAGCGGCGACCCCGGTGGCGGCGGCTGCTGGCGGCCCAAGAAGCCGCCGCCGCTCAAGCCCACCGACATAGTTCTGCTCGTCAACGCCAAGGTAGGCAAGTAGATAGCTCGCACGCACAAGGAAGTACGGTGGCGTGTGGATGCGTTTTGCGTATGTGTCAGCCGCTGGTCATCTAAGCAAGGTTCGTTTAGGCCTAGTTTAAATAGTCTGCCGTCGTCGCTCTCAGAATACTGCTCGCTCTCCCGTAACACTGCCACTGCCGCACGCACATTACTCACCATCACGCGCGGCGGCACTGCGTGCTGGCTGGTGTATGTGGCAGGTCCCCGATATGGTCAACCTGCGGCGCCGCGGCGTGCTGTGGGTGGTGGGCGTGGTGCAGCGGGCGCCGAGCGGCGAGGGCGGCAATGACGAAGACGAAGACGAGGACAGTGGCGGCGGCAGCATATTCCGCGCGGCCGCACTCGTGCCCGTGGGCAGCGCTCTGGAGGCGGCGATGGGTGAGCGAGAGACGCAAAGTGTATGGATGGCTGGGCAGCTGTTGCTTGCCACCTGCTGTTGCTGATGATGCACATGCAACCTGGAAATATTGCTTGTTTGCACGCGGATGTTGCTGCTGCATGCTCACCTACCGCCGCGTGCGTGCACCCGCCGCAGGAAGCGCCGCTGCCGCAGCTGGCGGTGGTGATGGCGGCGGCGGCGGCGGCGGTAGCCTGGCAACGGAGCAGTGGTACGCAGTGCCTGTGGGCAACCTCGCCACTGACGAACGTGTGTGGGGCGCGCTGCTTACCCTGGCGCCGCCGCCGCCGGGTGGTGCCACTACTGTAGCGGCGGCGCCAGCCCCGACGGCGGCCCCGCCCATGCTGCAGCTGCTGCTCGGCGACGACGCCAAGGGCGGTGGCAGTAGCACTGCACGCAGCAATGGCGGTGGCAGTAGCATGCAGGTGGAATCGGCTCGTGCGGCGGCGCGGCATTACGCCGACACGGTGCGGAAACTGAACCCCTCGCAGCAGGACGCGGTGGTGCGTGCAGCAGCGGCCGTGGCGGCCCACGTCGTCTCGGCGGCAGCCGCCGCCGCCCGTGTAGATGGCGGCAGCGATGCAGCAGGTCCAAGCAGCAGTAGCGGCAGTAGCACGGGCACCAGCAGTGCGGAGCTGCAGCTGGTGCAGGGACCGCCGGGCACGGGCAAGACCTCCACCACCGCCGCGCTGCTGTCGGTGCTGTCGGGCCTGGCGCGGCCTGAGACGGCGCTGCTGGCGTGCGCGCCAACCAACGCCGCGGTGGGCGAGATTGCAGCCAGGTAGGTGCGCGAGGCGCCAGAGGTTCCCGTGTCAGGAGCGGCAGCTGTGATTTTCTATCCTATCCTTGGCTGCAGTACGGCAGGTATGCCTTTTTTCTGGGAAACAACGAATGCGTGCGTTGCCCGCAGGTTTGCGAAGCTGGTGGGGACGCCCGGCCAGCAGTTTGCGGAGAGCGCGGCGGCGGCGGAGCTGCGGCGCCACGGCGGGCGAGTGGAGCCGCCGCTGATCCTGGGTGTGTCCTGTGTGGGAGCGTGTGTGTATGTGTACCAGTGCCTGCAGGCGTGCTGCTGCTTGGCACTAGCGTCTGCCCGCGCAAGTACGGGCCTACCTTGCTTGTTTGGTTCTTGAGGATATGGCGGGCGGGCTTCATCTATCCACGCACCCTGATGAGTGGACCCTGACTGCTGCCTGACTGCCCGCCATTCATCATTCACTGCAGGCGACGTGGTGCTCCTGGGCTCGGGCGATAGGCTGGACCTGAGCGGCGGCAGCCCCGAGCTGCTGGGCCTGTTCCTGGAGGCACGGTGCGGTGGTTGGAGAGGGACGGAGGAATGAGCGGGAGGCTGGAAGGAGCGGGACGAGGAAAGGGCCGAAGGCGGGAGAGCAGGCAGCAGGCAGCAGGCACGCATGAGCAAAGGCTGACGAACTCGACCTGGTTGCGCGGCGCAGGTAGAGCGAGAGCTCAGTAGTAGCAGTGCAAGACAGAATGCATGATTTTGGCATAACCGCATGACCCTACCTTTCTTTCTGCGCCCTCCTCCCTACCTGCAGGGCCAAGCGGCTGGCGGGCGCCCTCGCGAGCTGGTCGCTGTCCATGCTGCAGCTGCGCCGCCTGCTGGCCAGCCCCTGCCAAATGCACCAAGCCGCACTGATTGCAGCGGAGGCGGAGGCCGCCGCGGCAGCAGAGGCGCACAAGCCGCCGCCGGACCCGCCTCCGAAAACGGTGGGCGCTTACCTGCAGCAGCAGCTGCCGCCGCTCCTCTGCGAGCTGGCTGACGCGGCGAAGTGCCTGCTCGCCGACCTGCCCTCTGTGGCCTGGGTTGGTGCAAACAGCGGCGGCGGCCGATATGGCGGTCGGGTCGACAACCTGGCGGCGGCACAGGCGGGCGGTGATGCGACCGCCGCCGCTGCCGCCATTGCGGCTAACCGCACCCTCGTGCAGAGCCTGGCAAAGGCCTGCGGGGTCCTGGCCACTAGGCTGAAAGCCGCAGCCGCCGCTGACGTGTCGCGTGCGGCTAAGGAGGTCGAGGAGCGCGGCCCCGGCGAAGGCGAGGATCTTGCTCTACTAGCTCTACTAGCTGCGGACCGGACCGGAAGCATTGGCAATGATGGCAATGGCGGCGGGCAGCAACAGGGCGGCAGCAGTGCGGCGGCGCAGGCGGCCCTGGCGGCAATCGTCAATAGCGGCGGTGACGGCGGCGGCCCGGTGCATGCGGCGCTGGCGTTCACAATGGTGGCGTTGTCGGTCGCCCTGGCCGGGTGCCGCCGCGCGCTTGCGAGCAACGTGCCGATGCCGACCGCGGCGCGCTCTGGCGGGGGTGCCATATTCTGGTGCGTGCTGGCTAGCTAATGCGCTCTGGCGGGGTTCTGGTGCGGACTATCTAGCAAGAGCCTGTGTACAGGAGCCTGTATCTGTACTGCTGTGATTGAGGGGCCAGCCAGCGGGTCCGATCGGTGTGCCCCTACCTTTCGCCAGTAGTGGTGGGCACCAAGGAAGGGAACCAAGCCTGCTGCAGCATTTGAGTAACATTGCCCGGAACTGCTGTATCTCACCCACACTGCAATACAACTTACATGCACATCATCTTGGACCTGCTGTCACCCAAGTTAGTTATGGTGTATTTGATTGCCCTCACACATCCCAACTTATGGTGCACAGGTACTGCCTGTCCAAGGCGCGCGCCGTATTTGCCACCGTGGCGGCGGTGGGCTCGGCGCGCATGAAGGCCGCGGCGCCCGTGGAGGTGGCGGTGGTGGACGAGGCGGCGCAGCTGCCGGAGGCGCACCTGGCGGTGCCGCTGGCGGCGTGCCGTGAGCAGCTGCGGCTGCTGGTGCTGGTGGGCGACCCGCGGCAGCTGCCCGCAACCGTGCTGTCGCAGGTGCTTGCTTGCGTGGTGCGGACTCGTGTGGTGTGGTGTGGTGTGGTGTGGTGTGGTGTGGTGTGGTGTGGTGTGGTGTGGTGTGGTGTGGTGTGGTGTGGTGTGGTGTGGTGTGGTGTGGTGTGGTGTGGTGTGGTGTGGTGTGGTGTGCGGTGTGGGAAGGAACGCGCTATGCCTGAGTGGGTGTGCACAAGGGGTCTGTGAGAGAGCAGTACTTTGGCTGCCGTGTTGCAGCGCCATTGATACGTACGGGTGGCCTTCGCCATTCAATATGCGCGCAGGTGGCGCAGGACCGGGGCTACGGGCGCAGCGCCTTCGAGCGCCTGCAGAAGCACCGGGGCTGGCCGGCGGTGAGCCAAGCGAGGGGGGGTGGCTGGGCCTGACACGCACCACTTATCGAACTGCAGTCGTCTTTCGCTCACCCCCTCCGCCCCGTCCATCTGCCCTCGCCTCCCAACCCCCCACCCCCGTATCCCCCTTCGCTCTCGCTCAGCTGCTACTGGACACGCAGTACCGCATGCACCCCGACATCAGCGCCTGGCCGCGGGACCGCTTCTACGGCGGCAGGGTGCGTGGGTTCTCCGCATTCGGCACTAGGTGACAGGATACGACAGGAGATCAGTCCGTCAGCAGTCCCCATTCGTTTTGGGTCGCATATATCCACTGCTGACCCGAGATTCCCGTGAATCTGCCCTCGCATCCGGGAACCTGCTCTGGCTGGCATCTCAGGTGGTCGACGGGCGCAACGTGACCTCACCCGCCTATGACGGCGTGGCTCAGCTGCTGAGCCTGGCCTGGGGCCCGTTGGTGGTGCTGGACGTGGGAAGTAGCTCGAGGTGTTTGGAGCAGAGGGAGGCTTATGACGACGGCACAGGAGAGGAGGGCGTCATTGATGGTGATGGTGGTGGGGGCGATGGCACAGGTGGAGGCAGAGGTGGCGGCACCAGCTGGTGCAACCCGCACGAGGCGGCGGTGGCGGCGGTGGTGGTGCGACAGGTGGCGGCGGCTTGGCGCCAGCTGCGAAGCGGCACCGGGGGCGGCGGCGGCAATGCGGGCGCCGCAACAGCCGATGCGCTGGCGGGCCTGATGGCGGCGGGGCGGTCGCTGTCCATTGGCGTCATAACGCCCTACAGGTGGGGGTGCCGTGCAGTGCGTGTCAAGCGCGGGGACGGGCACGACTAGCAAACCCTCAGCTAGCAGCACTGCATGCACAGCCTAGGAACCTACCTTGCACACGCGCGTGCATGCACACAGGCAGCTTGCGTAGCTGAGGCTGGGTTCAACATGCGTGGGCACACACGCCGTGCTGTTGAAGGCATGGAGGACGTTGAGTTTCTGCGTTGCATACACTCTGATGTCATCACGTTGCTGAATGACCGATGACATAATACCGTACACACGCACGCACACAGGGCCCAGGTGGACCTCATCGCCTCCAAGCTGGAGCGGCTGGGCGGCGTCACCATGGAGGTGGAGGAGCAGCAGCCGGAGGCGGGGGAGGTGCTGCTGGGAGGCGGAGGTGCTGCAAGCCAGCAGCCAGCAGGCAGCAGCCGTGGCGGCGGCGTGTCGGTCGCAGTGCGCTCTGTGGACGGGTTCCAGGTAGGTGGGTGCCGTTCTGTTCTATCTGTTCCTGCTGCTGGCGTTCACGCGCTGCCTAGGCCTGCGCGCTTGCTTGTCGACGATGCCCTCCCAGCCCTGCTTCCTTGCTTGCTTCCGTGGCCCTAGCTAGCGGCGCTCTCCTTCGTTCACTGCCGTGTGCGCTTGTTCACGCCTGCCGGCTTTCACCTGCAGGGCCAGGAGAAGGACGTAATCGTGCTGAGCCTGGTGCGCGCCAACTCCGCCGGCTACGTGGGCTTCACGGCGGACGCGCGCCGCCTCAACGTGGCCGCCACGCGCGCCCGACACGGCCTGGTGGTGCTGGCGCACGTGTCCACCCTGCGCCGCCGCAGCGAGGTGCGTTGATATTGATGAGGATGATGAGGATTTGGTTGACATGCATGGATGATTCCCTGCAAGCGGCTCCTGATGCGCAAAGTATGCAAGCATGCGTTCCTTGATTGGTTGCTGTTCGAACCCGCCGCCCGCACACAGCTGCTGCGGGCCTTCCTGGACGATGCGCAGCGGCGGGGGCTGCTGCTTCGCGCGGAGGAGCAGCCCGCGTTGGAGCCCGCGTTCAATGCGGTGGTGGCGGAGGCGCGGCGGCAGGCCGCCATCACACGCGGCGTCGCCGCGCCCTGGGACCAGGCGCCGTGGAAGGTCGTCTACACGGAGCGCTACTTCAACGCCTGCCTGGCGCTGGAGCCCAAGGCCTGGCGGCTGCGCATGATTGACGCGGTGAGCGCGTTATACCACGAGACGCCTTCCAACTGGACTCGGGTCCGTCCATTCCGTCAATCCTAGCTTAGTTCGACTGCTGCCGTCGACAACCTGTGCTCCCCCTTGCAGCCTGGCTAGGGGAGAGCGCCCAACTAAGGGCGGGGGAGTGGGTGGGGGAAGCCGTGCCTGCCGGCCCGGCATACGCTCCCTTGTCTTCACTGATGCCGCATGACTCCATCATCCAACATGCGGCGGAAGTGGTGTTGGGTGCATGATGGCATGTATGTCATCCGTATGTGTGATCGTCATTAGTTCCTCGTGTCCGTACGTCCCGCGGCCGCCCACGCACCCACGCAACCCCGTCATTTGGCGCATGCATCTACCTGCAGGTGCTGGGGCTGGCGCGCGGCCGCTTCCCGCGCCGCCTGGTGCCGCTGGCGGCGGTGCGGCCCGAGTTCGCCGCGCTGCTGCGCGGTCACCGGCTGGAGGGCGGGCGGCTGGTGCTGCTGTGGTCGGTGCGGCTGCAGTTGCGGCCGGCACGCGACGGCGGTGGATGGGTGCAGGCGCTGCAGGTAGAACGCTTGGGGGTGCATGCCGCTGCTGCCTGCGGCTGGTATGGTATGCAGAGCGGCTTCTCCGGACGCATACATATGCGCGCCACGCCACGCCACGCCTGGGATGGGACGTGGGATATTTTAGTTATGGAACATGCTGCTGGTGCTTCACCACCCGCCGCCCAACCAGCCTCATCACGCACACTTGACTCCATGTTGCTTGCCACTATTAATGCCACTCCGCTCCTCCCGGCCTGCAGCTGTGGGACGTGCTGCGGCTTCCCAAGCAGTCGGCGGAGCTGGACGCTGCAGTGCGCCGGGCGGAGGCCGAGCTGTCCACCTACACGGATGCCCATCTGGCGGCGCTGAGGTATAAATGAAGGAGGCGGCCGATCCACTACCGACCAATAAAGCCCTGCCAGCAGTAGTCAGTGGTCAGGGATAAATTTGGACCAGCCGCCGGCAATGGATTTCGTTTCACGCCCCACGTACGTACCCACATGTGCTCTATCTCGCGCACACGCCCACATGTGTGTGCACGGCAATCGGCGCTTGGTTGGATAGCTTCCGCCGTGCGAATTACGCCTCGGCTCATGTGCGTGTGCCATTGTTGCAGGCTGGCAGAGCCCGCAGCGGCCGGTGGCCCCATCCAGCCGCGGCTCATCTGCGCCGAGCCCACACTGCCCTTTCCTCGCCTAAAGCCGCGCGGTGGAGGTATCAAGGTGCTACGCGGCGCCTCCCCAGGAGGGGCCTCCTCCAACGGGGCCGACGCCGTCGGCACGGGCGGCAGCAGCACCGCTGCTGCCCGAGGAGGCGGCGGCGTCATGGATGGCGGCGGCGGCGGCGCCGCGTCCGGCACAGCCGCCGCTCGCAGGGAGGGGCAGCAACAGCAGCCTGTGGCGGCGGCAGACAACGCCGAGGAGGAGCAGCAGGAGCAGCACCACAGCCGGCTGTACCTGATGGACGCGCTGCATGCGCGGCAGCTGGCCACCAGCGACCAGGCAGGCGCCCTGGCGTCCATGTTCATGGTGCGTGCGTGTGTCCGTACGTGCGCGATATTACCTGTGCTGTTACATCTTTATTTGGTGCTGGGTGGGGCGTGTGCGTGCCCGCACGGCGTGCTGGATGGGTGCTGGGAGTGTCCGGCGTGCACGTGCACGTGTGCATGTGCGTGCGCGCTTGTGCGTGTGTGCGTATACACCAGGCAGACCCCGAGACTGTGTCGTTTTCGTGCGTTTAGCTGGATCCGCGCATTGCTATGCTGCACATGCAGCTGACGCCGGAGCAGGAGCAGGTGGTGCACGACGATAGCTCCGTCATCGTCATCGGGCGCAGCGGCACTGGCAAGGTGCGGCGGCGGGGCATGCACGTGCACATGCCCGGGGTGTGTGCCTGGGGATGGATGGTGCACTTAAAGCCGCCGTGCCGAGCTTGTAGGTAGCCCTCCCGAGTACGAGTCTGGCCGGGGCCGTGTCGCAAGGTCCCTGCTGGCTGGTTTAAAGCTCCGCATGCATGACGCCCCATGCCCACACTTACTTTCAGCTTCCACACTGCCCTGTCCACACCGCCCTGTCCAGACCAGCGTCATTCTGTCACGGGTGCTGCTGTACGAAGAAGCCTTCGCGCGACTGCAGGGCCGCCGCTGCCAGCAGCAGCAGGGCAATGGCGGCGGCGGGGCGGGCGGCGGCGATGGCGAATGGGCCGATGACGAGGATGATGAGGCCAGCGGCGGCGGCGGCGGAAGCGTCAGAGGCAGCAGCAGCGGCAAGGTGCGGCAGCTGATCGTGACGCTCAGCCCCAAGCTCGCCAGCTCCACCGCCGGCTACCTGCGCAAGTGCACCGCTCAGTTCCAGAGCCTGCTGGCGGGTGCGGACGGAGGCAATAGAGAAGGCGGTGGCGACTCCGCCCGAGGCGGCGAAGGGGAAGGGGAAGGCGGTGGTGCAGCAGCCGACGGCGGCAGCGGCGGCCTGCTGGAGCTGAGCGACGACACGGACGCGGCTCGCATGTTGGGTGACCTGCCCAGCAGGCTTGCAGACGTGGGCGACGCCGCCTGCCCGCTGGTCCTGGACCTGAGGCGCTTCCTGACCATGCTGGACGCCTGCCTGCCGGCGCCCTTTGCGGCGGCGCAGCGCCAGCGCGCGGCGGCCGCGGCAGCTCGGCACCGGGCGGCGGCTGGAGGCGGGGGCGGCAGGACTGCAGCGCTGCTGCCGCAGCGGGGCGGTGTGGCAGCGGCGGCGGCAGCAGGAAACGGCGGGTACGGGATGTACGGCGAGGATGAGGACGAGGACGGGGAGTTCTGGGACGCCCAGAGTGCCGAGAGCGTGGATGACGACCACATGCTACAGCTGCCGGCCCCGCATGCGGTGGCTGCAGCAGCAGGCGCTGCAGGCCCTGAGGCGGCGGAGGCCGTGGAGGTGGATTACGAGCGCTTCGCGGCCGCGTACTGGCCGCGCTTCAGTGCTGCGCTGCGCAAGGGCTTCAGGTGAGGGCCGTGGCAGCCGTGGTTGGTTGGCCCCTCAAGCTTGCAATACTGCGCCTAGCCTTGCTAGTCGACTGGCTCTCTGGCTAATGTGGAGGATGGACACACAACTGCAGATAGATCAAGACCGCCAATACTTGACTTCTGTGCATGCCGGCATGCAGGGACCCGGCGCTGGTGTGGCGGGAGGTGCAGACGCACATCAAGGGCAGCCTGGCGGCGGTGGTGCCGGCGGAGGCGGGCGGCGGCGGCGGCCGGCTGTCGTGCGAGGCGTACGTGGGCCTGGCGGACACACGCGCCGGCGAGGATCTGCCGGCGGAGCAGCGGCAGTGCATCTACGACCTTTTCAGGCAAGCGTGATGGCGCAGCCATGCTTAAATATTGCTTGCTTGGCGCGAGCGAGGAAACGAAGTTATGTGCCACCGGTGCCGCTTAATAAAGCACATCCTACCCGGTGTAAATGTGACTCTCCACCACTGCCCATGCTTTCAGGCAATACGAGCGGCAGAAGGAGGAGCGCGGTGAGTACGACATCGGCGACCTCACCGCCCACCTGCACGCCCACCTGTACGGCGGCGGCGGCGGCTGGGGTGACGGCGGCGGATCCCAGCAGCAGCTGGCGGCGGGGGGCGCCGCCGCAGCACTGATGGTGCCGGCGGGCGCGCTGTTCCGGTTCGTGTACGTGGACGAGGTGCAAGACCTCACGCCGGCGCAGGTGGCGCTGTTCAAGTGAGTTGGCTTGGTTGGCTGGTGGCCGTTGGTTTGCCAGCAGGTGTTGCTGCTAACCCTGCTTCACGCCTTACTTCCTCGGATGCCCCATTCATCCCAGCACACACTACGGCAATGTCCAACCGCAACTTGCCGCGCCGCCCTCTGCTCTCCGTTCCTGTCATGCCACTACAATGCCACAACACCACACCGCAGGTACGTGTGCGCCAGCCCCGCGGACGGGCTGCTGCTGGCGGGCGACACGGCGCAGACCATCGCCAAGGGCGTGGCGTTCCGGTTTGAGGCGCTGAAGGACGTGTTCTACCACTGGATGCTGCGGGAGCGGCCCACGCTGCCCGGGCAGCAGCAGCGGGGCGGCGTGTCACCGCCGCCGCCGAGCGCCAAGGTGCCGGAGGTGCGTACGTGCGTGCACAAGCTCGCACACGGAACTAGGAAAACCAGGGAACCAGGGAACCAGGGAACTAGGTAAACCAGGGAACCAGGGAACCAGGGAACTAGGTAAACCAGGGAACCAGGGAACTAGGTAAACCAGGGAACCAGGGAACCAGGGAACCCCTGCACGGAACCGCATGCACCGTACCGGTGGCCGTGTGCGTGCTGCTGCTGCTGCTGTTCCCTCGCTCCGTGAACCCTGTCAACTGGTGGCCCTGCCTTGCATGTGCGTGTGGTCCCGCAACCTACCGACCTGCCCACCACCTGCTGTCTCACACACCCACGGCCCCGCGCACCGCACCCACGGCCCCTCACCACTTCCTTCCTGACAGGTGACGCCGCTGCTAGAGAACTTCCGCACACACGCCGCCATCTCGCGCCTGGCGCACTGCGGCGTGCTGGAGCCGCTGCTGGCCTTCTTTCCCGAGGCACTGGACCGACTGCCGCCCGAGACCTCCAAGCTAAAGGGTAGGAAGGCCTTGGCCGCTATGCCGCTGTGGCTTCCGCTGGCTCACAGCCGCGCGAACACAGCCGCACAAACATGGACAGCGGGGCGTGCTTGTGTTGTGATGTTCTATTTGCAAGTGCGGAACATGCGCCTTGTCCTTCCTCGTTACAAGCCATCTTCTCCTTGCTTGCCACCTCGCTCGTGCGGACCACCGCGGCACTCACACAGGCCCCAAGCCGCTGTTCCTGCTGCCCTCCTGTGGCAGCCTGGAAGACCTGCTGCTGCTGTCGGACGAGCATGACGGCAATGATACTGATGGCGGCGGCCGCAGCCCCGCCGCCGCCACGGGTTCGGCGGCGGCGGCGGGGCGTGAGGTGGTGGTGCTGGTGCCAAATGAGGCCACAAAGCAGGCGGTGCGCCGGCGGCTGGGCTGCGACGACGAGGGCGGTGCCGCCGGCGGTGGGCAGCAGCAGGTGCTGGTGCTGACGGCGCTGGAGAGCAAGGGCCTGGAGTTCAAGGTGCGCGCGCCGGCTGCGCAAATCTGCCGGTTGCTACCTACTGCTGCTGCGGGGCGGGCGTCTGTCTTACTTCTTGCCGAAGCGAGCAAGTGTCCCGGCGTCGTCGTGGCGCGGGTTGAACAGCTAGGCCCAGCAAGAACCGCAGTCCCCCCGTACGTACTGGACTCCTGGCATGCAGTGATAGCGGCCGTACATGCATGACGCATGCATGATGCACATGCATGCGCACGTGCTGGTGCATGCAGGTGGTGCTGCTGTACAACTTCTTCAGCGGCTCGGCGCTGCAGCCGCCCTCGCGCTGGCGGCTGCTGTTCCGGCTGCTGGCGCGGCCCGAGTTTGGGGCCCGGCTGCGGCAGGAGCAGGTGGAGTCGGGCGGCGACTACGCGGCCCCCGCCTTCGACCTCAAGGCAAGGCAGCCTGCGGCATACATACCGGGTGTTCCTTCTGGTTCCTTCTTGCTTGCTGACCTGGCAGTTGGGGACTTGCTTACTGCAGCCGATGATGATAGGCAGCGCGTGCCGCCAATGCAACAGGTTCACAGCGTGCTGGCGTCTGTGCTCAAAGA
Organism: Chlamydomonas schloesseri; assembly: GCA_016834595.1. Classification (NCBI taxonomy): domain Eukaryota; kingdom Viridiplantae; phylum Chlorophyta; class Chlorophyceae; order Chlamydomonadales; family Chlamydomonadaceae; genus Chlamydomonas; species Chlamydomonas schloesseri. The sequence goes on along the minus strand of JAEHOD010000044.1, from coordinate 916,877 downwards.
GATGTACGTGGCGGTGACGCGCGCACGGGAGGATGTGGCGATCCTGGAGGAGGACGCGGCGGCGGCTGCGCCCGTGCGCGCGCTGTGGGGAGCCGCGGGGATGGATCTGGTTGACGAGCGAGCTGCGGCGGACCATGGGGTGAGTAGCATTAAAGGGTGGGCTTCAATGGCTGGCGGGTTAACGGCATTGCTAGCACATGCAGCTTTGCGTGGGGGTATGCGGAGCATAAAGGATATTTATCTCCATGCAACGCGCGCGCTTGCAGGTTCTGGGCCGGCTGCGGCGGCAGATGTCGCCTGCGGAGCTGCGGCAGCGTGCGGCGGACCTGTTCGGTGTGGGCAACTACAAGGACGCCTCCGCACTGTTCGACAGGCTGGGTGGGGTGGGTGGGTGGGTGGGTGGGTGGGTGGGTGGGTGGGTGGGTGGGAAGCAGTCGGCAGTGGGGGCTCAGCATGAATAAGTGTCTCTCGGCAGCAGTACGCCAGATGCACGATCGAGCGGTATGCGGCATCAGCGGGTGTGCAGAGCCATGATTCTGAAAGTCTGTGCGCACTGCTACGCTGCTGCAGCCTCGCTGATCCCTACCTACATACGCTGCCCCGCCATCGCTCATCATGCAGGTGACCGGGTGAACAAGCTGTTCTGCGACGCGCAGCTGGTCAGGCAGGACGCGCTGCGCGCCCGCAACGAGGGCCACACGGCGGCCTCGGCGCGGCTGCACGAGACCGCCGCCGGCCTGTTCCTGCAGTGCGGTGAGCTGTCTGCTGACCTGTCCATATATAGCAGCCGTAGCAGCCATAGCAGCGCTCCCCTTTTGATGAGGACGTCCCACGCACGCCATCCCTAGCTAGCGCGCGGCCCGGCCGACTGAGCCTTCCCGCCTGCTGTATGTGCCCCCGCCAGCTAGCTGCCGCCTCTATTCTGCTCGCGATGATTATCAAGTGCCGTGGGCGCTCGCATGAAGCTTCGTTCTGCGCATGTCCCCAACCCGCCCGATGCCGTATCACGTGGCACAGGCAAGTACAAGCAGGCGGCGGAGCAGTACGAGGAGGCGGGGCTGTGGGGCCAGGCCGGCGACGTGCACCACACCCAGCTGCGCGACAGCCTGCGGGCCGCCACATGCTACGAGCGCGCGGGGCGCTGGGCGGACGCGGCTCGCCGGTACGTACGTACGTACGTGCGTGATTGCTTACTACTTGCTACTTACATGCGCCCTGCCTGCGGCCCTACCTACCTTCTTGCCGCTGACTTGTTGTGAGGCTATGCTTGGTGCGAGGTTATTATGCGTCTGCAGCTTGATGATATACACGTCTTCGATCGCTACCGTGCTCTCCTCCAGGCTGGTGGAGGTTGCGCCTGCCGGCCCGGACCACCTGGACCGCACCATGACCGCCTGCGTCCACGCCCGGGAGTTTATGCTCGGCGTCGAGGCCATGGAGCGCTGGGCGGCCCAGGCGGCGCAGCCGCGGCAGCCGTCGGCGCAGCAGCAGCAAGCCGCCGCCGCAGCGGCTGCTGCCAGCACTGCCGCCGCCGTGGCTCGGCGCGCGGCGCTGCTGTGCGGGCGGCTGGTGTCCCTCGGCGCACTGCACTGGAAGGACCAGGCGGGAGGGCGGGACGAGATGCTGCGCTTCGTGCAGCGGCTGCCGGGCGGCGAGGCCAAGCAGCGCGGTTGGCTGGAGAGGTGGGTGGGTTTCTGGCTGGATCAAGTAATAAGGCCATGAGTTGCTAGCAGGGTTTCAAACGGTGCATGATGCAGCGCCGGCGCCTACCTACCTACCTACCTACCTACCTACCTACCTACCTACCTACCTATCTACCTTCCATATGTGCACTGCATGCTGACAGCCCCCGACTCGCTTCATGCACGCAGGTACCGCCTGTTTGACGAGATCCTGCGCCTGGACGTCAAAGCCGGCCGCTTCCTGTCCGCCGCCCGTATCCTGGAGGCTCAGGCGGCGGCCACACAGGCCCCCGGCAGCGGAGGAGGCGGAGGAGGCGGCGGCGCGGCGGCGGCGGAGGCGCTGGCTCAGGCGGTGGAGTACTTTGTCAAAGCGGGTGCAGCCGGAGACGCGGTTGGCATGCTGCTGCGGCGCGCGCGCAGCGCGGTGCTGTGGGGCGGCGAGCGGTCGGACTGGCCGCCACCCAAGCGGAGCGGCGGAGGCAGCGGCGGCGCGGCGGCGCGACATCTGGAGGCGGCGCTGCAGGTGCTGCAGGACAATGCGAAAGCTCTGGGGAGGGTGGCTGAGATGGCCTGTAAGCTGCAGGCGGACGTGCTGAGCCTGCTCCTCAAGACCGGAGGCGGTGGAGGCAGCGGCGGAGGCAGTGGAGGCAGCGGAGGCGCTGGCGGAGGACCCCTGCAGGTGCATTTGACTCTTTTGGAGCAGTGGGAGGGGACCAAGGAGGCTAAGGAGACCCATACGATAGTGGGGTGGTGCGAGCGCATTTACGAGGTGGAGCGAGAGGCTGCGAAGCGCGGCGGCAGCAGCGGCGGCGCGGCCGCGCTGGCGCGGCTGTGCGTGCTGCGGCGCTTGTGCCTAGACGCGGTGGAGAGGGCGGCGGCCGTGACGGCGCAGCAGCACAAGCAGGTGCAGCAGCGGCAGCAGCAGCCGCAGCAGCCGGCGCCGGCCGCAGGAGGGGATGCCGAGGTCATCGCGGCCATATCGGCCGCGGCAGTGCAGCTGCTGCGCCTGTGGGGCATGTACCGCCGCACCCTGACCGCAGCTCTGCGCGTGCTGGACCGGGCGAAGCAGGGCGTCGTCGTCGCCGCTACTGCTACCGCCGCCTCTTCCCCGCCCACTGCCTCCTCAGCCACGTCCGCAGCCTCCACGTCGGTCATGTCGTCAGCGGCCGCTCAGGATGCGGAGCTGCTCGCCGCGCTGCGGTCTTACCACCTGGTGGTGCCGGGCGGCGCGCACGCCGCCAGCGCCGAGGCCGCGGTGTCGTCTGCTGCTGCTGCTGGGGCGGGTGGCGGGGAAGGGGGGGAAGGTGGGGGAGGCGGGGGAGGTGGGGAGGCCGGGAGCAGCAGCGTGCTGAGGCTCGAGTGCCCGCGCAACGCGGCCTGGGTGCAGCCGCTCAAGCGCGTCAAGGCGCTGCGCGAGGTGGCCATTGTCAGCTGCAGCCTCGGCGCTACTGCGGCTGGCGGCGGCGGCGGCGGTGGCGGTGGCGGCGCCGCGGCCGCGAGCCTGGTGGTGACGGAGGTGTCGCCGGCCGACTTCTACGCCGGCGCGGCGGCCTACTGGCGGGCTGAGCTGGAGGCGAGGTCGGGCGCGGCGCTCAAGGCGCTGCTGGGCATGGCGGAGGCGCTGCGGCCCAGCTATGCGGCGTTCCGGGCACTGGGCGACCCCACCCTGACCGGAGCCCGGCCTGGCGCGCTGGTGATCCGGGCGCCAGCAGGAGCTGCAGCGGGGGCGGCGGCGTCGCAGGACGCGACGCAGCTGCGGGCGCAGCTGCTGGCGGCGGCGGCGGCTGAGGCGCGGCTGCTGCTGCAGGTGGGCGTGTGCCGTGCCTGGTCGTGGGACCCGATATATAGGAAGCTTGCGCAGCAGTACCGTATGGATGGCGCTTGATTGATGTATGCCTTCATGCCTGCCACCCAACTATTGTCCCAATGCAGATTGACGGCAGCAGGGTCCCTGAGACCGGCGGCAACCCCAGCAGCAACGCTGCCGCCAACACGAGCAACCCCCGGAACAAGGGCGCCCGTCCTGCACCAAGCACCGCCGCCCGTCCTGCAGCAGCAGCCGATGCGGAGACCGTGCTTGAGCAGCTCCTGTCTGCCACCGTCACGGCGCCGCTGCCGGCCCTGCTGCGCGCCGCCAGCCTACCGGCGGCACGCAGTCACGCCCTGGAGGAACTGGAGACGCAGTACCTGCCGCGGCTGCTGGCGGCGGCGGCGGCGCGGGAGCCGCGGGCTGTGCTGCCGCTACAGCACACGGCGCAGGGCATGCGCTGGGAGCGGCCGGCACACAGCCGGCTGACCGTTGAAGAGGTGGCGCGCGTGGCGCTACTGCAGGTGGGGGCATACAGGCATGCATGGGCATGGAATGTTTGGACAACAATAACGCATGCTATGTGACCTGTGAAATTACTTGCACCCCGCCCACCTGCCAACCGCAATCCTGGTCGCAGCCGCTGCTGGCGCCCGGCTTCGTGCTGCGCGCGGCGCATGAGCGCCTGGTGGACTGGGAGGTGCCGTGGGGCACCCTGCCCGCCGCCATCTCCGCGTGGCAGGTGCTGCTGGAGACCAGCCGCGTGGCCGACGTGCTGCGCTCCATGGTGGCGGTGGGCGCGGACCCGGGTCCCATTGGGACCTTCTGGATCGCATGTAACGGACTCAGGTGATGCCATGCAGCCATGCCGTTTCAGGCCAGGCTTTTGGGGGCCGGGCTGCCCGCAGCCGAAAACAGTCTTCACCCAGTTGATGCAGGGCCTTCTCCTACCTCACTCTTCCTGCTTGTGCGGCCTTGCTCTGACAGGGCCCTGCGGGACGTCTTCCGCGGTGCCTCGCTGACACCGCGGCCGCGCGAGTGGCGGCCCTGGGCGGCGCTGCGGCCGCTGACGTGGCTGGCGCTGCTGGAGCGGCACTGCCTGCTGGCGCTGGCGGTGCTGACGGGCGGTGCCAACAACTTGGTTGCGCCCGCCTCGCTGGTGTTCGACCACCTCACGCAGCCGGGCGTGGCGGACCTGCTGACGCTGTGCCTGCGCTTCACGGCGCGTGAGGGCGCACCGGAGCGGCGGCAGGCGCTGTACGCGCTGCTGTGCGAGGTGTGCGACGTGCTGGCGCAGGTGGTGGCGGCGCCAGAGGCGGTACGGCCCGCCGGCCGGGTGCACAGCGGCAGCAGCGGTGCGGATGGCGGTGGCATGGGCGGCCCTGCTGGAGGTGGTGGGAGCAGCGGCGGTGGGCAGCAGCAGTGGGGCAGCCGTGGCGCCGGCGCGCTGCGGCGGTGGTGCAGCTGGGGTGGCGACGGACGAGGAAAGCGATGAGCTGGGCATGTTCCTCCGTCGCGCCATCGTCCTTCTCTTCACCATTGCCATCAACGTGCGCTCGCCGCCGCTACCGCCGCTACACCAGCAGGCGACTGCCGCGACGGGCTACGGCTTTGCGCAGCAGCAACAGCAGGCGCCCATGGCGCAGCAGCAGCGGCTGCTACAGCAGCTACAGATGCAGCGCGGGTTCCTGCTGCCCCAGCAGCAGCAGCAGCGCATGCAGCAGATGCAGGCGGCAGCGCCGCCGCCGCAGCCGCTGTCCCCCGCCGCATCGTGCCGGAGCGTGGTGCTGGCTGCCACGGCCGCCTCTTCGGCTGCTGGCAAAGGGCCCCTCAACACCGGCGGCGGTGGGGCCCGGACGGCCGCCGCCAGCAGCAACAGCAACAGCAACAGCAGCGGCGGCGGCGGCGGCGGCCCAAGTGGGCTGGCGGCGCACCTGCCGCTGCTGCCCTACAGCCTGCGCTACATGCTGACCAGCCTAGCCACCATCCAGACTCGCACGTCGGCGCTCTTCTCAGAGCCGTCGCTGCTGGGCCCGGAGGTGTGCAAGTCGCTGCAGCGCGGCGGCGACCGGCCGCTGCGGCTGTACCGGCAGTCCGTGCCGTCGCCGCCGGGGTCGGCCTGGGCGCGCGGCGGCAACAAAGGCGTCGGCATCGAGGCGGTGCGGGAGCTGCCGCCGCCGCGCGGAGCCGTCGTTGGGGCGGCGGGGGCGGCGGCGGCCGGCCAGCCACAGCAGGCGCGCAAGGTAGATATTTGGGGGGAGGGGGCACATGCATTAGACTTTAGAAGGAGGAGGAGGGGGGGTCAACACATGGGGAGCGGACTGCTGAGGCTGGCGGTTGGTTGTGTATGTGCGGTACACACCTGGCAGTAACCAATTACTGTTGTCCATGCCCCACTGCGCGCGCTGCGGCTCAAGGCTGTATGTTAAACCTTGCACGCAGGTTGTGTGCTTCGCCATCCCAGCGCAGCTGCTCAGCCTCGCCGTGGATGATCTGGCCGCAGCGGGCGATGACGACGCCGGCGGCGGCGCAGCCGCAGCCGGCGCCGGACACGACGACGACCAGCAGCAGCAGCGGCAGCAGCAGGCTGACGCTGGCGGTGAGGACGGCGCGTCTGGCTCTGGCACCGGTACTGCTGCTGCTGGTGCCGCGGCCGCGGCGGGCGCCACTGCGGGCTCAGCGGAGGATGCCTTGGCGGCGGTGGGGGCGCAGATGGTGGCCACGGCGGTGGCGCTGGGCCAGCGCTGCTTCGGGATGACGCTGGTGTGGCTGACGCGCGCCCGGCAGCAGCTGCGCCTGCCGCGCCTCGGGCCGCTGCAGCGCGCGCGACAGGCGGCCTCGGCGGCCTTCCATGCCCTGCTGCCAGCAGTGATGGCTGCTGCCGCAACTGCAACTGGTGGTTGTGGTGGCGGTGGTGGTGGTGGTGGTGGTGGTGGTGGTGGTGGTGGTGGTGGTGGTGCGGCTTCCGCTGCTGCCGCTACAGCCGAAGCCGCCAGCGGCACGCAGGGCGGCGGTCGCAACAAGCTGCCTGAGCACTTCACGTCCTACGTGGCGCTGTTCCTCAAGGAGGGCTGCCCGCTGCAGGTGAGGTGACGAGGCAGGAGCTCGCAAGGGGAACCCGACGCCTTGCTGATGGTTGATGGGGACGGCAGCCATGCACATATGCACGCACGCAGCAGTCGTCCTTCACTGTGTGTTCTCCGGCAGTAATGCAGCTGCCTCGCCACTCTCTGCTGGCCTGATGACTTCCCTCACTCTCTGCTGCCGTGGCCCTCCTCCTCTCCACGCGCAGGTGGAGCTGCGCTCGCTGCAGGAGGTGCTGGCGCAGGCGCTGCGGCGCCTCGAGGTGGAGCAGCAGCAGCAGGAGCAGGTGCAGCGCCAGCAGCAGCCAGGAGTTGCGGCGGGAAGCAGCGGCGGTGGTGGACGAGGGCTGGACGTCGTGCAGGTGCGTGCGTCCATGCGTGCGTGGGTGCGTGCAGCAGGCAGGCACGTGCCATGTATATGTGTGTACGGCCACCCAGACCGCCAGTCACAGTTACCGGTGGTGTGCGTGTTTGCCGACCATCCATGCTGTGTGTATGCTGTGCATGTGTGCCGGCCATGTGTGCATGCTGTGCATGTGTGCCGACCATGTGTGCATGCTGTGCATGTGTGCCGACCATGTGTGCATGCTGTGCATGTGTGCCGACCATGTGTGTATGCTGTGCATGTGTGCCGACCATGTGTGCATGCTGTGCATGTGTGCCGACCATGTGTGTATGCTGTGCATGTGTGCCGACCATGTGTGTATGCTGTGCATGTGTGCCGACCATGTGTGCATGCTGTGCATGTGTGCTGACCATGTGTGCATGCTGTGCATGTGTGCCGACCATGTGTGTATGCTGTGCATGTGTGCCGACCATGTGTGTATGCTGTGCATGTGTGCCGACCATGTGTGTATGCTGTGCATGTGTGCTGACCATGTATGCATGCTGTGCATGTGTGCTGACCATGTGTGCATGCTGTGCATGTGTGCCGACCTGCTGCAGCTGCTGGACCTGGCGCACGAGTACTCGGAGTGCCTGGCTGAGGAGGCGGCGGTGCTGGACGTGGCCAGGTGCGCGGCCAGGTGCTTCATCATATAATTACAATGCTTGCCAGGATGTGAGACCTGGCAGGCATGGGTTTTCCGGTTACTTTGGGTACTTTGGTGACGGAGGAGCCCTGCTGCATGGCGTACGTCCATCCCTGCCTGCCGACGCTACCTTGCACCCCTGTCCATCCCGTGTTTCGCGCACCACCCACAGCCCTGGCCCAGCCCGGGACCGGCACGCCGCATGCGACGCGGACTGGCTGATCCGCGAGGCGCTGGCGCCGCTGCGGCAGCTGGCGGCGGAGGTGCGCCAGGAGCTGGGCGCGGCGCTGGGCATGGCCAGGCTGGTGGACACCATTTTTACAGCCTAAGCACGCAGTGGCGGTGGTAGCGGTGGCCACTGCTGCTGCAGGCATAAGTGCGCGTGTGGAGCAAGGGCCGGTGGGAAAGCCGGAGGACACGCAGCAGAAGAATCATTTATTGCTAGTGGTGGTTATCGAATGAAGGGTATGTATGAATGAGGGAGCGAGAACAGCTTTTGTCACATGGCTGGTCAGGACATATGATTGTGGATTACAAGAAGGGGACGACTGCGTAAACACCCTTGTGTATGGCACAGGGAAACCACCGCTCCGAAGAGCGCAGCAGCCAACCGCCATCCCTGATTGCTTGCTTGGCTGGCTGCCGACCCAACTACATACTCACAGCTGCGCGCTTGTGTCACAGCTATCTAGGCAGACACCCGCTCAGGCCTTGTCCATGGATATATATGTATATATCCATGGATGTAAATGGGCCATTATGGCTGCTGTTTTACAGAGTTTCCAAGTGGGGGTCCGGCGCTGAGTCTGTATGGCGCTGGATATTTCCTGCACCCTTTCCCCAAATAAGATACAAGGCCTGCTTGACCCGCTAGCTACACCCGCCAACACCATGCCTAACATCAGCATTACAAAGCGCGCGGCTCATAAATGCCGGCACCGCCGTTCTGTGCGCTGGCAGCGTATAACACAAGACCAGACACAACATGCCATTCGTTCTAGCGTCAGGAGCGTCAGGAGCCCCCTGACCTGCAAGTAAGCCCTGTCATGCCTATTCGCTCACTGACACGGGGAGCTTCGTTCCCTCTTGTTGTAAAACGGGCTCATGCTGACTGGTTCGACTAGCGTGCCTGTTCCTGTTTTTGGGCTGAGCCCCCCCAGCGAAGCGTCCCGGAGGGGGGGCCGAAGCCCCCCCGAATCACCCCGGTCCGTTCGTGTGCGTGCGTGGCTGCGTCGGCAAAAAGTATCATACTGGCACAAACCACGACTGCCACGTATTAGTATTTGCTATTGCCTATTGCATGTAAATAGGCGGCAGGGAAAATTCGGGCGGAGAGAGAAGTGCCTTTGCGCGTCCGTGGACAATTGACTTTCACGAGGTCGCGAGGATAGTCACCTACGCTCGCGTTTATAGGGTCTATGAAGCAAACTATATTGACGGCAAGCAACGCAGGGGACTAACGCGCCAGTTTGTGGCAACTTGCGGAGCCATGTCTGTCGCCCCTCCTGACATGCCGAGGAGCCCCGAGGTCGCTCCCACCCCGCGCCTAGCCCGAGGAGTGTCGAGCATCGGGGACGTCTGCAGTGCGGTAAGGGGCTACAAAATGCTTGGATTTGGTGGCAAGTGGACCCTTGACTCGCATGGATGGCGTGTGGGATTCAGGCACGCGTGCCTTGTGCTGCTGACCGAGTCCTAAGCCCCGAGCTCGCGCATTGTCGGCATGGGCCCAACGCTCATTCCCTTGAAGCAGCCACCTTCCCCGTGACTGTATTGGGGCTCAGCCCATTTTCCAGCTGTACAAAGCTGACACCCCTTGTCTGTATGTGTTACACTCGCTCGGGGCCCATGTATTCGGCAGTGTCCTGAGCGTATTCCTGCATCCTAGGTGTATCCGACTGCTATACGGTATAAACAGTAAGGAATAAGGCCCAGGTCCCGCCCTTAAGACTAGCACGGTACTATATACTGGGCTTCTGGACGCCTCAACCGTAATTACGTACCGTAAATTTACCGTAAAACTGTAAGACCGTCAACCGTCATGTCCCACCCCTACTTGACTCCCCACCGTTCCCTACCCCACCCCACCCCACTGTTCAACTCCTCACCGACTGCTAGTGCAACGTACATTAACTGTACCCGTTGGTACGTCCGAAGCTCCGTCCACCCGATCCATAAGTCTACTTCGCATTTCGCTAGTTGCCACACAACAGATCGTCGACATACAGCATCGCCTTTCATAAATCTTCGTTACGCAAAGCGCAAACATCCTGCCCTGTTGCATCCTGCCACGTACATCCTGCTCCCTTGCTTGTCTCTCCAATGAAACAACGTAGTTTAACCATAATTATCTCTGGTGTTTGACCCAGCCCCATACATGCCTCGCATCGTATATCTTTGAAGCTTTCGTTTGCCATTTTGGCAGATTTCTGAGCTTTACCCGCAAAACAAAACAATAGCCCTGCCCAGCCCTGCAAACTCAGCCGCAATCATCTGAACAGGAACGACGCCGGCATAGGCGTGGCGCGCACGGGATAGTGGCGTATCGGCACGGGCAGCATCGCCTGCACATGAGGCACCACAGCCTCGCCCATCAGCAGGCACCGCCGTGCAGCTAGCGCACCGTTGGACAGCGTTGTGGACACCTTGAAGCAGCCACCCATCGCCGGAGCTGCAGCACCGCGGCTGGCATGGTACTCGCCGCCGCCGGCACTGCCCCTGCCGATGTCCTCGCTGTGGCTCGGCTCGTGATGCGTGCTCTTAATAATGCGTTTGCCGTGTTCCTTGGCGGCGCTGCTGGCACTGGTGTCGCGTGCGCCGGCGCTGCGGGCACTGGTGCTTCGTGTGCCGGTGGTACTGGAACTGGCGCCGCGTGCGCCGGCGCTGCTGGCATTGGCGCCGCGTGCGCCGGTGCTGCTGGCACTGGTGGCGCGTGCGCCGATGCTGCTGGAACTGGTGTCGCGTGCGCCGGCGCTGCTGGCTCTGGTGTCGCGTGCGCCGGTGCTGCTGGCACTGGTGCCGCGTGCGCCGGCGCTGCTGGCACTGGTGTCGCGTGCGCCGATGGTGATGGAGCTGGCGCCGCGTGCGGCGGTGGTGCTGGCCCCGGTGCCGCGTGCAGCGGTGGTGCTGACACTGGCGCCGCGTGCGCCGGTGTCGCGTGTGCCGGCGCTGCTGGCACTGGTGCCGCGTGCGCCGGTGGTGCTGGAGCTGGCGCCGCGTGCGCCGGCGCTGCTGGCACTGTTGTCGCGTGCGCCGGTGCTGCTGGAACTGGTGCCGCGTGCGCCGGTGCTGCTCGCAATGGCGCCGCGTGCGCCGGTGCTGCTGGCACTGTTGTCGCGTGCGCCGGTGTTGATGGCACTGGTGCCGATGGCGCGGTCCTCCTCTCCCTCCTCAGCATCCTCGGCATCCGCTGCAGCGGTTGCCGCCTTGACGGTGGACGGCGCCAGCTTGCTCATGTCGACGCGCACCCGCTCTGCCAGGTCCTGCACGCTCATGCCCAACATTTCGGGCAGTGCCAGTACCAGCTCCTGCAGTATTTCCACTTGCTGGTCCTGCTGCCAGTTGTGCGCCAGGACGTTGCGGCACATCCTGTAGGTGCGTGGATGGCCCGCGCATGGCGGCAGCAAGGGGAAAGCTGTGTGTCATCTAGACTAAGCACCCATGCAGCATCATGGTCATGCCACAGGCAGGCAGGCTCTGTCTGTCGTGCAATCAGACGCGCTGTTGTACAGCCCCACCCCCACCCCCATGGTCATAGTCATTCTTTTGGGTGCCAGAATGAACTAACCCCCCCCCTCACCACCCACCAAGCCCTGCCGCCTACCGGAGGAAGAACACCAGGTGGTCCAGGTGGCCCTGCAACATGTTGCCTTTGCCCTCCTGCTCGTACCAGGCACGGGCGCCCTTGTTGTGTGTGGAGGCCAGCGCCTGCAGCAGGTAGACGTATGGAGCACAAAGCAGGCACTTGTGAGGGGCTAGGTGTGTGCGGGCTTGCGCCACGCTTAGGCTTATCCAGACAAGGTCATTGCGTGACCTTTCACCGCCCAGCATAGCCGCTCAGATGCTTCAGGCGTCTAGGCATGAAGGCATGGGTGCCGCGACCAACCATACGGGATCTTATGCCTCCTCATCCACACACTATCTATTACCCCGCTTGCCTGCTTGAACGCGGGCAGAGCCTCCCAGTCGGGCGCCCCGTTGGGCAGCTTCGCCTTGGCCTTTGTCGCAAAGTCCTGTCACACATTAGATAGGGTGGTGAACAGAAACGGGTCGCAAGGACAAGAAGTCGCCTGCATGGCACGCGTGTGGCTCGACAGGTGACGCACTTTTGCGCAATCTTAACGTGGCTGGTAAGCTAGTTCATAGAAACGCGCAGGGCCTCAGAGCCGTACCTCCAGCATGGCGACCACAACGGCAGCGCCGTCATCAACGTGGCTGGGGAAGTTCTGGGACCGGCGGCGCTGCCCAACCAGGTGGTCCGCCACCTCGCCCAGCTGCCGCAGCAGGCAGGCCCAGTCCAGCTGCACCAGCGTCAGGCCCATCCCAAGGCCCGTGAAGTTCTCGCGCAGCTTGCCGCCGCGGTCGATGACTGCCTACACACAACAAATTGTTGCACACAGTATTGTGCAAGGGCTTACGGGCGAAGTGGCAGCATCTCAAAGTGGCGGGGTCCAGGGTAAGATTATTATGCCCTGCGATCTCGGCGGTAAAATTTGCACTGACAACGCCTCCTTGCAGGGAACGTAAGATTTAGCCCTCCGCAGCACGGCCGCGCCTGGCTCATATAAACTACAACTTGTAACTGGCTGCACACACAGGTCCGAACTGTCACCATCCGGGCCAGTCGTCTTTTTGGCACTCCAACGTCAAATGCGCTCGTGCCAGTCCAGAGACTGGTAGGCTGCAGCGGCCTTGTGTCGTGCCCAGGTCGGAGGTAGGCCCACAGCTGTAACGCGACGTACATGCAGTACACGCACTGCCTGCTACATGTGTCCCTTATTCTGTGTATTCTGTGATCACCTCCCAGCAACCCACAACACCGCCACATAAGTACCCGCCGCAACCGCAATATAATATTCTGGCCCCCCCCTACCACGCGATCTGATTCTTTGCGACCCATGCTCGCACTGCATGTATTTAGCGTACCAACTGCATCCTGGCTCGTTCACTGTGCTGCTCCCTACACAGCATGTTAACGTCCGGGGTGCTGTACTGGTCGCCAGGTCAGAGCGCGTGCCTAGAAACCCATAAGCACTGCCTCTCACACGTCACCTGGGCAGCATTCGCCGCTTTAACGCGCCTCCGCGCCTGTCGTTGCCCTACTAGCCCTACCACATAGGCGGTTAACTGGAATGGTATGAACGCCACCCCCCTGTCACCACCACGCACCTGCAGCAGCTGCCGCTGCAGGCGGTCCACCAGGTAGTACCGCCCGTGCACCGTCGTGCGCAGGTGCGGCTCCAGGAAGCGCCAGAGGCCCAGGTCCGGAAAGTCGGTGATTTGGGCGCCCAACACCGGGTTCGCCAAGTCAAGCACCCGGCCGCGGTCCTCGTCGGACATGTGCGCCAGGCTCAGCAACCACTCCTTTTTCACCTGTCGGGATGGATGGCCGAGGGAAGGGGCGTTCAGCACACGGTGGAGAGGGCTGAGCGTCAAGGGAGCGCATGGATGCGTGCCTACACTGCATGCCATGGGCCCAATGTGGCGGGGCATGAGCACGATGCCTTACTACCAGGTTCAGCTACCGTCATCATTCAGCAAACAGCCTGCTGCTGGCACTCACCTCCGCAACCAGCTTGGCGTTCAGAAGGTTGTCCAAGAACGTGGCCATGTCCTCGATTTGCTCCTCCATCGAGGCCCAGTCGATTAGCAATGTTACAAAAAGTGCCGGCGAGTTGTTCGACCGCTCCAGCAGCATCTGGCCAACGCGCTGCTGTTGCTGATGCGGCTGTGGCGGCTGCGTCTCTTCCGCCACCTGCGGCAGCCGCGCCTCCTCGGCCGCCTGCTGCTGCAGCCGCGCCTCCTCCGCCGCCTGCTGCGGCAGCCGCGCCGCCTCCTCCGCCGCCTGCTGCTGCGGCCGCGCCGCCTCCGCCGCCTGCTGCGGCAGCCGCGCCGCTTCGAGCTCCGCCGCCTGCTGCGGCCGCGCCGCCTCCTCCGCCGCCTGCTGCGGCAGCCGCGCCTCCTTCGCCGCGTGCTGCAGCCGTGCCGCCTCCTCCGCCGCCTGCTGCTGCGGCCGCGCCTCCTTCGCCGCGTGCTGCAGCCACGCCGCCTCCTCCGCCCTGTGCTGTGACTCCATCTCCTCCAGCAGCGATTGCAGGCCTAGCCGCCGCAAGCTGTGGCCGACCAGCTCGCGCATCAACCTTGGCGAGAACGCGGAAGGCAGGTGCACCTATGTACGGAACAGCACAACAGGACGCACATGCAGCAATACAGTGTTTCTTCGCTCCAGACAGATTCGCCAGCAGCAAATGAGTCTGAAAAGGTTGAGGGCAGGCAGACAAACTGTACACGATGAGTTAGTTGACGTCATTCGTCCTTTGTGCTAGACTGCGGTGATTGGACCAAGCCATGTATGTGTGTTGATGTGATGTGTCACCCCGACACCCACATCTTCGCTGACCGATCGACCCAACCGCCCCAGACGCCTGCGCGCGCTGTCAAGCATTTACTATGGCTCTTCTCATACAAACCCCGCTTACCGGGCAGATTTTGTTCAACGGCGCGGTGCCGCTGACGGGCATGGCCGCCAACGCAATCCATGCCAGCGCCATGCCGCTGCCCGTCACCGCCCACAGCACGCGCGTGGGGCAGTCCACCAGGATCCGGCGCAGCACGACGTTCCGGATGTAGCTGGCGCCGGCCCGGTCCAGCTGGTCCTTGCCCCCAGCATCAGTGATAGTGGGATGCAGCAGGGCTTGCAGCTCGTCTGTGTGAATTAGAACAAAGCAACATAAGTAGATTCTGTGTGTGTGTGTATATGTGTGTGTGCGCGCGCACGTTGATGAGGAGGCTGAGATCCAGCCTTGCCCACCAATTCAAGCGGGCAAACTGCAGTAATGCCATGAGACCCAGCTGCTGCCCGCGGCCCACCCATACTCCTTCGCACCCAGCAGCACCAGCACCGGCGCCTGGAAGCCGCTCACGAACAGGTCCACCAGGGCGCGGCCGGCGCGCGTGAGCATGGCCGAGCCTTTGGGGCCGTCGGCCAGCACCGCCTGCGCCTTGCGCCATTCCGCGTCGTTGACCGGCATACCTTCCGCGGCGGCCCATTCCACCACTAATGAGAGCAGTTCGTGCAACAGCGCGCCGGCGCCGTCCTGTCCATGGGCATGGGCATGGCGCATGCAGGGCGACAGTACAGGGCTTGGCACTCTCGAGGCCAAGTCCAGTGCAAACTCCAATCACATCCGCAAGAAGGCTTGTACAGAACGCACGCGACATGTAGCTAGCGCACCGTCCGCTGCAGGTCCACGCAGTTGAGGCGCAGCACGCGCATGCCCTTGAGCGGGTGCCCCGGCGGCTGCTGGGCCAGCACCTCCGCCAGCACGGCCGGCACCACCTCGTGCAGCGTGTAGGACTTGCCCGTCTGTCGGGCGGCGGCGGTAAGCGTGCGTAGATTGTGAGTCGCAAGGCATACATGGACAGTGATGATTTCGTTTGTGCTTGGGAGGGAGAGTCCACCGACGCCGTGCGTGGTGAACGCGGAAGCCATCCGCGGGCACCGTGCGTGACGAATCGGTGCGCGGCGGCAGCGGCGAAACCCGACGTGAGTACCTGATAAAGTTTGAAAACACCGACGAAATCCACAACCAATATACGCCAGAGCGGGCCCTGCGCCACACCCCCGAGCTCAGTGCACTGATTGATGAGTACGAAAACAGGCTACCACCGGACCTCCGCAACCCCTACCCCGTACCCTTCATCACTGGGACGAGGTGCGGTGCGGCGTGTGCAAACACGGAGCCTGAAGACACAATGGTCCTGTGCAGCAAGTGCAACAGCGGCTGGCACATGGAGTGCCTGACACCGCCGCTCACCGCGGTTCCCAAAGGCCGATGGTACTGCCCGCCATGTTCCGCGACCTACGCTGCCAAGCGACAGATAAAACTGACAAGTCACCCTCCCCAGCTTAGATCCGCGCGCTTTCAGCGTGGTGACTGACCGGGACGTTCAGTCCTAGAAGGGGAGAATGTGGGCGGAACGCCCGTGTCGATGAGCGTGCATGGGAGCACGGCTGATGTAGCTGATGTCGCCGATGAAACATCACATGCCCAGTGCTTTGGCCAGTTGTTAGGAGACACTACTCACTAGCAATCCCTGTTCGAGACGGGGCTGGGCCCGAACCTCTATGCTCCCAAGCTCTCTCACAGCCGCGGACACTTGCCCCTCACATCCTCTGGACCTCTCCGTCCCAGCCTCTCGCGGCGTCCCTATCCAAGGTGGGCCATGTATCGCAGGGATACTGGGTAGTCTCTGCCCACGCACCAGTTGATTGCTGTGGTGTGATTTGCTTGGTGGTGTCCAACACAGGACGCATATGCCTAGGTGCTATGACAGCGTGCGGACGTGCAACCTGTGGACTACGGGAGGATAGAATTCCGTACCCAACCCAGGCGCACTGGCTGACCTCTGGTGACCAGTCCGCTCCACGCATGTTCGGAGACGTGCGGTCGTGCGGATGTGTGTGATGTATGCCCCGTGAGCATCGCTGCGCCGCCCCACGCCCAGCCCATACACGTACGCACAGACGCACCTTAATGAGCGCAGAGAGAAGGAGGGTCGGAAGGGCGCTGGGCAGGTGCTGCACGCCGGCAAAGCGGCAGCGGGCCGCTGCCCAAGACTTGACGTAGTAAACAGCATTGCTGGAGTCCAGGTAGGGTTGGCTCAGACGGCCATCAGGATAGCTTATCTCCCATAATTTCTCTGTATGTCGCACATCCGGAAGCTTCCACTCCTGCTCCAGGCGAAGCTTCGGGGCGCTGCTCTCCAGACTGGTACCCTTCGTGAGTGCGGTGCGCAGGAAGTAAGCTGCTGCTAGCAGCTCTATAATTGTATAGCTGGTCTAGTTCCGCCAAGTCATGCGCTACATCCTGCGGCATTAAGTTTAGAAGTTGCGATGGTTTAGAAGGTTGCCTCCCTGCCCAGCAGCGGGTCCCGTGCGCATGAGCTCTTTAATAACGAACTGGGTGCGTTGCTACAAACTCTTGGTTACAAGAAATGGTGATCCTTCTACAGCGACTCCGGCTGCGCGATTTATTTATTGCTGGCGTGGGGCTTGGCCGCATGGGTGGTACCCCATCCGAATTTAACAAATTGTCATCAGTTTCATCCCAGATTAATTAATATAAGTTATAGACCACGTATTCAAACGCTTCTATTGCCTTTACTATTTTCAGCTTCACTGCGTCGCAAATCACCAGCGCGCTGGGTCACAACACTCTTGGTCGCCATCGCCCCTTCGCATTGGCTAGTTGAATACATGAAACATCATCACATTGTAGCTCCCTAACGCTCCCACCGCCCCTACCGCTCCCACCACCACGGTAGTGCTGCTGCTGCCGGCCTGCCAGCCAGCAGCGGCGTCCTCAAACCCATCTTCATCATCGCTGCCATAGACCGCCAGCGCCGTGCCCGCCGCCGCAGCGCTCGCCTCGTGTCGCCTTTCGCCCCCAGCAGCCGCGGCGACAGCAGAGGCCGTCCGGCCGCCGGCGCCGCCCCCGCCGCCGCCACGGCCGGCAGCAGCACCGCCCGTTCCAGCACCCGCCGCCGCCCGGCGCCGAGCTGCTGCGGCCACCGCGCGCTGGCGCTGCGCCGCCGCAAAGGGCGCCGGCAGGCAGGCGTCCAGCATGGTCAGGAAGCGCCGCAGGTCCAGGACCAGCGGGCAGGCGGCGTCGCCCACGTCTGCAAGCCTGCTGGGCAGGTCACCCAACATGCGAGCCGCGTCCGTGTCGTCGCTCAGCTCCAGCATTCCGCCGGTGCCGCCAGCGCCGCCGCCACAGCCGCCGCCGCCGCCTGCCGCTGCCGCGCCCTCCTCGCCTCCACCGGCGGCACCGTCTGCCTGCTGCTCCGAGCCACTTCTCGCAAGACCGCTGGGCAGCGCCTCCTCACCGCTGCTGCTGTTGCTGTTGCGGGCGGCTGCCAGCAGCCAATGGTACCGGGCCATGCTCTTGCGCAGGTAGCCGGCGGTGGAGCTGGCGAGCTTGGGGCTGAGCGTCACGATCAGCTGCCGCACTTTATTTGCCGCCCTGCCGCTCGTACAACAGCACCCGCGACAGAATGACGCTGGTCTGGGGCGGGACGGGGCGGCGTGTGAGCAGACTTAAAAAGTAAGGCACGCGAGGTTGGGAATGTGAGGGCATGCGGAACTACTCCAGTTAGCCGGCTAGCCAGAGACCTCGTATTGCAGACCAAGCAGTCAGCCCCAGCAGTCATGCGGCAGCAGAGCGGAGGTTGAACGCACCTCACCAGTGCCCATGGCACCACTTGGGTGTGTTACCTCGAATCGCGCAGGTAGGGTTGCATGCCTGCACCGCCCCCACATGTACATACCCGAACAGTGCGCCGCCGCCTGCGCGCTTGGGCAGTCCGCCACCAGCCAGCCACAGCAACTCGTTCTGCTGGCACTCTCTGACAGCGTCCAACGTATCTGCCATGGCCGCCACCAACAGCAGGGGTAGCCCGCGCCAGGCGGCGGCGGCGGCTCCGAACCAGCAGCACCGCCGCGAGAGGCCTCCGCTGGTGTAGTAAAGGAGGTCGTCGCCAGCAGCTCCAAAGTGCCCGCCGCCTCGGCGACGCTGCGCCGCTCCATCTCCTCCGCAGCACGAGATGCCTGGGCGGCCGTGGCCTGCAACTCGAGGCGCTCCTGCAGGGCCGCGGCCGCCGCCGTGAGGTGCCACACAGACGCGGCGCGCCCTGCCGCGGCGGACTCTGCTGCTGCTGCTGCTGCTGCTGCTGCTGCTGCTGCTGCTGCTGCTGCTGACGCAGCTGCTGCGCCGCCACTGCCGCCGCCGCTGCCGCTGCCGCTACCAGCCCAGGCCGCGGAGGGCAGGTCGGCGAGCAGGCACCTTGCCGCTTCCTGCAGCTCGCGCAGGAGCGGCGGCAGCCGCTCCTTCAAGAACTCGCCTGCGCTGCTGCTGCAAGGCGCCGCCGCGGCTGCTGCTGCGCGCGAGGCGTCTCGATGCACCTGGCAGGGGCTGGCCAGCAGGCGGCGCAGCTCCGGCATTCGCAACGACCAAGTGGCCAGCGCCGCCTGCAGCCGTTTGACCCTGCGACAGGACAGGCCCCGTGGAGCACGTACGGCGGTATTTCTGTTATTGGCATTTACATCAAACCCGTCAACAGACACGAAGCCCGTCCATGTTTTCTCCTTCTCCCTACCTCAACACCCCTATTACCCCACGCCCCCCGCGCACTCTAGCTATGTCCCAAAACCATGCACCTTCAGCACACCCTGCGTTTCTCACTCACCGTGCCTCCAGGAACAGGCTCAGCAGCTCGGGGCTACCGCCGCTCAGGTCCAGCTTGTCGCTTGAGCCCAGCAGCACCACGTCGCCTGCAGTGAATGGCGGGCAGTCAGGCAGCAGTCAATAATGCAGCAGATAGGCAGTTTAGTGCAGGCGCAGATGCATGCACGCACGGTGCGCACACACAGGTAGACATGCACGACACGCGTCGTCGCCCTTGGGACGGACCATACTGCAGCTACGCGGGACCAAACGCCCCGACGCACGCACCCAGGGCGAGGGGTGGCTGGATGTGCAGGTCGCGGCTGCGTAGCTGCGCCGCGGCCTGGCTCTCTGAAAACTGCTGGCCCTGTGTGGCCACCAGCTTGGCAAACCTGCATGTTCCACATCATCAATGGATCCCGCCGGTTTGATAGGATGTGGAAGGGGCACAGAACAGTAGTCCCCGGATTGATGCCGCAGTAGCCACAGGGCGCGCACCTCGCTGCAATCTCGCCCACAGCGGCGTTGGTGGGCGCGCACGCCAGCAGCGCCGTGCCGGGCCGCGCCAGGCCCGACAGCACCGACAGCAGCGCGGCGGTGGTGGAGGTCTTGCCTGTACCGGGGGGACCTTGCACCAGCTGCAGCTCCGAACTGCTGGTACTGGCGCTGGTGCTGGTGCTGGTGCTGGTGCCAGTGCTACTGCCGCCACGATTGTTACTGGCCCCTCCAGCGCTGAAGAAGGCATCGCTGCCGATACCCACGGCATCGCCAGGGTCTGGGGCGGCCAGGTGGGGGGCGCGTGCCGCCATAGCGGCGGCCGACAGTGCCACGGCCTTTTGCTGGGAGGGGTTCAGGCCGCGCATGGTTTCGGCGTAGTGCCGTGCCGCCTCCGACACCGCTTCCACCTGAAAGCTATTGCCGCTGACGCCACCGCCACTGCCGCTACTGCCGCTGCTGCTTCTGCCGCCCGGCTCGGAGCCAAGCAGGAGCCGCAGCATTGGCAGCGGAGGCGACGGCAGCGGCGGCGCTGCCCTCAGCTGCGCCGCCACCAAGGCGTCAGGGTCGGCGGCCGCGGGCTGGGAGGCGCCGCCGGACGCGCGGGCACCTGTCGTAGTCCCAGCGCCCAGGTCCAGCAGCGCGCCCCACACGCGCTCCTCCGTGGCCAGGCTGCCCACCGGCACCGCGTACCACTCCCGCGCCAGGCCGCCGAGCGCGGCTTTGTCTGCGTGACGACAAACAATGGCCAGGCCTTGCCACGCAGCTACATACCGGTACATGGGCGCATGCGCCTATTACTGCAACACACCCAGCAGCCGTCACCCGGACACGTGTCGCCGCTCACCGCACGGAGCCGCTCACTCACCCAGTGCTGCCTCCAGCGCGCTGCCCTCAGGCACGCGCACCGCCGCGCGGAACTCCTTGCCCCCACGGCCACCGCCACCGTCACCGCCGTCATCCTCCTCATCGCCATCGCCGCCACGCGGGCCCTTCTGCACCACGCCCAGCGTCCAAAGCACGTCGCTGCGCCGGAGCGAGCTGAGGTCGGGCACCTGCGTGCGGGGCATGGGGCTGGGGCATCCGTCTACTGGCTCCAGTCTACTTGCTAGCACGCTGCAGCCGCGTGCCCAGTTGGCGGCGTTATCGCAACCGCGTCTCTCAACTACAGCAGCTAGCCGTCGCTCATCACGTACGCACCCGCCTGTTGACCAGCAACACGATGTCGGCGCGCTTCAGCGGCGGCGGCTTCTTGGGCTGCCAGCAGCCAGCGGACCCTGAGGCAGGCGGAGCAGCACGTGCTGCGCCGCGGCCCTCCTGCCATCGGACCTCGAACGTAACGCTAGCGAGGCCGCCACCGTGCGGCCCTCCGCCGCCGCCGCCGCCAGCGCGTGCACCGCGCCGCTGCAGGTGGGGCGCGGCATTCAGCGGCAGCCACCTGGCCGACCCCAGCCGCTCTAGCTGCTGCCGCAGCCCGGCCTGGGCCTCCACCAGCACGAAGGGCTGCAGGCTGCCGGCCCACTCGCCCGCGGTGGGGAAGGTGTCCGGGAGGGGGTTGAGCTGCTGCATATCATCACGCGGACGATCAAGGAAGGGCGGCAGCGGGCCGGGCGTGCACGCGTCAGGTTGCAGTTAGTTGTGTAGTTGCACGGTGGCGCGCCACGGAGAGCAGCCGAGGCAGCCCAGCACAGCAAGGTTGGCTTACCGCATTGTGCTGCTCGTCGCCTTGCTCAATATCGTCGAGCGTCCACGAGAGCACCTGGCCCTGGATGGAACCGGCGATGACCTGGGCGATACGGGCAGGACCAGCTGTGGCTTGCTCTGCACCCTGGGAGAGCCGCTGTGCAAAGCTCCTGCTATTTATCATGGCGGAGGATCAGGTGTAGAGCTCGCCGCCGCGCATTGCTGCCATCGCAAAGTCTTGCATACGGAGGTGTGCTGTCAACGCCACTGCAATTCATGCGCCGCTGAGCAACAACAAAACAGCAGGACAGGTTGCTGGCTTGCGACCGATCACTTTATTCTTGTATGCGGCGAGATCTCCGTCACGGACGAACCCGTGACAGAACCCGGACGTCCGGGTACCGTCACGGGCGCAACCGTCGGCACAAACCTTGGAAACCCGGGCGCAGGATGGGCAATCTCTTTGTCGTTACAGGCCGAGCCGCGCGGGCCGAGCAGGACTACCATCCGATCGCATGGCTGGCCTGTGTCTGCAGTCAGCAGCTAGATACCTCAATGACTGCACACACACATACAAGTCTTTCATAGTTCTCCCTTGTGATCTCTAACTACTCTAACACACATACATGGCATGTACACGGCCCCCACAGCCCCCAACCAGTCCCCAATCGCTACCACATCATACGCAATCACGAAACCAAGTTACGGCGCCAGGTCACGTCACCACACCACAGTCACGCCGCCACTCACGCGACATCGCGACCCACTCGAGACGATGGCACGCTGTAGCCCCCGGCCCTCCCATCACGCCTTGGCCGCGGCGGCGGGGAAGGGCACGCCCAGCTCCAGCAGCTTGGAGAACGCCACCGCAAAGTCCTGAGTGTGCGTGAGCGTACGTGTGTGGTTGGGAGCAGGAAGCGGAGGGTGTGTGGGTGATCGGCCGGGGCAGGAAATGGAATCCGGAAGCGACTGTAGGACAGATTCCCCTTGCCGCCATCACCCTTGCTACTCACCATTCATCACGCACACGCCAACCCCCGCTGCTCCCGCCGCTCCCGTCGGTCTGGTATTAGTTTCCAACCCGCCCCCACCCACCCCGCGCCTCACCTTGAAGAAGGCCTCCTCGTCCTTGGCGTACTGGTTCACGTACTTCTGCGGGTGGTGGCATCAGTGAGGGAACGCCGCCGGGAGAGATCAAAAGCCTTGCATGCGCGGCAGCTGCCCGCTCCACCGCCTCCATGCCCCTCATACGTCCCGCTGCCCCTGTCTTTATACTTAATACACACCTATCCCCTGCCGCCCCTCAGCAAGCCCGTTCCTCCAAGGCCGCCTTCCCACCCCTCTCCCCCGCCGCCCCCCCCCCCCCCCCCGGCCCCATCCCCCCACTCTCTGGCTGGTTTCGGGTTCAGGGTCTTGGTATTTTGCTTGGGTTGGAATGAACTACCCCTCCCCCCCCCACACACACGCACCTTGAAGGTACGGTCGCTGAGCAGCGCCATGTCGGAGGGCAGCATCATCAGCGACTGCGTCTTGGCGTCCTCGTACTGCAGCGGCCCGTCCCACTTCTTGGGCACCCTGTAAGTGGGGTGTCGAGAGAAAGAGAGAGCGGATCAAGGAGAGCGACGACCGGGTCGCGACAAGAGAGTACACCGTATGTGCAACGCCCGTGCACCCCGCAATTCACGCCCCACCTCGGTGCCGGGGTTTAAAACAGCTGGCGCAGGAATGAGCTAACCCACCCCCACCCTGCCCCTCGCCCTGCTCCCTCCTAGCACGCCCCCAGCACGCACCACTTGTTGTTCAGCAGCTCCTGAAAGTAGAGGTTAGAGAAGGTGGTGGGCGCGTTGGTCCAGGGGCCGGAGAAGCCGCTGCGGTCTGTGTATGGTGGCGATGGCGGTGGCGGTAGGGAAGGGAAGGGAAGAGAGAAGGAGAAATGACAAGGGCGGGCGGGGGGCGTCAGCGTGCAATCTCGGAAATTCTCAAAGGTACACACAACGCGCCCATCCGCACACACGGCAGCCCCCCTCTTGGTCGTTTCGCTTTTGGTTTCTGGAATGAACTACTCCCCCCCACCCACCCACCCACCCACCCACACACACACACACACACACACACACACACACACACACACACATGCTTCCTCTGCCGCCTGTAGGTGAGACTACGGACAGCGGGCGGGAATCAGGGAATTAGGCGTGCTGGGTAAACGTTTTTAGGCGCATGTCACAAGCATATGGGTGCATGTCGGGGTCGGTTTGCTTCGCGAACGCCCGACGGGTTCCAGGCTATTTCTGCGGGTAAGTATGACTACCGGGGCTACGCGGTACCGTCCAAGAAGTATTCGGTGCGTATCCGTCAGTAACTGCGAGCGATTGCGGGGATTCCTCTCCGTTTCCGTTTACCAACACACACACACACACACACACACACACACACACACACACACACACACACACACGTGCACGCCAACCCACCCGGGTGGCAGCGGCCCAGCGTGTGCGCGCCGCTGAGCGCCACAATGTCCTTGTCGTCAAAGCCCATGCGGCCAAAGATGTCACGAAGGTGCTTGGCGCCCTGGGGGGGGGGGTACAGAGAGGGGCGGGGCGGGGCGGGCGGGGGGCCCAAGAGTGGGGGCGTGGCGTGGGACGTGGGCATGCAGCAAGCCGAGGGCGTAATGCGCTATAGCTGCGGTACAAGGCCTTGCGACTGGGCCGCCTCCCTCATCGACCCTGCTCATAGCACCACATCATCACACACTTAACCCACCCGCCTCCACCCACCCACCTGCTTGGCGTCCGGCAGGCGGCCGTCCGGCACGATCTTGGCGCCGTCGGGGGCGTCGCTGCGGCCGGGGCGCCACGGCACCACGGGGCCGCCCATCTCCTCGATGGCCACCACGCCCGCTAGCGTCCACAGGTCGGCGTAGCTGCGGAGGTAGGGTGGGGGGGGGGGGTTGTGGTTACCAGCCCAAACTAAACCAAAGGGTGGGGGGGGTTGGTTGGTGCAGCGGTCTTGGTGATGACAGGAGTGAGTGACAGGAGCAGCACGCCAGGAACTCATACCGATGGCCGTCGGTGTTGTCGCGCCGACCAGCAGGGGGGGGGTGAGGGGTTCGGGTGGGTGGGACGGGTGGGTGGGTGGGACGGGTTGGGATGGGTGCGGGGGCGGGCGAGCGGTTGGGTGGGCGGGATGTGTGTGACGGGGGGTTTGGTTTCGGGGGCGCGAGCAGGGTTGGTGTGGCATGCCAAACCATACAACCTCCCGTCCCACCCCGCCGTTTCGATGGTCGATTTGGAAACTAAAATGAACTACCCCCCCCCACACACACACACACACACGCTGAACCCGCACCCACCCACCTGATCCAGGGGTGCGCGGCCTTGACCGGCTCCAGCAGCTTGCGGGCGACAGCCAGGCCCGCGTTGGCCGCCCACTCGCACTCGGGCGCGAAGCTGCGGTGCGTTGGCAGCCGCAGCAGCAAAGTTGGACATCGGCCGTTCGCCATGGGGCTCATGGCGTGAGTGCATGGGGGCTAGGGCAAGGGGACAAGGGGCCGGTGGCGCTGGGGCGCGCAGAGTGCAAGCCCCAGCTCGTGCGGGCCCCTCCAGCATGGCCCGCCCACAGCGCCCACATTCTGCCCGCCCCCTCCTCTTCACCAAATCCCCCGTCACTCATCCTCCCAACCCCTTGCTTCTCATCCCCACCCCTTACCGCGCCCCTCCGCCCACCCACCCCCACTCCCACGCCCACCCCCACCCCCAACCCCCACGCCTGCCGCCTCACCGCATGGTGGCGCCGTTGCTGCCGCCGCTGCCGTCCTTCTTGGCGTAGGTGCCGGACGCGTGCCAGGCCAGGCGCACCAGCACGGGGCCGTAGCTGCCGTCGTCGTAGTCGTTGTTGTCCAGCACGCCCGCAATGGACTGGCGCACCGCCGCGTAGTCGCCGGGCGTGGAGGGCTAAGGGGGGAAATTGGGGGTGGGGATGGGGGGTGGGCAGGGAGTGGGGGTTGGAGAGGAACGGGCAGCAAGAGAGGAGCCAGACAAGGTGCGGCTGGGCGGGGTGGCGAGGTGGGGGGAGAGGAGTGTGGGTTACCGGGGGCACGAGGCGCCACGAGACAGCCATCCCAGGCGACACCTGTAGGGCTGCCGCCGGCACAGGGTCAGCCCCACGGCGGCGCTGGCAAAACCCTCCTCCGGTCTCCGATACGTGACACCCCCGCCGTCCCAGCTATCCACGTGCTGCCTCCCAGTCTCCCAGCCCTCTTTCCGCCCTGTCTCCCGGCCCTCTGCAGCCCCGTTTCGCAGTCACTCCTCCCTCCCGTCTGCATGGGCTTCGTATAGTATACCTTCCGCACCCTTCCCCGCCTTCCCCGCCTCTTCCGCCCATCCCTCACACCACCTCCTCGCTCCGGGCTGAGTCGGTTGGTTCGGGTTCTCTTGATCGTTTCTCTGTCGCTCCTGGAATGAACTACCCCCCCGTATGTACCTCTGGACATCGGCACTTCATTATTGATTAAACACCATCCATGGATGGCTACCCCCCCCCACGGCGTCCAAGACTACTGAACCCAACAACCCCCCCCCCCAACCCCGGTCCTGTACCGCCCCCGCCCCCCACCTTGCTGGTCAGCAGCGCGGGCGGCCCCGACAGCGGCCCGCTCTCCGGCACCTGGCTTGTGAACAGCGAGTAGCCGTACAGGAAGCCGGCGCCCAGGCCGCCGAACAGCAGCGCCTGGAAGCCCTGCGGAAGGGGAAGAAGAAGCGTGCGGAGAGAGGCGAGGGGACGGGCGGGGGCGGGTGGAGGGGTGTTGCATTCCGTCGGGACTTTCACGCGGCCTGTACAGGGTGACGCGCTGGAGGGCCCTTTGCCAAGATGAAGATGGGCGCCATATATACAAGACTGCGGCCGCGCCCTGAGCCGGTAAGCCTGGTCGCGTTGGACAACCGCCGTGCAAGTTGCCATGCGTCCGCGGAACCCTGCGCAACGTGAAGCCGTCGCGCAGCCCCCGCGTTGAGCGCACAATACCGCGCTCACCCGAATTTTGCTCTTGGCCTCCTTCGCCTCGCTCGCCGCGGTCGCAGCGGCCGCGGCAGCTGGACCAGCCCCAGCCTTTTCGGAGAAAGCGCGGACTTGCGACAGCACTGAAGTCGCGGGCGCGCCCTGGCGAGCCAGCAAAGCACCCAGGCGGGCCAGGCGGGGAGCAGTGGACGCCATGCTGCTAGCAAGCGACGTCAAGTCTCAGCGAAGAGGGTGTGTCGCGAATTTGGGAGTTGCACACGATGTCAAGGCGCTGGGCCCCGGCAGCCCCAAAGGTGCTAAAAGTCACGCGCGCAGTGTGGACGGCTATGCGTTGCACCGCGGGCTAGCCAGGAAAAGGCCAACTGCCCCCGCCCTGCGCGATGGGTGCACCGATGCAGCCCAGTGCTTCCAACTCTTCCTTTCGCAACTTTGACACGTCGAAGTAATAAAGCTATACATACAGACTGCATGTTACCTGCGAAATTTTTGACCACATGCTTCTGCGCAACTCTATTTCCAAGCATGTCTTTTTGAGCGCACTTTGCTTGATTTGTATAATTGAGACCTAAAATTACTTACTGCACCATCAATTACACTGGTCAAAGGAGCAGGGCGTTATGGATGGAGACGAGGTGCGCCGAAGGCTGCGCCCGCCCTTCATCAATGTTTACATTATTAATATTTCTATGCGTATAATCTATCACAAAACTTGGCGCGCCCGCAGCTTGACCAAGCGAAGTGGGACCAATGGTCGCGCCTGCTCGCTGGCCTGGCGGGGCAGGTTGGCGGCAGCAAGCGAGACGATGGCGTTATGCAGCGCCTCTATGAGCTCGCCGTGGAGCTGAGGGACAAACTGCGATACAGGTTGGCCGTGGCGTGGCCCGTGCATGCTTGCACATGCGCGCGAATCCCCGCGCACGCAGTCTCCTGCGCTTAATGCCAAGCAGCTTCCAGCATGCTGCCTCATGTCACACACGTAGCCTACAGTCAGCCAGCTCAGCTTATTGAGGACCGTTGTTCGCCCCCTTGCTACCGGTGCGCGCCGCAGCCAAGGCCGGCTGCGCACCGTGAAGCAGGAGCTGGCGGTCACCACCGCCGCCGCCCGCTCCGAGCGCCAGGAGTCTCTGGCGCGGCTGCGGGAGCTGGAGACGGAGGTGGCGCGGCTGGCGGGCGCGGTGCGTGGACAGCCCCGGGGGAAATGGGGCATAAGAGGGGACAGCCAGGGGTACAGCCCCACGTGGGACATCCCCGCATAATTAGACCTATAGAGGGGACAGGCCGGGGGGCACATGCCGGACAAACGCCAGTAGCGGGGACGCCGGGCGTCATGCATGACGGTGTGGCGCAGGGCTCCCCGTCGTACCATTGCCCGCCTCATGCTTCCGCAGCGCAGCCTGTCACGAGTCTCATTAACCGCTGCCCCCCAACCCCGGCACACACACGCACACACACACACACACACACACACACACACACACACACACGCACACACACACACACACACACACACACACACTCAGCCCCGTAGCCACCTGTCGCTGTGCTGTCGCGTGCGGTGTGACGTCTGTCCGGTGCGCGTGTTGCTGCGGTGTTGGCCCTTCAGCCTAGTGGTTGGTGAGCCCGCTGGGCCCTGCGTTGTTGTACCAGCAGTAACCCTTCTGAGGTTACTGGCGTGGTCCAGGTTGGTTGGAGCGTTCCCCCGGTGGACTCCAGAGCTTGGCTGCGCTCTGGGCAGGGGAGACGCGTGATAGCGGCAGCGTGTGGCCTAAATGCCTCGCTGTCGCTGGCTGTCCCGAGTACTCGCTCACGAGACTCGTCAGGCCGCCTGTAAACCCGTTGTTACACACACACACACACACACACACACACACACACACACACACACACACACACACACACACACACACACACACACACACACACACAAACACACACACCTCCTCCTTG
Source organism: Chlamydomonas schloesseri (assembly GCA_016834595.1). Lineage (NCBI taxonomy): Eukaryota > Viridiplantae > Chlorophyta > Chlorophyceae > Chlamydomonadales > Chlamydomonadaceae > Chlamydomonas > Chlamydomonas schloesseri. Next base: position 888,689 of record JAEHOD010000044.1, on the reverse strand, counting down.
TGCTTTTCTAACACACACACACGCACACGCACGCACAGGTCCAGTCGCAGGGCAGCACGCTGGCGGCGCGCGAGACGGTGGCCAGCGCCACGGCGGCGGAGAACGAGCAGCTGCGGCGGCACGTGGCGGCGCTGGAGAAGCAGCTGCAGCGCACGGAGGAGGACAGGTGGGCTGTGGGTGGCGTCAGGGGAGAGGAGGGGCATGAGGGGCCGTGGTGGAGAGTGCCGTCGTGGAGGGGAGTGGTAGGGGGTGGGGTGGGGTGGTGGAGGGGAGGGGTGGGGATTGGGGGTTGGGGTTCGGGGTTGGGAATCAGAGAGGGAGGGGATGCGTGAGGGGCGGGGGCTTGCACGTGCGGCATCAATAAGCGGTGTGGTGGGGCACTGAAGGCGGGGGTACGAGCAGCTGCTGGTCATGTACCGGGAGGAGGAGGGTCTATGTGTTTGTGAAGGGGGGAGGGGGTAGCTGCATGTAAGGTGCAGTAGCACACCCTGCTGAGCAGCCGCACCCTGCGGCCATGCCCATACAAAACTACAACGGAACGAAACGAAACGAGTTGCATCTACCACCGCGCACAGGCTGGTGACCATCACCGAGCGCAACGAGGCGCTGCGCCACCTGGACAAGATGACGCAGTTGCTGGAGGTGGGGGTGGGGGTGGGGTGGGGGGGCATGCGGCTGTGTGTGTCACAGTGCGTGTGGGGGGCCGGGGCGAGGGAGGGGAGGGGATGCGGCAGGGTATGAGGTGTTGGTTGGGCGAGGACCCAGGAGCTGATGAGGCAGGCAGCAGCAGCAGCAGCAGGTGGTAGCGCGTGTTTGTGCACGCGGCAGGCGGGGGTTCAGGTCGTGGAGCCAGGTGTTGACAACGCCCATGAGGGAGAGTGATGGGGGGTTGCAAGGATATGTGGCGAAGTTTAGGGGGGTAAGTTCACTTCAAAACACAAAGCCAAAACGACCATGCAAACCCGAACGGGGTCGGAGGAAGTGCGAGTCCGGCTGTGCACGGTTGGCAGCGAGTGCGTGCGCTCATACATGTACGCGCATGCCGGCCGTCGATGCCATCTCCCATCTGTCGCGCAGGACTCGGAGAACCGCGCCGCCACGGCCCAGGCGGAGCACAGTGGACTGCTGAGTGAGTGGCGGCGGGCGGGTTGGGAAGCGGCGGCGGTGATGGTAGCGGCGATGCAATGACCTTTTGCCCTTTCGTATGCTGCCCGGGGCAGCCTTCTCCGCCCGCCTCCGACTTCACGTCCGCGCCCGGCCCCCTCTCTCTCCACCTTCCATCCCACTCCTTCCCTCTCCTTCCACCTCCCCTCCCTCCCCCCCCTTGTCTCGTCTCCCCAGCCCCCCCAGCCTCCCACATATCTCCAACTGCTTATCCTCTCCACCCACCCACCTGCCATCCCACCTGGCCCCCCCCCTCCCCTCCACCCCATCCCCCTCCTTAATTACACATGCATGGCACCCCCCACACACAGGCGAACTGGTGGCCACCAAGGGCCGGCTGGCGGACATGTCGGCGCTGGAGACGCTGTACGGCGCGGCGCGGGACGAGCTGCAGCGGCTGGACAAGGAGAACCTGGAGCTCAAGGACATGGTGGCGGGCGGCAGCGCCGTGCTGGGGCGCAGCAGGTGGGGTGGGTGCATGAGGGTGGGGTGGCACGGTGGGGTGGGGTGGGGTGGGGTGGGGTGGGGTGGGGGTGGGGTGGGGTGGGGTGGGGTGGGGTGGGGGTGGGGAGGGGTGGAGTGGGGTGGGTAGTTCATTCCAGAAACCAGAAGCGAGACGACCACGAGAAACCGAACCAGCCAGCCCAACCCAGGGCGCGGAGGGGTGGGGTGGGGAATACGAGCTCGTTTTCTATGGGGTGGGGGGGGGGGCGGGGGGGGTGGGGGGGCGGAGCGGGGTAGCCAGCAGATTGTGACCAAGGGAACCGAAGCCCCCAGTTAGTGAGAAGGGCTTGGGGGGCCCGAAGTGTATTGATGCTGCAAGATGAAAGGTTGAGGGAGGGTGGAGAGAGGAGGGGGGTTGGTACGGGGGGACTTCCGGTGGGGCGAACTGTGCAGAGTGAGGGTTTGTTGGGAGGGTACGTGATGATGGGCCCTCGGACAGCACGGAGGCGCAGGGCGCAGTGGTGCTGGTGCTTGCTGCCATGGCGTCAGCCGTGCTCTACCGCAATCCCATCACCGTCCAAACATCTGCAGCTCTCGAAACAATCAAATCGTCCATCACGAATCACTACTTGCAGGATCCTGGAGGCGCTGGGCATCCCGGACAGCTCGGACGTGTTCATGTCCACCCGGGGACCAGGAGGCGGCGGTGGGCGGCGAGGCGGCAGCGGCCGCAGCCGCAGCGCGCCGCGCACCCGGCGCCTGTCCGCCTCCGCCTCGCCCGCTGCAGGTGGGCTGTTTGGCTGGCTGTTTGGCTGGCTGGAGGGAGGGAGGGGAGGGAGGGAGGGAGGGAGGGAGGGAGGGAGGGAGGGAGGGAGGGAGGGAGGGAGGGGAGGGAGGGAGGGAGGGAGGGAGGGAGGGAGGGAGGGAGGGAGGGAAGCAGGCAGGCAGGGTGTCTGACCATGCAGCCTTCTCGCTGCCGTGGCACACGTGCTGGCCGCATACAGCATCCCCAGTGTGATGCAAAAGCGAGCGAGGTCAGGGGGGCTGGGTGGGGCGGGGAGGGTATCTGAACAGATAGCCCTGCAGCCTGCACACGTATTGTACTTGACCTGAACTGAACTGAATTGTACTGAACTGAACTGAACTTTACCTGAACTGAACTGAACTGAACTGAACTTTACCTAAACTGAACTGAACTGAAATGAAATGAACTGCTCCGCGGCAACCCACCAACCAACCCACCCACCCACCAACCAACCAACCAACCACTGCAGGCGCCGCCGCCATCACCGCCAGCACGCGCGGCGCCTTCGTGCCGGAGCTGGTGCCGCTGACCGCGGACGTGTACCGCAGCAGCGGCGGCAAGGCCCTGGCGCGGCCGCTGTCGCCGGGTGAGACGCACGAGCTCGTGTGTGCCGCTTGTTCCTTGGAGGAAACGAAAGGGAGGGGCGAGCACGGCGGTTGGGTCTTGCGTGTTGCGTGCGGCGTGCGGCGTGGCCTGAGGGACTGGTGATGCATTTCAGAGCCGGGGCTCCTGACGCGCTCCGCAGGAGGACAAAGAGCTTTACACGCCAAGGGGGAAGGCGGGGGGTTACCGCCCGTAGGAAAGGGTTGGTTGACGGTGGCATGCCATGGTTCGTGTCGAGCTGGTCGGTACCACTAACCACCTCGCATGGCTCCCCCCGAGTATGTCCCTCTCCTCCGCGCTATATGGTTCTGGGTTCTGGGTTTTGGGGTTGCAACTTGTGGCTTTGGGATCTGGAATAAAGTACACTCCCCCCATCTTGCCGCCTGCAGGCCGCGGCACCATGCGCTCTCCCGGCGGCGGCGGCGCTGTCAGCGGGGGGCTGCTGGGCGCCTACCGGGGCGGTGGCGGTGGCGGTGGCGGCTCGCAAATGCTGGAGGACCCGGTGAGAGTGAGGGAGGGAGGGAGGGAGCGGGAGGGGGCAATGCGGCAGCGAGGCCGCAAGGGGAACGAGCTATTCCGCTCTGCTGCCTACGTGTGTTGTCAAAGCTAACTCCACCTTGGGGTTTGTTTAAGCTTGGGCGTGGGTGTTTGGCGCCAAACGAATGCCCTGTTGCCACCTCCCAACTCTCCAACTGCCGCTAGTCCATCTGCCTATGCCGCTGCCCCCCCCCCCGCCCGCATCAAACGGCTTCGCCTCCTCGTCATAACTTACCATGCATGGGACCCTCCCCCTGCACCCTGCACCCTGTCCCCTCCCCTTCCCCTGCCAGGTGAGCGACATGGCCTTCCTGGGACCGCCCTCCTCCGCCTACCCGCCCGACCCCGAGAACTACGTCTTCTACCGGGTGGGCGGCGGGTACGCCACCAAGATTGTGAGTGCGGCAGACGGGCAGAGAGAGGGGGGAGAGCGGGAGGGAGAAGGCGGGTTGGGGTTGGCTGGGGTAGTGGGCTGGGGTGGGGTGCTGGGGGTGGTAGGGGGTCAAAAGGGAGATTGAGCATGGCGGACGTGAGCTGGGAGGTTGCAGGCTGCAGGCTAACGGCTGGGGGTATCTCGACGCTTTGAGTGCGACAATTAGCGTCGTCCTGCGCTCGCCTTGCGCCTCCCTCCCTGCAGCGCGTGCAGTGCACCTCACCCTGCTCCTGGCCCCGCCTCTTCCTCCCCTTCCTCGCTCACCATCCTTGCAAACCCCCCTCCACCACCACCACCACCACCACCACTAAATTCCGTTCCGACCAGGACCCGCTGCAGCCGGTGGTGCCGCAGCCACGCGCCAGCGGCTGGGTGCCCAAGGACGTGGTGCGCCTGGTGCAGGTGAGAGGGGGGGAGGGCGTGGGTGGGCGTTCGGGGGGGGAGATTTGGGGCCTTGGTGGGGCCGATGGGAAGGGCCGGTGGGGGGTTGTGCAGGGCGTGCGGGGATGGCGGGCAGGTGGGCCGTGTGCATTCGCGTTGTGTAGGGCGTGCGGGTGCGGAGGGCGGGGTGATGGTTTCACGGCGGGGTGATGGTCTGGGAGGCACGAGAGCATGTCGTCACGATCCCGAGCGCGCATCCCCTCCTGCAATTCTTTCTGCCTCCACCGACTCCGACACCTGCGCACTCGGCCTCACACCCACACGCGTCCACACATTCACCCGCAGGCCTTCCGCCACAGCTACGGCCTGTCGCTGGAGTGGCGGTTCTGGGAGCCGCTGGTGCTCATGATCGACGAGGTGGGGTGGGTGCGGTGGGTGCAGGGGAGAGTGGGTGGGTGGTTGGGTGGGTGCGTGTGCGTGTGTCATATAGATCACAAGGAACAAGAGCAGGAAACGGTGCTGCTGTGTGTTTGGGGGGACATTGGGGGTTGATGGTAAACCATTCCCAATAAGACACTGGGGGCAGGAAATAACCAAATGGGTGACCCAAGCAGGCTAGGCTACAGGGGGCCAGAGACTGAGCTGCAGCAAGTGGACGACGCCGGGCCAGTGTAGGAGTGTGGGCGACGGGAGTGTCGGCGGGGGCGACGGGAGTGTTGGCGGGTGTTGCAACCCGTGTCCGCTGTGGATACGGTAGTGGGGCCGCGCCACCACGCTGCGGGCTGCGGGCTGCGGGCTGTGCACCCTGCCACTCGCGCCGTGTCGGCGCTGTGCCGCTGCCTCATGCCGCCTCATGCTCATCGCCTCATGCCGCTCCTGTCACTGCTCCTGTCCCTCCCTCCCCTCACTCCCTCCCCTCACTCCCTCCCCTCACTCCCCTCACTCACTCCCCTCACTCCCCTCACTCGCTCCCCTCACTGCCTCCCCTCACTCCCCTCACTGCCCCCCCCCCCTCAGGTGTACCGTAGCCGGGCGGACGGCACGCTGGCGGCCATGCGGGCGGCGCAGCGGGAGAAGCTCAAGGTGCGGCCCTGTGAGGGCAGGGGGGGGGGTTGTGATTACCAGCCCAAACTAAACCAAACCCAATGCATAAAATGGGGGGGTGGTTACCAGCCCAAGCTAAACCAATCTAAAGGAAGCGGAGTTAAGTAAGGGGGGGGGCTGGCCGGGGGCAGGGCAGCCGTGGGGATAGTAAGGGGCGCTGGCTGCGGCGGGCGCGTGGTGCGCAGTGCGGGCACCACACCGCAGGGCCTGCCTCCCTGCACTCCCTGCACCTCTTGATTCTGACCGCGCCGGTCTTACCGGCTGCCGCGGCCAACCAACAACCGCTGCCGCCAACGTGCCACGCAGACCGTGAAGCGGCAGATGCGCTCCGCGCTGGGCTACCCCAGCGCCCTGGCCAACGGCAAGATCGGGCACTTGCAGCGCCAGCTCACCAACGCGCGCAAGACCCTGGCGGACGGCGACCGCAAGGTGAGAGGGGCGAGGCGTGGGGGATAAACTAGTAATAGTAGTAATATTAGTAATATCATTAGTTGTTGGGGGGAGCACGGAGAGGACGGAGCGAGAGCTAGCAAGCGCTGTCACGTTGCCCTTGTGGCAATTTTCAGCCTTCCTGGGACTTACTTACCCGCTTCTTCCGTTGCATGGAACCCCGCCGCCGCCTCCACCCACAATCCCAACAACCTCAACATTGACATCCATCCCACAAAGGGCGACGTGACGCTGAAGCAGATGGCCGTCAAGGACTACCACCTTGGGTACCAGCTGGACAGGTGGGGCGCGGGGGCATGGGGATGCGTGAGGTGCGGAATCGGGTGCGGACGAGGGTCACGGGGCGACAACGCAGCTACATAATCGGATGCGGACCAGGATCACGGGGCAACCACGCAGCTACTTCATCGCACCACTCGCACGCGTCTTTCCCACGCCCATGTACCCGTGCACACGCGACACGCGCACCCAGGGCGGTGGAGGAGAACCACGCGTTGCGCCGCTCGCTGGAGGAGCTGGAGGAGCTGTACACGTCAGCACTCAGCACCGGCGGCGGCGGCGGCGGCGGCACCGGCGGAAGAGCTGGGGCAGGAGCTGCCGGCGGGCCGTCGCCGGGAGGAGCCGGGAGCCCGCCACCGCCGCCGCACGTGAGCCGCGGCGGCGCCAGCGCGGCGGCCTACAACCCCTACGGCTCTCCGGTGGGCCCCTCGGCGGGCGGCGCTAGCGGCGTGTCCGCCTCCCCCTCCTCCGCCGCGGCCTACGTCAGCCCGCGCGGCCTGGCGCCGCACCACCACGCGCTGCTGTACCCGCAGCACCAGCACCAGCACCAGCACCAGCAGCACCAGCAGCAATACCAGGCGGCCATGGGGCGCGCGGCGGCGGCGGCGCTTGCGTCCAATGGCGGCGGTGGTGGGAACGGGCACGGCGGGCACTACGGGAATGGCGGCGACGACGTGACGTCCATTGGCGGCGGCGTGTCTGAGGGCGCGTACTCGCGGCACACCAGCCTGGGATCGGGCGCGCACGCGGCAGGCGCGTACGGAGGGGGCGCAGGAGCAGGCGGCGGCGTGGGCCATGGCCATGGCGGCGTGTCGGCGGCTGCGCACTTGTGAGGAAGGAGCCGCACTACTCGGCGAGAGCTGGCTGTGATAGCGCCCCTGTTTACGGTAATGTGCGGAGGAACACTGGGGCAGGTGTGCCTGACATCGAAGCGTTAAAGTGGCTTAGTGGCCAGGCGTCCAGAGGTTTGGGCCTGCTTGGGCTTTTGCTTTGAGGGTTTGGTCCGCACGCCGCTGCATCCGCTTCGGGTTGAAGAAGCTGAATGACTGGAGGTGACTGACCGCGGCACGCAGGTGTGAGCACTTGAACAAGGGCAGCGGTGGTGAGAACCTCGGAACTACCGTAAGAGGCCCTTGGTCATGATTTGTGGGCCGGCGGCAGGGCCCTTGGCGGCTGCCAGAATGGTGAACCTAGCCATGCTGATGAATGTGTTTTATGCGTGCGCTGAGAGCGCTCGGGTGGGCCGTGATGTGGACTTTGGAAGCACGGCTATGCAAAGATCAACAGTGCTCGCATCTTGTAGATGCCCTTGGGCCCCCCGTGTCTCCTACCGCGTAGATGCCCCCTTCTGTTTACCTACCCCAAAACATTAGGGGGGGGGCAAGCCCCCCAAACCCCCAAAAGTTTCTACCTTGCCCCCTCGTTTCCGCACCGAAACGCGCCAAAACGTCTACGTTCGGTGGACAGGTGCCCCGTACTGTATACATATATATCGGGTAGTGAGTCTAGTGACTGAGTTAGCGCGCCATCCATAGGCCATCCAGCCACTTGAACTGCGAGGAGTCGTGCGGCGTGCCGTAATCTTGAGCCACTCGGCGCACCCAGGCCCCTGCTCCTGCGTTCACTCGTTGTGTCATTGTGCGTTGTCACACACAGCATGTTCAGGCAGTTCAGCGCGACTGCCAAGCGGGCGACCAATGCCCAGGCAGTCGTACGTGCTAGCACGGCGCCCATGCAGCATCATCCTTCACCTTTACAGGACAGGTCATGCGGCACCGTTAGCAACCATGCAACAGGGCACGATGCGCCTCAGGTCAGGGACACATACCCACGCTCATACCGCCGTACACCTCCTTCGTTTGTGGTGGTGACGGACGACAACGACGCACAGACATACACCATCGCATCCCGAGTTAGTTCCCGACCGCCTCGCCTCCATGACTCCGTCATGACGCCGCCCGCCCGCCCCACCGCGCTAGTTGCTGCAACATGAAATTCCCTCTTGGTGGAAACAGTGTATTTTATGTTGGTCGACCGACCATGTATGTGTCCGCTTGTAAGCCGCGGCGTGCTTGCCGCAGGTTCCCCTCGCCATCCAGTGCGCCAACATGCACAGCCATGCTGCATCCAGCCGCCAACATGCACACAACACGCTGCTCGCCAAGTCCCACCAAGCTTGGAAACGCCACGGCACGCATGCAAGTTTTTGTTGCACGCGACTCTGCGCGTACATGCTAAGGCGCCGTGTCTCGGTTGAACAACACCGCTAGCTCCGACGACAACATCCAGCCCACTTCGCATCCGCATTTTAGCGCGTGTCCGTTACACTTGCCACATTCATACCCCTTGCTCAGGCCTCTACACTGAAGCCCGGTACTTGCTTTCTTTCATTACCCATTCGTGACGGTGATTGAGAGCAGATGCATGGCGTGTCCGCATTATTGTAGTACTTGTGAAAGTTCCATCACTGATTTCATCACTGAAAAAACCCCAGCACAGTCAAAAGGGCATGAGTACGGCACTTGTTGGGTTCGGCTCCTGGTGGGTTGGGTACGCACCTGAACAAACGCCACGGCACCCCCGTTCCAAAAACATCATATGGGAGACCCGTCTTGGGGCCGAACAAACATTCAAGCACACCACAGCTATCCCAGTTCTCAAAACAGCAGAAGAGACATCCCGCTCCGCGCTGACTGCGGTACCGTGCTAATGCTTGAACTGCGAGGAGTCGTGCGGCTTGCCGCTCTTGAGCCACTCGGCGCACTCGGGCCCCAGCTCCTGCGTTCGTTGTTTGTTGAGTCGGGTTAGTGGGGGAAGGGATGTCCTGAGGCCGCACGGTGAGCTTGTGAACGAAGTCGTCCTGCTTCGCCCCGGAACCACCACACCCCAGCCCCATCCGAAATTGGAGTGAACTACGCCCTGATTGGGGTTTGGAACGATCAAGTCGGTGTCTGGAATAGCGAACCACCCCTCCTCCCAACCTAATCCCCTTACCCCAGCCCAAACGCGCCGTGGCGCTGTGTGGCGGGCTGCGCGGCCTGCATTGGTCTCGAATCCGGTATCGCAACGAATTGCCCATGTCTTCTCCCAACCCTCCCTCCCACATCGTGCGCACGCGCGCACCACACGCACCACACGCACCACACGCACCACACGCACCACACGCACCACACGCACCACACGCTCCACACGCACCACCACACGCACCACACGCACCACACGCACCACACGCACACCTGCAGCGCCCGCTCCTCGTAGGCAGCGCAGTCCTGCTCCGTGAGCGTGTCCTTCCAGCGCCCGTTGGTACCCTGCAGGAGGACGGGGCGGCAGGGCGGGGGCGAGCCATCAAGAGAGCGGGCACGAGGGGCTGTGGTGCGTGGACAGGTTTGGGACCAGACCGCATGCCCAGAAAGTAAGGAGATGGGCGCAGGAGGTGCATGTACGGCTGTTTCCGCCCCTAGCTAACGGGCAGGAGGGGCCGCGGGTCGCCTCGACAGCCTGCGTGCTTTACCACAGCCACCCAGCTGCCTGCCCTCTGTCCAGCGGTGCGCACACACATTCCACCGCACGAACAAGCTGCGGCGTGACACCAGCTCCACAAGCATTGACCGCTGAGCTCCATTACGGCACTACCATCCCGCCGCGTCTCGTGGTCCGTGCCAGACCCGGCTTTCGCTGCAGTGGCCATTCCCTCTCATCAAAATTGCCCTGCACGCATCGCCATCCGCCGACCTTGAAAATGAAGTCGCTGGCGCCGTGCTCCCAGAAGATGCCGCCGCCCGGCACTGCCAGCTCGGCGTGAGCGCGCATCCAGTCCTGGTGAACGAGCGAGCGAGTAGAGCGAGCGAACGAACGATGAGAGCGAGCAGGCACGCAATTACGGTACTGTGTTCCATGCGCGCACGCGCGGCGGCGCGTGCTCGTTCCACCGGCGACATGCACGCGGCTTGAGCTAGCAGACCGCGGCGGGCGCAGACGTGCATGTGGCGCAAATGGCGGGAGCAAACGGGCGCGAACACCACCATTCTCGGTTGTTACGTTTAGGTAGCTTACGTTTTGCGTCTAAGTCTAGCACACGTCCGTTACACCATCCCTCATCAGACGCCGCCTTGTACATTCATTCCAAAGCGCATCCCCGCGTACGCCGGCACACCCGCACCCTACCATTGAGCAGTGCTCCATGATCACCGGCCACCTGCAAAGGCAGGGTCGCGTCACACTTAAAACTGCCGAGCGAAACACCGCTGCTGCTGCTGATGCTGCTGCTGTGCGGCGGCGGCCCAACTGACAGTCATCCCGGCACGGACCGCTCCCCCCGAGCCACGTACCTAACCCCAATAATGTACCCACGACATATACGTCAAGTCCCCACCCACACACGCGGCTGCTACCCGCCCAGCACTTCGACAGCAGCGCAAGCACAGGCTCAGATCCTTGCAGCTCATAATGAGGCGCAATGCGGTGACCAATGACCCACTTGTCCTCGGGCACGTCAATGCCCAGGAAGCGCGCGATGCGGTGCGCCTCGCGCTTCAGGTCCGCCCGCAGCGCGTTGAAGTGCACCAGCAGCACGTTGGGCAGCGACCGCACCTCCCACCAGCCGCGCACGTGCGAGAAGAACGGCCTGCAGGCACGCAGGCGTGCATGCAGGCATGCATGCGCCACGCGAGCGGCGCGCAAGCAAGAGAGTGAGCGTGCGAGAAAAGGACGAGGAGTGACGGGTTTGCGCCAGTATGATACCAGTACTTCTTGCAAAACCCCCGCAGGCGCTTGCGGCCCCCTCCCCTTCCTCACCACCAGTGCGGCCCGCCGTCCTGCTCCATCCAGTCCAGGAAGTAGGTGCGCGGGTCGGGGTGGGGGCGGGTGATGGGCGGCCCCACGCGCCCCGGCGTCTCGTTCAGCGCGCTGTACCACATGTCGTTGGCGGTGGAGTGGTGGTTGTACAGGCTCCAGCACATGTCTGTGTGTGTGTGTGTGTTAAGGAATACGAGGAAGGGAACAAATGCACGTGTGTCTGTGTGCCTGTGTGTGTGTACTAGAATTCACATGGGGAGAGAACAAGTACCGGTAGTAAAAGACATGAAAGACTCGCGGCCCCCGCCCGCGTCCTGTCCTCGCTCCCCTTCCCTGCGCCCCCTGTGCATGCTCCCGCTCACCCCGGCCGTCGCGCACGAGGTAGATGTACTTGGCGGCGGGGTGGTAGGGCAGGCAGTCCACCGGCAGGTGGGTCTTGATGAAGCGCCGGTGCGCCTGCGCCTCCAGCTCGCCGAGCACGGCCTCCTTGGGCACCACCCGCAGGTCCAGCCAGGGCGAGGCCGCGGCGGTGTTGAAGGCCGGGTCGCCGCCGGTGATGAGCTGGCCCACCAGCTGTGAGGGATAGATGGATAGATGGGTACATGATGACCAGGGCAGCGATGCGGACACATTGTAATGTAGTGCATTGCGTTGTGTTAGTTGCGTGGGTAGGTAAAGGTAGAGAGCAGGGAGGGGGCCGATTATTCAAGGATGGCGGATGGGTGGACTGAAAATGCTGATCGTCTAGCATGGCGTGGCCGGAAGCGTTGGCTCGCATCAGCGTCGCTGCCACGTTGGCTCGCATCAGCGTCGCTGCCACGTTGGCTCGCATCAGCGTCGCTGCCACGTTGGCTCGCATCAGCGTCGCTGCCACGTTGGCTCGCATCAGCGTCGCTGCCACGTTGGCTCGCATCAGCGTCGCTGCCACGTTGGCTCGCATCAGCGTCGCTGCCGCGTTGGCTCGCATCAGCGTCGCTGCCACGTTGGCTCGCATCAGCGTCGCTGCCGCGTTGGCTCGCATCAGCGTCGCTGCCACGTTGGCTCGCATCAGCGTCGCTACCACGTTGGCTCGCATCAGCGTCGCTGCCGCGTTGGCTCGCATCAGCGTCGCTGCCGCGTTGGCTCGCATCAGCGTCGCTGCCACGTTGGCTCGCATCAGCGTCGCTGCCACGTTGGCTCGCATCAGCGTCGCTGCCACGTTGGCTCGCATCAGCGTCGCTGCCACGTTGGCTCGCATCAGCGTCGCTGCCACGTTGGCTCGCATCAGCGTCGCTGCCGCGTTGGCTCGCATCAGCGTCGCTACCACGTTGGCTCGCATCAGCGTCGCTACCACGTTGGCTCGCATCAGCGTCGCTGCCGCGGCACACACACACACACACAAACAGCAGGGTTGATCCTGGGGGGGCTTCGCCCTCCCTGAGTCCCCTCCTTGAGTCGCTTCGCTTGGGGGCTCAGCCCAAAACGTTGTTTGACCTCGATCCGCGCACCTGCTGCGTGAGCGTGGTGCCCGCCTTGGCATAGCTGCAGATCACGATGTCGTCGTTGCGCCATTTCAGCTCTCTCCACCTCTGCGCAAGGGCCAGTGGTGCGTCGCAATACGGCGGTTACTAGTGCGCCTGCTGATGAAACCCGTGAAGCGGACACGGCTGGAGGCTCCCTGCCCTACTTATATGTCCACCCCATTGCTGTGTGCATCATCCGAAATAGAGGCAATGTACCGTAGTCGCGTGCGGTTCCAGAGGCTGCGGAACCGAAACGCGCATTCGCTCGTCGGCGCGCACTGTCGCCAGGCCAGCAACTTATTAATCCTTTGCAGGGGTATTGCTATGATCTTGCGGACCCAGCAACCGTGGTCGCATAGTGGAGCAGACTAGGGCACCACGCTTTGCGCCTGCCAATTTGCCTCACCGCCCGCCCGCGCACTCGCGACTTCGATATTTTCGAGTTCAAGAAACGGCTACCCCATGGCGGCCCGGTGGCTACGTCATCGTGTGACAAGGCAGGTCGCATTTCGGCGCGAAGGAGCCGCGTGCTTCGCGGAACTCACTGTGCTATCCATATGGTGGTTGTGAATCTCATGTAGCTCCGTAGGCCACGCCATGATGAGATGTGCAGCTGCGAGCCGCAGCGAGACAAACGAGCTGGAGTAGCTGGCAAGTAAGGCTTAGGCAGCAAGGTTCGGGCTAAATTACTATAAGTTGAAACCGCCAGAAATATTGAGGAGACGCGAAACCGCGAGATGAATGAACTGGATCCGGGAGGGTGCGCAGCTGACCCGCGCGATGACCTGCGTGACTCGCCCCCTGACGCCTTCCACGCCTCCTTCAAAGTTCAAACTTCCACGCGCGCATCTGCGAGCTGCGAACCGAGAAGCCATTGAGCCCTGCGTAGCCCCAGAGGATGCATCAAGCCCTCATGGCCAAGCGACGCGAAGCAAGCACATGATCTGCACTGCATTGACAGGTAAATTGCACTCGCACGCGTGCAGTTGCTTTCCGTACACACGCATCTTATGCAACGCAGCTGGAGCTTTATCATAATGCGCCCGAACTGCGCCCCAACACAAGCCTTGGAAACTCCAAGCTTTACATGTCAAACAGCTCAAAACACGAGCTCACTCCTGCTGCCGCGATACAGCAGGCGGAGTTCCACACAGGACCTCCCCCGCCCTCCCCACCCCTCCCCCCAATCCCCCCCTGCCAGCTCCGCGCCGCTCACTGCTCCATCCCCTCCTGCCCAGCGCCGCCCGGCTGCTGCCGCTGCTGCTGCTGCTGCTGCTGCTGCTGCTGCTGCTGGAGGCCCGGCAGGCCCGCGTTGCGCCGCACCGCCACCGCCAGCGCCGCCCAGTCGCGGTCGGCCAGACCGTTGGCCTTGGCGGCCAGCAGGTGCTGGTAGGCCACGTCAGCCTGTTGGCGGGGGGTGGGATGGGGTGGTTGTCAGAAGGGTAGGGGGGGTTACAAGGAGGCTGGGGGGTTTGGGTGGTGGTGGTGGTGAGGAGGAATGGTGGGGAGGAGGAGGAGGAGGAATGGTGGGGAGGAGGAGGATGGTGGGTCAAGGGGGTGTTGTGGGGGAGTGATGCCTTAATCACCAGGGCTGGGGACTCCAGTTTACACTCCTAGACAGGCCACCCCTCCCTGTCCTCGGCGAAGCCAACCCCTTCTGGCACATGCGCATACCCCTTGTCGTGAACCACATGGACCACAGAGCCATAGAGCAGCTCAAGCGCCGCAGCCGCAATCGACGCGGCCCGACACCCTAAACCCAACGACCCACCAGCGGCAGCGGCGCCTCGCTGGCCTCCGCCAGTCGCCGCATGAGGTTGACGTCCTTCAGGCCCAGCGTCACCTGCGCGTGCGTGCGTGCGTGTGTGCGTGTGTGCTATGTTTACAAAGGAAAAGTAGCAAAGGCCGTGTATGCGATGCGAAGAAACCACGACGCGTCCGGATCACCTGGCGTGTGCGCGTGTGTGTAAGCGGGAGAGGGTATACACACCTGCCCAAGTCCACAGCTGGGCCCCCCGCACACGTGCCCAACACGCTCCCCTACCGTGAAGCCCGCGCCCGCCCCGAAGGCGTCCGCCGCTATGCGGCTGCCGTAGCCGTGCACGATGGGCACCGGCAGGATCTCATCGATGAACGACATGTAGCTCTGCCTGCGTGATGGCGGCGAGGTAGGAGAGACGAGGGAGGGAATGGAGAATGGAGGAGGAGGGTGCAGGGTAGGGGTCAGGCTGGAGGCGCGGGGAGAGGCGAGGTGGCGCCGGAGGGGGCGGGAGGAGGTGGCGTGTCAAACGGGGGGCTGCGAGGTTGCGAGGCTGCGAGGCTGCGAGGCTGCGCGGCTGTGGCCCATGCAGTGCCGCGTCCTGCTGTTGGCACGGCACACGGAGCCAGGCGCTGACACGCTGTGTATGTGTGGAGGCACAACCACAGCTGTGCCACCCACACACAGCCTTGGTAGGCCGCCGTTCGTGCAAACGGGTGCCCTACGCGCCCCTTCGCTGCCCAGGCCGGCCCCTACCCCTCTTACTCGGCCACTCGAAACGGACTCTGAAGCAGCACACGTGCCAAGCACACGCACACGCACACGTGCCACGCACACGCACACGTGCCACGCACATGCACACGTGCCACGCACACGCACACGCGCCACGCACACGCACACGTGCCACGCACACGCACACGCGCCACGCACACGCACACGCACACGCACACGTGCCACGCACACGCACACGCGCCACGCACACGCACACGTGCCACGCACACGCACACGCACACGTGCCACGCACACGCACACGCGCCACGCACACGCACACGTGCCACGCGCGCATGCGCAACGCACCGGGCGATGCCGTTTTTCTCCGCCAGTGTCATTCCCTCCGACAGCAGCTCGATCAGCGACACTGCAGGTGAGGGGGCACACAAGGCTGCACTGAGCGCGGCCTTTCAGGATTCCGAAAGCCATGTCGCGTGCTACACCGGTTCCGGGGGAGGAAGGGCGCCACCCCCTACCCAGACCGACAAACCCAGACATGCATAATCCTGCATGCATAATCCCGCAGCCCCCAACCCGCACGCGCGCACCCACCCAGGTGGAAGTTGGCGAGCAGCTTCATGACGTTGGCCTTGTGCGGCGCCTCCCCCAGGTCCAGCACCTTGCGCGACATGCAACTGCGTTGTAAGGTGTGTGGTGTGCGGTTGAGAGCGGGGCATCAACACATCGCGTGCATGCATCTCGAAAGAATAAACACCAACCCCCCCACACCCGCGCCCAACCGGCTCACGCAAGCAAGGGCGCGATGTGCTGCTTGGCTTCCTCTGGCCCGGAGCAGAAGATGAGCAGGTTGGCGGCGGCGGCGGCGTCCGGCCTGCGTGGGGGTGGGTGAGGTGGGGTAGTTTATTCCTGAAACCAAAGCGACCGTTGGGGTTGATGGTAAACCATTCCCGGTATGAAACAACTGCTCTGCGAGGAGAAGCAGCAGCCGCGTATGCGAGCTGCTGTACATCACCGTAGGGTGGGGGCGCAGACACAAAGACACGTCCGGGCTGCAGCTTGTCTGCGTTTTGACTGCATGAAAGTGCGCTGTGGTGGGACAGTGCAGATGCAAGATCCAGAATGTGAAACACGCGGCCCCGAGCCACGCGGACCCCATGTGCTCCACCCCATTCTGCATCTTTGCCACTCCCCTGCCTGCCTCGCCCCTTGCATCCGCCTTCCTCGCCCCCGCCCCCCTCTGCGCCGCACGGTCCCCCTTCCCACATACACACACCCGCCCGCCCGCCCCCCCCCCCCGCCCGCCCGCACGCACGCCCGCACGCACGCCCGCACGCACGCCCGCACGCACCTGCCCAGCACTGGGCACGCCACGTACTGCGCCCCCACCTCCTCCATGCCCCGCGCCATCTCCCGCGTGGTGTCGGGGCTCACCTGCGTGCCGGCCGGCGTGTGTGCCAGCGTGTGTGTGCCAGTGTGTGTGCAGGAGTGCGGTTGTGTATGCGTGCGGACGTGAGTGCGTGCGTTTGTGGCATGGAGGTAGTGGCGGCCAGGCGCGTCTCACCTGTGGTGTGTCCCAAACATTTCCTGTCGCCCCGCGTTCCTTCCGGCAGGAAGGTTGCTTGAGACGAGTCACAAGCAGAGCTGAGCAGGACGGCGCAGCCCCTGTCAGCTGTTTTAGACCCATCACCAGTCCCAGCAGCTGCCGCCTCCATCGCTTTCGTGGGGTGCCGTCACCTGTGCCCCGCACCGGCACCCCGGCACCCCGGCAAATCCCAGGCCCCCACCTGCCAGCACCTCCTGACACTTTCCAGCACTTCTCACCCGCCCACGCACGCACCCGTCGCCCCACCCCGCCTCGCCCCCCCCCCCGCACCGTGCTGCTGTCCACCACGATGCGCCGCCTCCCGGGATCCGCCGTTGCCGCCGGCGCCGCGGCGAAGGCGGCCACCAGCTGCGCACCCACTTCCCGCACCGCCGCGTCGTGGGCCAGCATTGTGAACACAACGTCGCAGGCCCGGGCCAAAGCCTGCAGGAGTGGTGGTGGTGGTGGTGGTGAGGAATGGTGGCTGCACTGGTGGCCGTAGTGGCGGCGGCGGTGATGGCATTTGTGGCGGAAGCAGTGATAGTGTATAGTGCGGTGTGTGGCCATGGTCGGGTCGGGTCGGGGTCGTGTTGGGGGGATGAAGCGCTTCAGCGCCCCCCCCCCCCGCCGCATCCAGTCGCGACCGTTACGACTGCCACCTCCGCCGTTGCCGAACGAAAGCCCACAACCCAAGAAACAACACCCCCCACCAGAACCGCCAAAGGCCGCTCCTCCCCCTCCTCCCCCTCCTTCCCCTCCTCCTCCTCCCCTCAGCCATACCGTACCGTACCTCCAGGCTGTCCGCCGCCTGCACCGCGCCCGCCAGGCTGGGGTCCTCCATGAACTGCTTCGTCTTGGCCTCGTCGCGGTTGAACACCAGCAGGGGCCCAGCGCCGCCGGCGTGCAGGAACTTCGCGAGGCAGGCGGCCTGCCCCTTGCCCTGAAGCCATATGGGGGAGTTACAGCGGAGCCATACGCGGCGTGGTGGTGAGCACCGCTTCCAGTCACCGTGTGTCACGCCCTGGGGTCAGTATGCCGTCAATAATATTCAGCAGATGGACGCACCATGGCTCCTAACCCCACGAAGCCCACGCGCTGCTGTGTCGGAGCTGCTCGCGCAACATTCGCGTTCTGCGAATCTGAGGTCGACGCCATGGTTGTAAAAATGTTAAAATGAATGCAAGAGAAACAGTTAAGAATTGGTATCACTGCATTTTGTGGCTTGCGCTTGGTTCTGGATTTTGCACCCGATGGCGACGGATTACCTTCGTCAGTCTGCCAGGTGACACGCGGACAAGTGACGCTGACACATTTTGTTACAATTGTAGTGTATTCATGTATTGCCGCCAGCATGGCTGAAGGAGACTTGGCCATTGCAGCCGAGGCAGCTGCGCTGCGCGCGAAGAACGCGAGTCTAGAGCGGGAGGTAGAAACTCTCAAAGAACAGCTTCTGGCATTGAGAGCGGAGCTCGGGAGCGCAAAAACCCCGGTGAGCCCAAGCCGGGGACCATCGCGGCTGGGACCAAAGTGCGACCGCGCTCGCACGTACGCTTAGAGGTTATTGCAATTGCGTGACAGGAGGTGGCGAGCCAGGACGGAGCCGCAGAGCAGCGCGATGGCGGGGCTACGGCGTCCACGTCCGCGGCGCCCACATGGTCATCTTCGGCGCCCGCGCCGCCCCGTGCGGCGCCGCGGCATGGCCTCACCCGGGCGCAGGTGCGCTGGCCGGACCTTCCTTTCTAGCTCGCTCAGCGCACGTGATGCACTGGGCTAATGACATGCCGGCGTATGTCTGTGTCACGTGCCTGAATCAAGTGTGGCGTGCGCGTCAGCGGTGTGTTTCTCCTGTCTTCTCCATCATCCATCCGTGCGGGACGCCTCGTTGACATCCCACCTCCTGGCACGCGTGCCCTGGATGGCAATCCACGCCACGCAATCCACGCCACACAGTCCACGCCACGCAATCTACGCCACGCAATCCACGCCACACAGTCCACGCCACGCAATCCACGCCACGCAATCCACGCCACACAGTCCACGCCACGCAATCCACGCCATGCAATCCGAGTCACGCAATCCACCCCACGCAATCCACCCGCGCAACAGGCGGAGCGCTACTCGCGGCACCTGCTGCTGCCCGCCTTCGGCGTGGCAGCACAGGAGCGGCTGGTGCGCGGCGCCGTGCTGGTGGTGGGGTGCGGCGGGCTGGGCTCTCCGGCGGCCATGTACCTGGCGGCGGCGGGCGTGGGTGAGTGCAGTGGGGGTGGGGTGGACTGGATTGAAGGGGGGTGGGGGCGGTGGGCGTGGGTGAGTGGCTTGAAGGGGGCGGTTGTAGCGGTCGTGGTGGGGGTGGTTGTGGTGTTTTTGGTGTTGTTGTTGTTGGTGGCGGCGGCGGTGGTAGAGGTGGTGCTGGGCTGAGTGATGACGGGGTGGGACACGAGAGAGAGAGAGGGAGGCAGAGTACGGTAAAGCGGGTCTTGACGAAGCCGATGGGAACCTGTCAGGGGGTGACAGGGGTTGTGTAGGGAGCGGAAGGGAATGAGGCCCCGTGTGTGTTTATGGGGCGCTGGGACGGCCATGCATGGACAAGGCAAGGGTGGGTGGGCGTGGGGGGTCGCGGGGTCGATTGCTGCCATGGGGGCGACGAGTTGGGATGGTAGGAGAAGCATGCGTTCGGCAGGCTGCAGCGGGCTGCAAGGGCTGCAGAGGTCGGTCACGTGGCTGTCAAGAGTGCTCCAACCACGCGGGCGAAGCATCAGCACGGCCGCAAGACCGCCCCCCCCCCCCCCCCCACTGCGACTCACGCGCTGGACGCGCGACCTACACGCCTCCCGCACTGAAGCCGCGCCCGCCCGCCCGCCTTTGCCCCCGCCCACTGATACCCTCCCCGATACCTCGCCTGCCCTCCTCGCCTGCCCTCCTCGCCTGCCCTCCTCGCCTGCCCTCCTCGCCTGCCCCCCACCCCCCACCCCCCGACCAATCACCAACCGCCACCGCCAGGCCGACTGGGTCTGGTGGACCACGACACCGTGGACGTGACCAACCTGCACCGCCAGGTGGGGCAGGGGCGGGCAGGGCTGGGTTGGGTGGGTGGGTGGTGCCGCGAGGGGGCTTCGGGGCAGAGGGTGGGGGGCGGCGGGGGATGAAAGGGGAAGGGGAGGAAGGGGGCGGCGGCGCGTGCGAGGCGGACGTCGGGCGCTGGTTTAGAGGCTGGCTTGGTGGCTGGCTTAGCGGGCCCCATGCAGACATGACGACGCGCATCGCCCGTGTTGGCCGGGCTGCGGAGTCTGTATATGCACCATCAGGCATGGAAGCGGGGATGATGTGTGGGGCCTGGAAGCCCCGTGTCGCATTTGCCATTCCCCGATGTGTGCTACCCCCTGGCTGGTTGACTCACGTGCCATGCCCCTACCCCCTACTCCCCTACCCCCTACTACCCCCTGCAGGTCATGCACACCACGGCACGTGTGGGCATGCACAAGGCCGAGTCCGGCCGCATGACCTGCGCCGCCATCAACCCCACCATCCAGGTGCGTGCGGGCCTGCACGCGTCGCTGCGCGCGTAGCTACATGCGTGCGTGCGTGCGTGCGTGCATGCATGCGTGCGTGCAGCTGGCCACCTGCTGGCACCTGCTGGCACCTGCTTGCCACCTGCTGGCCACCTGCTGGCCACCTGCTGGCACCTGCTTGCCACCTGCTGGCACCTGCTGGCCACCTGCTGGCCACCTGCTTGGCACCTGCTGGCACCTGCTGGCCACCTGCTGGCCACCTGCTGGCACCTGCTGGCCACCTGCTGGCCACCTGCTGGCCACCTGCTGGCCACCTGCTTGGCACCTGCTGGCCACCTGCTGGCACCTGCTGGCACCTGCTTTCCTGGCTGCAAGCTGCACCCAGGCTGCGTTTCGTCAGCTGTGTGCCCCTTTGCCCCTGTTACTAGTCCCGCTCCGCCGGCGGGCTCTCCAACCCGCTGGGCTGCGCTGGGCTGGGCTGGGCTGGGCTGGGCTGGGCTGGGCTGGGCTGGGCTGGGCTGGGCTGGGCTGGGCTGGGCTGGGCTGGGCTGGGCTGGGCTGGGCTGGGCTGGGCTGGGCTGGGCTGGGCTGGGCTGGGCTGGGCTGGGCTGGGCTGGGCTGGGCTGGGCTGGGCTGGGCTGGGCTGGGCTGGGCTGGGCTGGGCTGGGCTGGGCTGGGCTGGGCTCTCCGCCCTGTCTGGCCGCCGCACTTGCCTGATGGGCCGGTTCCGTACCTCACCTCACACACACAGGTGGAGGCTCACATGTGCGGCTTCACGCCCGCCAACGCGCTGGAGCTGGTGGACAGGTGGGTGGGTGGGTGGGTGGGTGGGTGGGTGGGTGCAGGTGGGTGGGTGGGTGGGTGGGTGGGTGGGTGGGTGGGTGGGTGGGTGGGTGGGTGGGTGGGTGGGTGGGTGGGTGAGGGCGGATGGGGAAGAAGGGGCCGGGGCTTGGATGGGTGGTGGGGTGGAGGGGCGGGGGGCTGGCCGTGGGTGGGGGTTGGCTGGGGGGCGGGGGGCCCGGGCAGCGGGATCAGGGAGCACAGGGTAAGTTCACTTTAAGTCTCAAAAGTCGCCATAACAAACGCAAAAAAGAGGAGGGGATAGGCGGGCCGATTCGCAGATGGGGAGGGGGAGCGGGGCGCAGGCCGGCCTCCACCTACCAGCGCGCACCTCGCCATACCGTCACCCCCCGCAAGCACGCATTGTCCTCGCATGCATTGTCTATCGACACACACGTATGCCTTACTTGCACACCGCTGCCGCACGCACACACGCACACGCACGCCCACACACGCCCACACATGCCCACACGCGCCCAGGTACGACATGGTGGTGGACGCCTCGGACAACCCCGCCACCCGCTACCTGGTCAGGTCAGTCCGTGCGGTCCGTAGGCCCAGGTCCGTAGCCAGCCAGGTCCGTAGGCCCAGGTCCGTAGGCCCAGGTCCGTAGGCCCAGGTCCGCAGGCCCAGGTCCGTAGCCAGCCAGGTCCGCAGGCCCAGGTCCGTAGCCAGCCAGGTCCGTAGGCCCAGGTCCGTAGGCCCAGGCAGGTCCGTAGGCCCAGGTCCGTAGGCCCAGGTCCGTAGGCCCAGGTCCGTAGGCCCAGGTCCGTAGCCAGCCAGGTCCGTAGGCCCAGGTCCGTAGCCAGCCAGGTCCGTAGGCCCAGGTCCGTAGGCCCAGGTCCGTAGGCCCAGGTCCGTAGCCAGCCAGGTCCGTAGGCCCAGGTCCGTAGCCAGCCAGGTCCGTAGGCCCAGGTCCGTAGGCCCAGGTCCGCAGGCCCAGGTCCGTAGGCCCAGGTCCGCAGGCCCAGGTCCGTAGGCCCAGGTCCGTAGGCCCAGGTCCGTAGGCCCAGGTCCGTAGGCCCAGGTCCGTAGCCAGCCAGGTCCGCAGGGTCAGGTCCGCAGGCCCGAGGTCCCTACAGGGCACCGCGGGATGAGGGGACACGTCACCGGCGGCAGTTTTCCTTATCTCAACGGACGGATGCGGATGCGGACAACGCAAAGAGGGAGGCAGAAAAATGCGCGAGCAGGCTGTCTGCCTGTCGTCGCGCGCAACCGCGAGGGGCAGCGGGGACAGGGAGCACACACACGGTCGACCATCACGACCACGGCACCATTTGAAACCCCTTCCCCTTTCCCCTTCTTTTCTTAACCTATAATGCATGCGATCCCACGATGTAATACCCACGATGTAATACCCTCCCTCCCTCCCTCCCTGCGCTCCTCCTCCTGGCGCTGTTTGCTTCTTGCTTCGCTCACCACCAGCGACGCCTGCGTGGTGGCGGGCAAGCCGCTGGTGTCGGCGGCGGCGGTGGGCACGGACGGCCAGCTCACCGTGTACAACTACGGCGCCGACGGTGCGTGCCTCCGACCCTCCGACCCTCCGACCCTCCGACCCTCCGACCCTCCGACCCTCCTTGCCGCAGCAGCCCGGGGAAACGCAGCCCGGGGAAAGGGGGAGGTGAATGGCGGTGATGCGCACCTCCCATCCCCCACCCCCCTGACAGCGTGTGTTCCCAAAACTCCCCACGCGTTGCCTCCAACTAGCAGGAGGTCTTCCCTGATGCGCCTGCAACCCTGGACCTGCCTCATTGCAGACTGGACCCTGTGCCGTTGTGCCCACCCGCCCACCCATGCCCGCCCACCTACCCACCCACGCCCCCAACCGCAGGCCCCTGCTACCGCTGCCTGTTTCCCGAGTCGCCGGCCCCCGAGAACTGCAGCCGCTGCGGCGAGGCGGGCGTGCTGGGCGTGGTGCCGGGCGTCATGGGCTGCCTGCAGGTACTGGGGAAGGCGGGGGAAGGCGGGGGAAGGCGGGGGAAGGCGGGGAGGGGGACGGGCGGGGGTGCAGGGCGCGAGGGGGGTGGGGGAAGTAAACGAGGGGGGCCCAGGGGGGGGGAGTAGCCATTCATGGAACGGGATGGGCCAAATTCTGTGGGGGTTAGGATGTAGTTACCAGCCCAAAATAAACTAAAGGAAGCCGGGTTGAGCTTGCCCTTGCCCTCGCCCTTGCCCTCGCCCCCGCCCTGCCCTGCCCAGGCGCTGGAGGCGATCAAGGTGCTGGCGGGTGTGGGCGACGTGAGCGCCAAGAAGCTCACCATCTTTGACGCGCTGTCGGGTGGGTGGGTGGTTGGGTGGGTGTATGTGTGGGGTAGAGGGACGAGCCACAAGAGCCGGTGAGGCCTTTCCCTCCCGTACCTGTATACTTCCTGGCTTCACGTGCCCAAGCCTCTTCTCTTGCCTGCCTTTCCTCTTCCCTGCCTCTCCGCCCCTTTTCTTCGCCCATCCCGCTCTTCCAACCGCTCTTCCTCGGGCTTCCTCTCTCTCCCCCTTCCCCTCACTCTCCCCCTGCTTGCGTCTGGAATGAACTCCCCCCACGCCCCTCTCCTCCCCGTCGCACCCCACCTCCCCGCCCCCCCCCCCGTGTTCTACGTCGCACCCCACCTCCCCGCCTCCCCCCACGTGTCCTACGCCTACCTCGTCATTAACTTAACATGCATGGCGCCCACCCCCCACCATTAATTAAACATGCATGGCACGATCACCACCGCCACCACCGCCTCCCCGCGCTCACAGGCCGCTTCACGGCCGTCAAGCTGCGCGGCCGCAGCCCCGCCTGCGCCGCCTGCGGCCCCCAGCCCGCCATCAGCCGCGCCAGCCTGCCCGCCTACGACTACGTGCTGTTCACAGGCCAGCCGCCGGACGACGGCCCGCCACAGGACCTGGCCTTGCTGGACCCCGGGCTGCGGCTGGGGCCGGAGCAGGTGCGCGGGGTCGGGTAGAAGTGCATGGGAAATGTGTGTGTGGGGGGTGGGGGGTAGTTCATTCCAGAAACCAAACGCAAAACGACCAAGAGGAGGGGGGGCGGGAGGGGGTTGTGGTTACCAGCCCAAGCTAAAGCAATGTAAAGGAAGCTGGGGGGGGAGTGGGTAGGGGAGAGTGGGGGGGAGAGTGGGTAGGGGAGAGTGGGGGGTTGAGGGCTGGGGCTGTGGAGGGGAGGGGGCATGGCGCGGGGAATGGTGCGCTGTGAGGCGCACGGGGGCGTTGCGTAGGAGGGGTGGGGTGGGGTGGGGAGTGGGTGTGTGCTGGGTGTCCGGCGAGGAGGTCCGCAGGGATGGGAGTTGCGTTGGGGCGCGTTTGCACCTGCTCTACCTGGCTGGAGCTTCTGCCTGTACCCAGGTGGGCATTCCTGGTGGGGTGGTGTGTGGGGATTTGTTGGGAGTCCCGCATTGTCCCACGGACGGGCGTCAAACTGGTGTGTTTCACGCGCAGGTGGCGGAGCTGCTGCGGGCGCAGCGGCAGGCGCCGCTGGCAGCCAACCCCGAAGACTCCACGGATGGCGGCGCCGCTGCTGCCGCTGTGGCGGCGGCGGCGGCGGCGTCCGCTGGCCGTACCGTGTTGTTCCTGGACGTGCGGCCGCAGCCGCAGTACGACGTGATGGCGCTGCCGGGTGTCGTACACGTGCCCTTTGAGCGGCTGGAGGAGCGGTTGGACGAGGTGCTGACGTTGTGCGGCGGAGGCGGCGGCGGCGGCGGCAGCGGAGGCGACGGCAGCAGCAGCAGCAGCAGCGCCGCTGCGGGGGCGGTTACGGGCAAGGCGGCTGAGGGCGGTGATGCCGTCGGGGGAGGCCCCAGTGCAGAGGCAGCAGGCGGGGCGGAGGAGGCAGGGGGCGGGCCGCGGCCGCGCCCCCGGGTGGTGGTGCTGTGCCGGCGCGGCAACAACTCGCAGCGGGTGGCGGCGCGGCTGGCGGCGCTGGGGGTGGCGGGCGTGACGGACATGCGCGGCGGGTACCAGGCGTGGGCGCGCGAGGTGGACCCGGCCATGCCGCTGCTGTAGAGGCGTCCGGATGATGGACGGATGGATGGATGGATGCTGAGTGAGTGAGCGAGCGAGTGAGTGATGCGTGAGTGAGTGAGTGAGTGAGTGAATGATGAATGTGCATTCGCTGGGCGTCGTGCATCTGGTGCGGGGCCAAGCGAGACCAAGCGGGCTCCAGAAGGCGCCGTGCGTGGGTGACATGGACGCGCGATCGAGTGAGACGGGTGCGAGGGGCGGCACGGGCAAAAGACGCATGAGGTTTGATTTACAAGGCCAGAGGGTGATTGAATGAAATGCCGCACCAGGCTCATTATTATTCTAATGCTAGGCGACTTGCGTGTTGAGTCGCTGCACCTGCTGTCGCGCAGTGTTGTAGGGGTGGGTGCAAACCTTGGTGCGAACCTTGGTGCAACGTGTCGTCGCAATCGCCACACTGCCCCCATCACTAGCACCACTATAGCATCACTAGCAGCAATGCAGCATCCCTAGCTCGTCGGTATGTACCAACGTCGTGACGCAGTGGCCCCCAACCGCGGACTCCCAAATAAAGACATCAGGAGGTGCGACACCTTATTCACCAGCTATGTAAATCCAAGCAGCGCGGCCATCTATGTCTTACCACACAGCAGCAGTCACCTGACCGCAGCTTCCCCACGTACCCCACGTATGTTATACACACACACATATACACACACACACACACACACACACACACACACATTCACAAGTGCACCGCCCCAATCAACCCCAACGCCGAGGCTTTTGGCTGGTAAAGTAATATAAACTCGTTGCAAAGAGTGCGTTAATAGGTACCGGTATGCCGGGCGGCCCAATGCCCTGTGCCCCCTCCGATTGATTCCTGACCCCTGCGCCCCCTCCGCCCCTCATCCCTGGAATGAGCTAACCCCCACCCTCCACCTAGCCCAAAAACAAAACCCATCGCTGGCAGGCGCTGCGCCCAGTTTGCCGGCCCGTGCACCTAACCCTTCACGCCGCACGCAGCCGGCGGCGGCCGCCCACCGCAAACCCAGACGACAGCGCAAACGACCTGCTCACGCCCAGACCGCCGCCGCCCAGGCCCATGCCCACGCCGCTGGACAGCGCGACGCTGCGGGAGCTGGCCAGGGCGGAGGAGGACGAGGAGGACGGCTGCTGCTGCTGCACCACTACGGGGGCGGGAGCCGCAGCCACCGGCACCGGGACGGGCACGTAGACGGTGGTGGGGGCGGGCGCGGGGGCCGGGGCGGCCAGAACCACTGAAGGGGCCGCGGGAACAAAGGTCGGCCCGGCTGTGCGTGTGTGTGTGGGGGGGGGGGCGGGGTGACGGGGGCAAGTAGGAGGGAGGGATAGGCGGCAGGCAGCATGCATGGCAGGGATGGGGTCGACGTCAACTCAACCCCCACGCACGCACCCATGGCTGCCTGTCTGGCAGGATCCCTACTGTGCGTGCATGCATGCATGCATGCAGTCTTCATTCAACGGCAGCATGCACGTGCACGTGCATTAACACGCACATGGAGGTAGACAGCGGGGCGCGTCACACATGGGCCGGCCCGGCCAACCGCCGCCAGCACCACGCACGCACAGTCCGTCCCTGACGACACCATACGGTATGTGCGCCGCCACACAAGACGCCACAACCACCCACCCCACACCCACCACCCCACCCGCGCCCTCGATTCTAACCCCGAAATAAACCCATCCTCTCACTGTCTCACCTGCTCCTCCTGCCGAGGATTGTGCGCCCGCCGACGCCTGCGAGCTGCTGCCGCCGCCGCCGGCGCTGCTGCCGGCCGAGGCAAAGGAGCTGGCGCTGGCACCCGAGTTGGCTCCGGCGCCGGGGAAGAACAGCTGTAGCAGGCTGCGGCGGCGGGCGTTCTGAGTTGGGATGGGGAGGCCGGCGTTGAGGCGGGGGAGCTGCAGCAGCAGGCGGCGGCTGCCCAGGCGGCCCACGTCGCTACTGCCCAGGAAGCCCAGCATGGGCATGGCTGTAGCGCCGCCGCCGCCGCCGCCAAAGCCAGAGGGGAGAGCGCCGCCGCCGCCGCCGGAGGAGGCGGTGGCTGTAGCAATAGCGGTGGCCTTGCCGCCGTCCCGGGCCAGCGCGTTGGCCTTGGCCTCAGCTGTGTTGCTACTGCCGCCGCCGCCAGGCTGCTGCTGCTGCTGCTGCGGGAACAGCACGACCTTGCTGCCGCCGCCCGCCGCGGGGCTGCCGGTCGCTGTGGCTGTAGCAATGGAGGTGGCGTCGCCGCTGCCGCTGCCGCTGCTGCTACTGGCGCTGGCGCCCGCCAGCAGGAGCAGGAGCAGCAGCAGCAGGAGAGCAGGCGGCGCCGCGGCGCTGCGGGCGCGCTGCTGCTGCTGCTGCTGCTGCTGCTTCATGTGGCTGCTGGCTGGCTCGGTCGTGGGTATATGTATCGCTTTGGCTGTGCAAGTGGCCGTGCGTGCGTACTGCCGGGAGAAGTAAGGCGGCGAGCTAGATAGAGAGCGAAGGTGTGGGACGGGTGGCTGGAGGCGCGGAAGAAGACAGACACACAGGCAGCAGCGAGGACGACTGGGCGATAGCCTACGCGAGCGGAGCCCGCCCGAAACAAAATGGCCAGCCGATGGTTCCGGGCTGCATTGCCTAAACCTGGGCAGACCTCGTGCCGAGACCGGCAGCAGCCCTCGGCCCTCGGGCGGCCGCATTCCGCGGCCGTGCAACCCCTGGGTCCGACGAATGGCCGTTTCGTCTCCCCAAACCGCAGGGACGCCAGGGAGCCCGCTTTCAATATACACTCCTTACATTTTGAGGAACTAAGCACCAGCTACCTTGCATGCAGAAACCCGCGCACATAAGAAACACAAACGTGCATCCCTTCGTGCCCTTCCTGCCCTATTTGGCGCTCCGGCTGCGGCGCTCTACCTCCTCGCCACGGCCACGCACCGCTTATCATACATGCCATCTCCCCTGCTACTATCACCGATTGGCATCCCGTTATGCTCTGCTGCGCTGCTACGGCCACGCACCGCCAACAGCTCCCTTGACCCTGCGATCCAGATCGATCCACTGATGCCATCTCCACTGCTAGGGTTTTATGCCATCCACGCAGTGCACACTCTGCACGCACCCAACACGCCGCGCGGGCCGCTACAACGAACCTTGGCAGCTCGCTCGCTCGCTCACGTGCGGCGATCTATCTATCTTCGCAACCACAACGTCCAGCCCGCCCGCCATCCACGCGCCCAAACATCGCCCAGCACAACCAGAGCTCCCCATGCTCCTGGCATGGCGCACGCCACAGGTTGCTGCTAGCTCACAGGTCGAAGGTGCAGCCGGCCAGGCCGGTGACGCGCACGCGCATCTGGTGCCGCCCGCCCTCCGCCGGAACCAGCTCGACCATCTTCTCCCGCTCCTCCGGCGGCAGGTCTGTCGGGCGTGCCACCACGATCTGGCCCTCCAGGCGCAGCTGCGGCGGCGGCTTGCCCGCCCCAAAGGCGCTCGCGGCCACGGCGACGTTATACGCGTACGCAAATAACGTGCCGATGCGCGCCACCTGCTCCCGCGCCGTTGGCAGGCCTGCGGCGGAGGCAGGACAGGTACAGGAGTGGGGCACAGCGTGTAGCGATGGTATGGGTGGGTGGGGCACACATGCATGCACCGATAGATCTCGGCGGCCAGGGGCGTATATATGGGAAATAATGGAACCGCAATGCCCCCGTGCCCCACATACAGAACACTGCAGGCGGCCGTACTCGTGCTATCTACTAAAGCTCCATGATACACACTATCACCAAAACCAACACGCAGCAGCACCCACACGCGCCGAACACCCCAAACACAGATCTGAGGCAGGGTGACAAACACTCACTGCTGGACAGCTTGGCCTCCTGTACGATGACCAGCAGCGAGGAGTCCGTGAGCCGCACAGCAAGGGCGTCCACTTCCAGCCGCGTCGCAAGGTTGAACCCGCCGCCACCGCCACCGCCGCCGCCGCTGCTATCGCTGCCGCTGCCACGGCTGTTGCTCACCGCGGCCGTGGGCTGCAGCATGGAAGCAGGCTGCAGCGCCGACAGCACCAGCATCGAGACCGGGCCGTCCCTCCGCAGCAGCAGGAGCTTGTCACTCTCTGCATTATTAGTGCGCATGGCTTCCAGCATCATCACTGCGGCGGCATACGGCGTGCACCCTTTAGTGCCGTCGCTTCCGTCGCCGTCGCCACTCCCACTGCTGCTGCTGCTGCTGCTACTGCTCTGCCCATCGCCCGTGCTGCCGGCGCTGCTGCTGGTGCTGCGGCACAGCATGATCAACATAACACAGGCGGCAGCACGCAATATGTCACGAGCTGAACTATCTAGCTGAACAAAACCAAGCACATGCACCTACTTGTGGTTCATCACAAATGCACTAGGCTAGAAGATGATAGGTGAGCCATGCAAGTCAGCCCATGCAGCCACACCTGCTGCTGTCGCTTGCGGAAGACTCTGGCGAGTGGCCGGCGTGAGGGCGGTGACGCGGGCTGCGGCGGGTGTCTATGTAGCCCTGCGCGCCGCTCAGCACTGTGACAGCTGCAGCTGCGAGGTGCGCCTCCGCTGTGGTGTCCGCCGCCGTCGCGACCAGCAGCAGCTGGTCCTCAAGCGCTTGCAGCGCCGCCAGGTGCCCCTGCTGGTGCAATCAGCGGGCGAAGGGTGTAGATGGTTTAAATTACAACAAAGCTTGCGTGATGCGTCTTTGCCCAGCAAGCACCTCTGCCCACCCATCCAATCACCCTCCGGCAACTCGGTTTCTCAGGCTGACCTCGTGTAGTTCCAGCTAGCAGTGCTCAGCCCCAATGGATCACCTGGATGGTTACTGTATCATCGCGTGCGGCGTTTGCAGCTTTGGCCCCAGCCTCTGCAGCTGCCGGAACATCAGTCTGTGTCGCAACAGCCCAAGCGGCTGAACCAGCAGCAGAGGTGCCGTGCTTGGACAGCCCCTCCAGGTCAGTGCGGGCCCTGGTGAGGAAGTAGCGCAGCACAGCCCGCAGGCCAGGAAGCCCCTGGCGTGCACCGAAAGGTGTGGGTAGTGTGGGTGGGCATGCAGCAATCAGAGTCCAGTACGTTGGCTGCAAGCTTCTGTACGTACCCACCAGAACGCAAATCGTGCGAACATACAAGAGCACGCTAAGCGTACGTGGGTTCAAAGACCGCTCTAGAGGATGCAGGCCCGTACGCTCCACGTGCACACGTAGACCCATGAATTGCAGCATGCCTGACATTTGCGCTGCCCAGCCCCACTACTCTCCTCCCATAGCCCCCCAGCGAGCTCACCCGCAGCCGCTCCACCAGCGCCGACACCGCAGTCTCCTTGGTGCTTGCAGGTGCGTCCCTCAGCAGGCAGGCCGCTGTGCTTTCGGCGCCAGTGAGGGGCACGTTGGCGTGCACCTGCATTTTGTCGCCGACGTTCTGCTGCAGCTGCTTGAAGGCAATGAACTCCACCAGGGCGCTCACGCCGTCGGAAGCGCCCTTTAGCTCGGCGCGCAGTGTTTTCAGCTGCTGCAGCGTTTTCCCCTCTAACTTCTTTTGCTCTCCGCGCAGTTGTTTCAGCTGCTGCAGCGTTTCCTCCGCGAACGTCTCCCCTGCCTTGTGCCGCTGATCCGCTAACTTCTCCGCTGCCTTTTGCTCTCCGCGCAGTTGTTTCAGCTGCTGCAGCGTTTCCTCCGCGAACGTCTCCCCTGCCTTGTGCCGCTGATCCGCTAACTTCTCCGCTGCCTTTTGCTCTCCGCGCAGTTGTTTCAGCTGCTGCAGCGTTTCCTCCGCGAACGTCTCCCCTGCCTTGTGCCGCTGATCCGCTAACTTCTCCGCTGCCTTTTGCTCTCCGCGCAGTTGTTTCAGCTGCTGCAGCGTTTCCTCCGCGAACGTCTCCGCTGCCTTGTGCCGCTGATCCGCTAACTTCTCCGCTGCCTTTTGCCGTTCATCCACCTGCTTCTGCCAATGATCCACCCCCTGCTGCCACTGCCGCATCTCCTTCAGGATCTGCATGAAATCCTGCATAGTAGTGAAGTGTGGTATGCTCGTTATGGCGCAGCTCATGCTTTGCTTGTACGCACGGGAGTAGAGCAGAAGGATTGCACTTATACGTAAGTGGTTAGAGTGGTAGATTACACTCTTAGGGCCCGCCCCACGCATCAGCCTAACAGGCTACGTCGCACCTGCAGCCCAGGTGCGCTGTCTCCCGCGGCCGACAGCTGCGGCCTGTGCAACTCCGCCGGCGTGGCGGCCGCAGCCACACCTTGCGGCGGCAGCTGCTGGCTGCCTCCACCGCTGCCACCGCCGCCGCTGTCGTGGTGAAGCCCACCGGCATGGAACGGGTCGACCCGCGGCTCCTCCTGCACGCACAGGCATGCACGTGATGAGGCCAAACTGGAGCCATGCGCACAAGGCGACGGCGTAGTGGCCTAGAGTTCTACAGCGGCGGGTGCGTCCAGCTGTGTACTGCTGCTCACTAGGCACACAAGCGCAAATGGCGTGCCTCCGTGCTGTCCGAATCAACGGAAACATCACGAGTCCCACCTGCAGCCCTACGCTGTCTGCACCCCACGGGTGCCGCAAAGGCCGCCTGTGCTGCTCCGCCGCCAGGGCGGCAGTCGCCGCAGCTTGTGAAAGCGACTGCTGGCCCTCTCCACCGCTGCCACCGCCGCCGCTGTCGTGGTGAAACCCACCCCCACGGAATGGGTCGACCCCCGGCTCCTCCTGCACGCACAGGCATATGCCAAGGTCCACACGACATGCCGTATTCCCGCCGGAAGTCATTGAACTCAAGTTAGCAAGTCATCATTCCATACCTGATTGCCAGCGCTTATGATCGGTGACGGACTGCGGCTGTCGCCATTTCCGAGGCTGTCGTCATTCTTCCCGTCATCACCCCTGCTGCTGAAGGCGCGGAACCTTGAAGCCCCTGAGTGAAGTGTCGGATTATGAGGGACACGGAACACATAATCATACTGTACGTCACCCCAACCCCGTTGACATGAAACATTCTACGGGCTCGGCAGCAACGGAAGCAGGACAGCAACGGTGGATTGGAATGCCAGGGAGCAGGAGACAGAGCCACCAGGCGTGCGACACGGCACGCACGCAGTAAAAACAAGCAAGGATAGATGCGTGCGTCCCTTACTTGTGTGCATGCGCGCAATCAATCAAAGGACACAATATCCGGGAGTACCGTCAGTACGGGAGACATCACCCTAGCTCCGCACGCGCCGACGCCCCGCCCGCATGCCGGTCGGCGGCAGGAGCTCACCATCTGCGCCACAAGACGCCGCCGGCGTTGCCGCCAGAAGGCTGGCCCCGCTGAACCCGCGGAGAGAACCTGCTGGATGTGCAACGCAAGTGGACTCAGGGTCAAGCAAGCAAGGACAAAGCCGCCGATGCTAATGTTGCCTGCCCGTGTGGCGTTTCCGGGAGGCGCGCTCAGTCCCTACTCACGCACGCTGCTGAACGCCACACGCGGTGTATTGCGAGGGCGAAAACAGGCGAGCAAGGAAAGGTAAGACATGGCAAGGTGCTGTTGTCACAAACATACCTGTGCACGGCAGCAGATGGTGCCCCGCCGTGGATGCCGAGCCTGTACACGTGCAAGCAACGCCGACAAGCAAGTCAGGCGAGTGGGAAATGGGCTCGGCAGCAATGGAAGCAGGACAGCAACGGT
This sequence comes from Chlamydomonas schloesseri, assembly GCA_016834595.1. Classification (NCBI taxonomy): domain Eukaryota; kingdom Viridiplantae; phylum Chlorophyta; class Chlorophyceae; order Chlamydomonadales; family Chlamydomonadaceae; genus Chlamydomonas; species Chlamydomonas schloesseri. The sequence goes on along the minus strand of JAEHOD010000044.1, from coordinate 856,130 downwards.
GGATTGGAATGCCAGGGAGCAGGAGACAGAGCCACCAGGCGTGCGACAAGCCACGCACGCAGTGAAAACAAGCAAGGATGCGTGCGTCCCTTACTTGTGTGCATGCGCGCAATCAATCAAAGAACACAATATCCGGGAGTACCGTCAGTACGGGAGACATCACCCTAGCTAGGCTCGCGCCGACGTCCCGGCCCCGCCCGTGCATGCCGTTACAGGTAGACCGGGGTATTATCGTATGCTTTGCAGTTTTTGGGCTGTAACTATCGTACTGGTGATGTATTACGCACGCGCTTGGGGCCACAGGTCCCCCGGGGGGTTATTCTGGTGGGGATAGGGGCGGGGGCCGTGTCGCCGCGGTTCACATATGCATGGCGCGTTTGCGCCCTGGGGGTGCATTTCCCCCTCCGACGGGAAAACCGGGGTATTATCGTATTAGGCCAAACACGTCATGTGTCGCCACCTGCCTGCTTCGCCCCCCGGTCCACATCATACTTGTACCTATTAAAGCCCCCTTGCAGCTATAGATCAGCTGATGTCGCCGCTGTAGCGAGGTTGGGACGGAAATGTCGCTCGACATGCTGGGATGCCGAAAGTCGAACGCTGCGCAGGATTGGCGAAGCTTGCAAGGCCGGACGCAACAACCGCACATTTGATCGTGTATAAAGGCAAATGATGTCGGTCGCAGCCCACGGACGCGGATGTTGGTATGTCTCGGTCGTTGCATGTTTCCGAGTGAAGTCGCAAGAGTGCCCAAACTTCTCGTAGAGCTGCGTTAACTAGTGTTATATTGTAAACAAAAAGCTTGTATGCAGTATTAGGCGTTTCTATGGAGGTCAGTCATGGTCGGCGGTCCGACCGACATGCACACACATTTCTCGGTAGGGAGGGGTGCCGACCGAGTGCCCACCCCCAAATCTGACCGCATAGGCTTCGCAGGTATGGTACATACATCTTAAGTCTGGGCGTACAGCCGTGAACTCCACGAACCCAAAACGCACGGACCTTCATACGATAATACCCCGGATACAGGAATACCCCGGTCTACCTGTAGGCGGCAGGAGCTCACCGTCTGCGCCACAAGACGCCGCCGGCGTTGCCGCCAGGTGGGCAGCCCTCAGTAACCCGCGGAGAGAACCTGCTGGATGTGCAACGCAAGTGGACTCAGGGTCAAGCAAGCAACGACAAAGTCGCGGATGCTTATGTTGCCTGCCCATGTGGATTCGACGCTCTAGGCTCTTCTAGTCTGCTGCACCCCACACGGACTACGCAAAAGCATCGCAAGGGCGAAAGAGGAAGGAAAGGCCCGAAGCAGCTATAAATCGCGTGCGCTTACCGCTGCGCTGCATGGGGCCGACGGCGAATATGCGCTATATCAAGAACTAGGAGCTGGCCGGGTCGGCCATAGCCTGCTCCCGCAGTCGGGTCCGACAAGCCCCTATCTTGCAACTTTTTGAGACTTTGAGTTTGAGACCAGCTTGAAATTTTCGGCAACGTCAAAATCAAACGAGAGTTCAGGACGGCTCAAATCAATATCTAATGAGTCCCAACTCTGTAAATCATCCCGCTGGAACCGATGTCCGATGAGGCGATGACTCAGGCCGGCACAACCCCATCCCCACCTCCTCGCTCTGCGCCAGTTGCACCATCTAATCGAAAGGCTTTTAGGTCCGGATGCCCCGCGCTGCCGCCTAGGGAGGGGGTGAGGGACTGGATAAGGAGCGATGTTTTTCCCGCAGGGGGGCCAGCCCCCCTGCACCCCCCGAATGGACAGGGGGGCAACGCCCCCCCCCTGGCGTCCATCGTTAAGGGGTTGTCTCCCATGACACGGGTCGACCCCCCTGGCAGTGCTGCGCACCGTTGTGGAAGGAAGGATTGCTGTACAGGTTCAGGGGCGCGAGGATGTTGAAGGCACGAGTGTTGGGGCGAGTCAAGGAATTCAACATCGACCCCCCTGGCAGTGGAAGTACGATGCAGGACAGTTGCAATACACCGGGTCATGCAAAGTTCAGCCGGAAGAAGCGGCGCTGGAAGGGGGGTATATACCCAACCCCAGCGAAAATTCCATCATCAGAAAGCCCACCCAGCCGAAAATGTGATTGAGGGGGACAAACACAAACACAAACGTGGAAATGCAAACACGGCCCGGACGCAATCTTTACTACTGCACCAAATACAGTGCCAAAGTGCAATGCGACAGAAAGAAAACGCGACAAGGGCGAATGTGGCGTTGAACTATCCTTGTTCTGGCGGTGTGGAATAGCGCGTATCCGAAAAGCCTTCCCGCGCCCGTGGTTACCCTGCCCGCTGTCCCCCCGCTGGAGGAGGTTCCCAACGCCATAAGGGATCATCCCTGACCCAGAGGGAGCATGGGCACATGAGCGGTTGCAGACGCCCCCGGAGGGCTTTTCATCTCATGGTTTAATATAAATAAGCTTGCCAATATATAAGCTTGCCAATATATAAAACCTTGCCAATATATAAGCTTGCCCATATTCCAGGAGGTGGAGGCGGAGTCGCGCCGGCTATCCTTCCGACCACAGGCTGCACAGCGCGCGCGGGCCGCACAGGTCTGCAATAGCCTTACACGTCAGGCGGCACGGACGACGGCACACGACGGCGCTACGCTGGACGCAATGCAGCAAGCATGGGTGCGGAGTTGAAAGCTTTGGATACTTATTGAAAATCCTGGACTTGGCGAGGACGGCCCATCCACCTCTTTTGGCCATGAGCTTATGCCATCAGCAGCAGTCCCGCAGGCGCGCCACTCACAGCGGGGGGGGGGGTTAGGAAAGTAAATGTCATACACCATGCCCCGAAGTCGCCCGGGACCCCCCTTGGGGGGACGACCGACACCCTGACGAAGAAACCTCCTGTAGAAGGGGTCATACACCTCCATTTAATGCCAAATGGTGCCAGTCGATTCCTCTCATCGAGCTCTATCTTTCCATGCCACTCTTGCGCACCGAGACCTCAACCTGGCCGGGATTCCATCCATCGGAATCCCCGGGCCCAACGCGCCCCCACCACGTTCCGCACTCACGCATGCTTATAAAGGTGCATTATAACAATAAGCACGCCTGAGCACGTGCCCGTGCCTGTTGTGACTGTCACATTTGTCTTATTGTGTTGACGTGCTGGGGCCGGGGGGACATCTGGGACATGTCCCTACCTGCCAGGGCACACGAGCGGCCCTCCTGTCGCTGTACAGCCGTGGCCTATTGCATGGCATGCTTACGTGAGCTGCATGGCACTGTGTTTGGGCACTGGAGCTGCCTGTGGGGCCCCTACCGAAATCCGCCAGGTCAGGCTGCCGAAACCTGAATAACCCCAGGGACCGACGACCAATCCCCCAACTTTGACCCCCAACCCCCCGAACTTCCTCACCAGGCCCCCCCTGACAAGGGGTGTCAGCTTTGTACAGCTGGAAAATGGGCTGAGCCCCAATACAGTCACGGGGTGGGTGGCTGCTTCAAGGGAATGCGCGTTGGGCCCATGCCGACGATGCGCGAGCTCGGGGCTTAGGACTCGGTCAGCACAAGGCACGCTTGCCTGAATCCCACACGCCCACATCCACGCGAGTCAAGGGCCCCCTTGCCACCAAGTCCAAGCATTTTGTAGCCCTCTACCGCACTGCAGACGTCCCCGATGCCCGACATTTCTCGGGCTAGGCGCGGGGTGGGAGCGACCTCGGGGCTTCAGGAGGGGCGACAGACATGGCTCCGCAAGTTGCCACAAACTGGCGCGTTAGTCCCCTGCGTTGCTTGCCGTTAACATATATTGCTTCATAGACCCAATAAACGCGGGCGTTGGTGACTAACTGACTATCCTTGCGACCTCTCGAAAGTCAACTGTCCATGGACGCGCGAAGGCACTTCTCGCTCCGCCCGAATTTTCCCTGCCGCCTATTTACTTAAAATAGACAATAACAAATACTAATACATGGCAGTCGCGGTTTGTGCCAGTATGATACTTTTTGCCGACGCAGCCACGAACGCACGCACGCACGGACAGGGGTGTTTTGGGGGGGCTTCGCCCCCCCCTCCGGGACGCTTCGCTGGGGGGGGGGCTCAGCCCAAAAATGCTAACAGCTTGCGGACACAATCTTGACTGCTGCACCTGGCGCGGTGCCAAAATGCAATGCAAGAGGGGGGGCGCGGGGGGAGGCGTCCCTCCCCCCGCCAGAAACACACACATGCTGTGTGAAGTCCTTGCGAGGACTATGCTCGGTACAAACATGCAATGTGAAGGGAGGGGGCCGTGGGGGGAGGGTTGCCCTCCCCCCACAAACAACGCAGATGGGCAATGCACGAGCACTTGCTGGGCGAACGCATGCAACAAGGGCATCACGTCGCACTCACACGCATCACCGTGGCACTCAAAAAGCTGCTGGCATGCGTGCCAACGAAACCCCCTCCGCCCATCATTCCTGGAGTAAGCTACTCCCCCCTCCACCTAGCCCATCTACACAACCCATCGCCGGCAGGCGCTGCGCCCAGTTTGCCGGCCCGTGCACCTAACCCTTCACGCCGCACGCAGCCGGCGGCGGCCGCCCACCGCAAACCCAGACGACAGCGCAAACGATCTGCTCACGCCCAGACCGCCGCCGCCCAGGCCCATGCCCACGCCACTGGACAGCGCGACGCTGCGGGAGCTGGCCAGGGCGGAGGAGGACGAGGAGGAGGACGGCTGCTGCTGCACCACTACGGGGGCGGGAGCCGCAGCCACCGGCACCGGGACGGGCACGTAGACGGTGGTGGGGGCGGGCGCGGGGGCCGGGGCGGCCAGCACCACTGAAGGGGCCGCGGGAACAAAGGCCGGCCCGGCTGTGCGTGTGTGGGGAGGGGGAGGGTAACGGGGGCAAGCAGGAGGGAGGGATAGGCGGCAGGCAGCAGCATGCATGGCAGGGATGGGGTCGACGTCAACTCAACCCCCACGCACGCACCCATGGCTGCCTGTCTGGCAGGATCCCTACTGTGCGTGCATGCATGCATGCATGCATGCAGTCTTCATTCAACGGCAGCATGCACGTGCACGTGCATTAACACGCACATGGAGGTCAGTGCCTGTATCTTCCTATTACCGCGTAGAAATTTGCCCTTTTTCGGCCGAAAACGTAGAAGCGTTCAGGGGTTGGTGGGGCGCACGTCTACGGCCGGTAGACCTTTTGGCGGGCAAATCAGGGGAAGTGTAGACGTTTTTGGGGGGTTTGGGGGGCTTGCCCCCCAAGAAACATTTTTAGTGTAGAAGGATCAGCAGGGGTCATCTACGCGGTAGTAGACACTGAGGGCCCAAGGGCATCTACAAGATACAGGCACTGATGGAGGTAGACAGCGGGGCGCACACATGGGCCGGCCCGGCCAACCGCCGCCAGCACCACGCACGCACAGTCCGTCCCTGACGACACCATACGGTATATGCGCCGCCACACAAGACGCCACATCCACCCACCCCACACCCACCACCCCACCCGCGCCCTCAATTCTAACCCCGAAATAAACCCATCCTCTCACTGTCTCACCTGCTCCTACCGAGGCTTGCGCGCCCGCCGATGCCTGCAAGCTGCTGCCGCCGCCGCCGGCGCTGCTGCCGGCCGAGGCAAAGGAGCTGGCGCTGGCGCCCGAGTTGGCTCCGGCGCCGGGGAAGAACAGCTGTAGCAGGCTGCGGCGGCGGGCGTTCTGAATTGGGATGGGGAGGCCGGCGTTGAGGCGGGGGAGCTGCAGCAGCAGGCGGCGGCTGCCCAGGCGGCCCACGTCGCTACTGCCCAGGAAGCCCAGCATGGGCATGGCTGTAGCGCCGCCGCCGCCGCCGCCAAAGCCGGAGGGGAGAGGGCCGCCGCCGCCGCCGGAGGAGGCGGTGGCTGTAGCAATAGCGGTGGCCTTGCCGCCGTCCCGTGCGAGCGCGTTGGCCTTGGCCTCAGCTGTGTTGCTACTGCCGCCGCCACCGCCGCCGCCAGGCTGCTGCTGCTGCTGCGGGAACAGCACGACCTTGCTGCCGCCGCCCGCCGCGGGGCTGCCGGTCGCCGTGGCAGTAGCAATTGAGGTGGCGTCGCCGCTGCCGCTGCTGCTACTGCCGCTAGCGCCCGCCAGCAGTAGCAGGAGCAGCAGCAGCAGGAGAGCAGGCGGCGCCGCGGCGCTGCGGGCGCGCAGCTGCTGCTGCTGCTGTTGCTTCATATGGCTGCTGGCTGGCTCGGTCGTGGGCATATGTATCGCTTTGGCTGTGCAAGTGGCCGTGCGTGCGTGAGTGGCGCTACTGCCGGGAGAAGTAAGGCGGCGAGCTAGATAAAGAGCGAAGGTGTGGGACGGGTGGCTGGAGGCGCGGGAGAAGACAGGCACACAGGCAGCAGCGAGGACGACTGGGCAGCAGCCTACGCGAGCTAAGCCCGCCCGAAACAAAATGGCCAGCCGATGGTTCCGGGCTGCACTCCCTAGACCTGGGCAGACCTCGTGCCGAGACCGGCAGCAGCCCTCGGCCCTCGGGCGGCCGCATTCCGCCGCCGTGCAACCCCTGGGTCCGACGAATGGCCGTTTCGTCTCCCCAAACCGCAGGGACGCCAGGGAGCCCGCTTTCAATAAATACTCCTTACATTTTGAGGAACTAAACACCAGCTACCTTGCATGCAGAAACCCGCGCACATAAGAAACACAAACGTGCATCCCTTCGTGCCCTTCCTGCCCTTGCTTCTTGGCGCTCCGGCTGCGGCGCTCTACCTCCTCGCCACGGCCACGCACCGCTCATCATGCCATCTCCCCTGCTACTACACCGATTGGCATCCCGTTATGCTCTGCTGCGCTGCTACGGCCACGCACCGCCAACAGCTCCCTTGACCCTGCGCTCCAGATCGATCCACTGATGCCATCTCCACTGCTAGGGTTTTATGCCATCCACGCAGTGCACACTCTGCACGCACCCAACACGCCGCGCGGGCCGCTACAACGAACCTTGGCGGCTCGCTCGCACACGTGCGGCGATCGATCTTCGCAACCACAACGTCCAGCCCGCCCGCCATCCACGCGCCCAAACATCGCCCTGCACAACCAGAGCTCCCCATGCTCCTGGCATGGCGCACGCCACAGGTTGCTGCTAGCTCACAGGTCGAAGGTGCAGCCGGCCAGGCCGGTGACGCGCACGCGCATCTGGTGCCGCCCGCCCTCCGCCGGAACCAGCTCGACCATCTTCTCCCGCTCCTCCGGCGGCAGGTCTGTCGGGCGTGTCACCACGATCTGGCCCTCCAGGCGCAGCCGCGGCGGCGGCTTGCCCTCCCCAAAGGCGCTCGCGGCCACGGCGACGTTATACGCGAACGCAAATAACGTGCCGATGCGCGCCACCTGCTCCCGCGCCGTTGGCAGGCCTGCGGCGGAGGCAGGACGTCAGGTACAGGAGCGGGGCACAGTGTGTAGCGATGGTATGGGTGGGTGGGTGGGGCACACATGCATGCACCGATAGATCTTGGCGGCCAGGGACGTATATATGGGAAATAATGGAAACGCAATGCCCCCGTGCCCCACATACAGAACACTGCAGGCGGCCGTACTCGTGCTATCTACTAAAGCTCCATGATACACACTATCACCAAAACCAACACGCAGCAGCACCCACACGCGCCGAACAACCAAGACCTGAGGCAGATAGGGTGACAAATACTCACTGCTGGACAGCTTGGCCTCCTGTATGATGACCAGCAGCGAGGAGTCCGTGAGCCGCACAGCAAGGGCGTCCACTTCCAGCCGCGTCGCAAGGTTGAACCCGCCGCCGCCGCCACCGCCGCCGCCGCCGCTGCTATCGCTGCCGCTGCCACGGCTGTTGTTCACCGCGGCCGTGGGCTGCAGCATGGAAGCAGGCTGCAGCGCCGACAGCACCAGCATCGAGACCGGGCCGTCCGTCCGCAGCAGCAGGAGCTTGTCACTCTCTGCATTATTAGTGCGCATGGCTTCCAGCATCATCACTGCGGCGGCATACGGCGTGCACCCTTCAGTAGTGCCGTCACTTCCGTCGTCATCGCCACTCCCACTGCCGCGGCGGGTGTCTATGTAGCCCTGCGCGCCGCTCAGCACTGTGACAGCTGCAGCTGCGAGGTGCGCCTCCGCTGTGGTGTCCGCCGCCGTCGCGACCAGCAGCAGCAGCTGGTCCTCAAGCGCTTGCAGCGCCGCCAGGTGCCCCTGCTGGTGCAATCAGCGGGCGGAGGGTGTAGATGGTTTAAATTACAACAAAGCTTGCGCGATGCGTCTTTGCCCAGCAAGCACTACAAGCACCTCTGCCCACCCATCCAATCACCCTCCGGCAACCCGGTTTCTCAGGCCGAACTCGTGTAGCTATAGTTCCAGCGGTGCTCAGCCCCAATGGATCACCTGGATGGTTGCTGTATCATCGCGTGCGGCGTTTGCAGCTTTGGCCCCAGCCTCTGCAGCTGCCGGAACATCAGTCTGTGTCGCAACAGCCCAAGCGGCTGAACCAGCAGCAGAGGTGCCGTGCTTGGAGAGCCCCTCCAGGTCAGTGCGGGCCCTGGTGAGGAAGTAGCGCAGCACAGCCCGCAGGCCAGGAAGCCCCTGGCGTGCACCGAAAGGTGTGGGTAGTGTGGGTGGGCAGCAATCAGAGTCCAGTACGTTGGCTGCAAGCTTCTGTACGTACGTACCCACCAGAACGCAAATCGTGCGAACATACAAGAGCACGCTAAGCGTACGTGGGTTCAAAGACCGCTCTAGAGGAGGCAGGCCCGTACGCTCCACGTGCACGCCTAGACCCATTGATTGCAGCATGCCTGACATTTACGCTGCCCAGCCCCACTACTCTCCTCCCACCCATAGCCCCCCAGCGAGCTCACCCGCAGACGCTCCACCAGCGCCGACACCGCAGTCTCCTTGGTGCTTGCAGGTGCGTCCCTCAGCAGGCAGGCCGCTGTGCTTTCGGCGCCAGTGAGGGGCACGTTGGCGTGCACCTGCATTTTGTCGCCGACGTTCTGCTGCAGCTGCGTGGAGGCAGTGAACTCCGCCAGGGCGCTCAAGCCGTCGCAAGCGCCCTTTAGCTCGGCGCACACTTGATCCAGCTGCTGCAGCGTTTCCTCCGCGAACTCCGTTTGCTCGGCGCGCAGTTGTTTCAGCTGCTGCAGCGTTTCCTCCGCGAACGTCTCCGCTGCCTTGTGCCGCTGATCCGCTAACTTCTCCGCTGCCTTTTGCTCGGCGCGCAGTTGTTTCAGCTGCTGCAGCGTTTCCTCCGTGAACGTCCCCGCTGCCTTGTGCCGCTGATCCGCTAACTTCTCCGCTGCCTTTTGCCGTTCATCCACCTGCTTCTGCCCATGATCCACCCCCTGCTGCCACTGCCGCATCTCCTTCAGGATCTGCATGAAATCCTGCATAGTAGTGAAGTGTGGTATGCTCGTTATGGCGCAGCTCATGCTTTGCTTGTACGCACGGGAGTAGAGCAGAAGGATTGCACTTATACGTAAGTGGTTAGAGTGATAGATTACACTCTTAGATAGGGCCCGCCCCACGCATCAGCCTAACAGGCTACGTCGCACCCGCAGCCCAGGTGCGCTGTCTCCTGCGGCCGACAGCTGCGGCCTGTGCAACTCCGCCGGCGTGGCGGCCGCAGCCACACCTTGCGGCGGCAGCTGCGGGCTGCCTCCACCGCTGCCACCGCCGCCGCTGTCGTGGTGAAACCCACCCCCACGGAATGGGTCGACCCCCGGCTCCTCCTGCACGCACAGGCGTAGGCCAAGGTCCACACGACATGCCGTATTCCCGCCACTCAAGTTAGCAATTCATCATTCCATACCTGATTGCCAGCGCTTATGATCGGTGACGGACTGCGGCTGTCGCCATTCTTCCCGTCATCACCCCTGCTGCTGAAGGCGCGGAACCTTGAAGCCCCTGAGTGCAGTGTCGGATTTATGAGGGACACGAACGCATAATCATACTGTACGTCACCCCAACCCCGTTGACATGAAACAATCTACGGGCTCGGCAGCAATGGAAGCGGGACAGCAACGGTGGATTGGAATGATATGCCAGGGAGCACGCAGGAGACAGAGCCACCAGGCGTGCGACACGGCACGCACGCAGTAAAAACAAGCAAGGATGCGTGCGTCCCTTACTTGTGTGCATGCGCGCAATCAATCAAAGGACACAATATCCGGGAGTACCGTCAGTACGGGAGACATCACCCTAGCTCCGCACGCGCCGACGCCCCGCCCGCATGCCGGTCGGCGGCAGGAGCTCACCATCTGCGCCACAAGACGCCGCCGGCGTTGCCGCCAGAAGGCTGGCCCCGCTGAACCCGCGGAGCGAACCTGCTGGATGTGCAACGCAAGTGGACTCAGGGTCAAGCAAGCAACGACAAAGCCGCCGACAACCCGGGCTCACCCTGGGGCTCACTCATGTCGTGCCCATACATACGCCCGGCGGTGTCCAATGCCCAATCGCCCCCAAATGCCTACGAATGTTATGATTATGCTGTTGCAAGTCGTTTTGCACGCTTTCCCGGTAATTCGGCTCGCCGTGACTGCCAAATGCCGCGCCATTTCCCGACCTTGCAGTAGGAAGAGCATATTTGACCAGCGCGCAGCATTTATATCCGCTTCCTGTGACTTGAGAATGACACGGCATCGGTCTTTGGGACCTAACAGGCGCTTTCTTGGGGTCCGAGCTCGCGAAATGCTGTTCGACAGAACCTCGCTGGGAAGCTCCGGACCATGCGAGATGTGATATTGGATGTATATATAGTGTAACGGACTAGTCTGTATGGGCAAATGTGCGATTTGGCTTGACTTTGCCGACACGTACCCTGCTGACCGCAGTGCTGACCGGCTGACTGGCACCACGAAAGCCACGAGTTCTGCACACTAGCGTGGTCGCGCCAAGCCCCAACTTGGTACTTATCATGATATAAGGTGTATGGGTGCTATTGCATAGCGGGGGCAACGTTCGGGGCCCATTTCTGCGTCGGGGATTCTGCCTAGGCATCGTTTAGACCACCCCCCCGGGAATGGCCGTACGGCAGTGTGACAATGCTCGGACAGTGGATTTGACGCGGCAGCCGGGTTCGGGTGTGTCAGGTTAGATTCGCTGTCCGAGCTGTGTCAGACCATTTCCCGTGGCTTTGAAGTTGCCCCATGTTTTGGACATTGCCCCTGCCTGGGTGAGCCCGGGTTGGTCGCCGATGCTGCTGACACGATATCCGGGAGCACCGTCAGAACTGGAGACATCACCCTAGCTCCGCACGCGCTGCCGCCCCGGCCCCCCCCCCTGCATGCCGTTAGGCGGCAGGAGCTCACCATCTGCGCCACAAGACGCCGCGGGCGTTGCCGCCAGGTGGGCAGCCCTCAGTAACCCGCGGAGAGAACCTGCTGGATGTGCAACGCAAGTGGACTCAGGGTCAAGCAAGCAAGGACAAAGTCGCCGATGCTTATGTTGCCTGCCGCGCCCATGTGGAGTTCGACGCTCTAGGCTCTTCTAGTCTGCTGCACCCCACACGCATCGCGAGGGCGAAAACAGGAAGGAAAGGCCCGAAGCAGCTATAATTCGCGTGCGCTTACCGCTGCGCTGCATGGGGCCGACGGCAAATATGCGCTATATAAAGAGCTAGGAGCTGGCCGGGTCGGCCATAGCCTGCTCCCGCAGTCCCGTGCGCCGCTCCACTCCTAATTTTTAAAGCGCCCCGCTTCTAAAATTCGCAAAACGGGTACACTCTCGGCCCGCGACAAGCCCAAATCTTGCGACTTTTTGAGACTTTGAGACCAGCTTGAAATTTTTCCGGCAACGTCAAAATCAAACGAGAGTCCAGGACGGCTCAAATCAACTTCTCATGATTCCCAACTCTGTAAATCAACCCGCTGGAACCGAGGCGATGACAGGCATCGCTCATCGCGTGGGCCACGCGGGGCCCAGTCGGCCGGCACAGCCCCATCCCCACCTCCTCGCTCTGCGCCAGTTGCACCGTCTAATCGCGACCCGCATTCATTCGCCGGGCCTCCACTACCACCAGCGTCCACTACCACCAGGCGCCCCACATACGCATGGAGGGTGAGTAAACGCTGACGCGGCTGATGCGCATGGTCATCCTTCCCGCTGCTGGGCCAGCCGTACGAGGGGCACCCCGATGCCAAGCCCCTTCTCCGGCAGCTGCTCGTTCCGCCCCACCGCGTGCGACGCCGGCTGGGTGTGTCGTGTGTGCGGCAACCCGGGGTGCTGTGGCGGCGGCTACGGCGGCCTGCGGCCGCTGACGGTAGGTGGTGTGTGACGGGTGCGCCGTCACGTGCGTGGTACTGCTGCCGCCGCGGCCTGACAGAGCACGCCTCCAAGTATGACCACACGCCAGACCTGTGCGGGCTTCTGCGGACCAGCGGAGGCACCAGGACAGGTGGGCGGGCGCGTCCACGTGTTGCCTGCAGGTTCACCTGATGAGGAGCATTGAGCGGACTGTGGCCATCCTATGATTGCATGCGGGGATGGTGGTCAGGCCAGGTCACGTGCGGTGGTTCGTGCCATGTCGCGTCGGGGTGGGAGCAAGAGAGGTGCTTTGGGGAGGCGGAGGTGCAGGCTAACAGGCTGACAGGCTGCGCAGCCTGTCAGCCTGCATGCAGGCTGACTTGTTGTGGTGGACTGTAAGACCCGTGTGGCGGGTGCAGTAGATAGGAGCCCGTTGCTGCATGTTTGCACCCACCCCCATGACTCAGCAGCGGGCGGCAGAGGCGGGTATCCGTCACCGACAGGTAAGCGCTGACTTATCGTAGCGCTAGCGGAGATAAGGCTAGTTATTGCGACGATGCTACTGCCGTGTGGCGTTAGGGCCGTGCGAGCACCCGGTGCGGGTACGTGTCGTTGCATGGGGCAGACTGACCTAGCCCTTCTAGCGCACTGCGCGCCCTTGCTAGCTTACCTGCCGTCGTGCTTTGGTACTGTATTAAGTATTTAGGTTTGTCTCTCTGCCGGGACGGTACGGTGACAACCCACCCACCCGCCCGTGGGCCCCGGTGCGGGTACGTGTCGTTGCATGGGGCAGACTGACCTAGCCCTTCTAGCGCACTGCGCGCCCTTGCTAGCTTACCTGCCGTCGTGCTTTGGTACTGTATTAAGTATTTAGGGTTGTCTCTCTGCCGGGACGGTACGGTGACAACCCACCCACCCGCCCGTGGGCCCCGGTGCGGGTACGTGTCGTTGCATGGGGCAGACTGACCTAGCCCTTCTAGCGCACTGCGCGCCCTTGCTAGCTTACCTGCCGTCGTGCTTTGGTACTGTATTAAGTATCTAGGTTTGTCCCTCTGCCGGGACGGTCACAACCCACCCACCCGCCCGTGGGCCGTTGCGGCCTAATGTGGCGTCGCTGTGGCAGTGCAGGGTGCGGCTGTTTCAGACCACGACCGGCATCACTGCGTGTCATGCGATACACACGCACAGTGCTGTACGGCAGCACTTTCGGCCAGTGTAACCTCAATAGTGTAACCATAGTGTAGCCATAGTGTAACCTCAATAGTGTAACCATAGTGTAGCCATAGTGTAACCTCAACACGGGCCGGCTGACCGCTGACGCGTCGGGCGGGCAAGGAGCATGGCGATTATTGTCGCTGGGGGTGAGAATTAGAGACTACGAGAGAAGCGATGGAGGCAGTGTGTGGTGGTGGCTGCTGGACGCCGCAACGGCATTGTGATTACATCAGCAAGGACCGCCGAGACTCATGGTGTTTTGTGTTGATTGTTGTCTTAGCGCCGTTTTAGCTACCAGCAACTCCCATGTGCTCTATGTGCTCTTTCGACTCATGCCACCAGCCCCAGCCCCATGCGCACGCCCAGTCATCATCACAACACCATCACCGACCACTTTGCACTCAACAGCTATTCATTTGCTGTGCTGCTTGCGGCTGAGCTCGAACAGTAGGTCGGGCGAGCGGTACACGTTGATGAGCGCGCGGAACAGCTGCTCCTCCAGCACCAGCTCGCCTGTGGGTGGGGCCGTGGGTGGGGTGGAGTGGGTGGGCGGTTGGGTGGGTGGGGCCGTGAGTGGAGTGGAGTGGGAGTGCGGGGCGGGGGCGTTTAAGGACCCGCAACACAACCCAGAAGCCATCGCCCAGCCCAGCGCCCAACGCCCCACCCAACGCACCCCGCCCCACCCAACGCACCCCGCCCCGCCCCCCGCCCCGCGCCCCCACCCCACGCCAAAGCCGCCGCTCACCCTCCGCCCTCGCCACGGCGATGTCGGCGCACAGCGCCACCAGGCGGCGTGTGGAGGGCAGGTCCTCGGTGGGGATGCGCAGTCGCAGCCCCGACACCGCCAGGCGCAGGAAGCGACCGATGGCGAACACAAAGGTCACGTACAGCCCCGTGATGCCGAAGCGCGACAGCGTGGCGCCCTGGTGTCATAGGGCGGGGGAGGGGAGGGGAGGGGAGGGGAGGGGAGGGGAGGGGAGGGGAGGGGAGGGGAGGGGGGGATGCGTGGGGAGGGCGGGGGGGGGGGGGTGAGGAGGGGGGGTGTGGTTACCTGCCCAGGGGGCGGGGGGTTCGTTCAGAAAGGGGGAATAGAGGTGAACGAATAGGAGGATGCGTAAGAGATGTTGGGCACCCACACACTCACACCCACACCCACACCCACACGCACACGCACACGCACGCACATCCATACCCACACCCACCACCCACCAGCAGACTGCTCTGCACCGGCTCCAGCACCGCCACGATGGGCGGACCGCCGCCACTGCTGCCGCCCGGCGCCGCGGCACAGGGGTCCTCCAGCGCGTCTGCGGCGCTGCCGCTGCCACCGCCGCTGGCTCCAGTGTTGCCACCAGCAGCAGCGCCAGCCGCAGCCCTACCAGCAGCAGCGCCAGCCGCGCCACTGCGCCCCGGCCTGTCAGCGTCCGCCGCCTGCTGCTGCAGCTGCCGGGTAGCACGGCGTCCAGCGGCCTCGCCACCGCGGCCCGGCAGCACCAGACCCCCCACCTCTTCCGTGGCCTCGCCCGCCCCAGTGCCAGTGCTAGAGGCGGCCAGGGCCTCCAGCGCAGCCGCCTGCTCCAGCGCAGCCGCCACCGGCGGCGGCGGCGGCGGCAGAGCGCCCGCCGACGGCACCGCTGCGGGCCCTGGCGGCGGCAGCGGTTCCAAGGGCTGCGGCGCCGCAGGCGGCTCGCCGCCACCGCCCTCGTCGTCCCCGCCGCCCCCCTCGTCGTCATCGCCGCCGCCCGCGGGTGAGGCCGGCGGCGGCAGCAGCGCTCCGCAGCGGAAGGCCCACCACTCATTGAACGCTCCGAGGCCACCGCCGCCGCCGCCGGCTACAGTGGGCGCGGCGAGCTCCGCGTAGCACCCTACCATGGCCGCGCCCCACCGGTCAGCGAGCTCAGCGTCCGCTGCGGCAGTAGCAGCGGCTGCAGCAGCGGCGGCCGCGTTGCTACTGCCGCCAGCCCTTCCGCTGCCCTTCCACCAGCTCCGCAGCTGCTGCCGGGCCGTTTCAAACATCTGCCGCCGCCGGCCGCCGCCGCCGCCGGCCGCGCCCACCGCCCACCTGCCCCACCCCGGCGGCTGTAGCAGCCCCGGCGGCTGTAGCAGCTGCAGCTGCAGCGTGGGCGGCGGCACGCCGGCGGCGGCGGTCACGTCCGGCCCCTGCGGCTGTAGCCCTAGGCGCACGCTGCAGGCGTCGCCGCGGAGGCGCATGAAGAGCGGGAACAGCCCGGGCGCCCCGGGCTGGTCGGGGTGGGTGGCGTTGGCGACGGTCAGCAGACCGGTGCGGTTGGCGCGTCCGGCCAGCAGCTGTGTGTGAGGGACAAGGAGAGGAAGGGAGGGGGATAGGTGAAGCCGGAAGCGTGGTCGGTGCGAGGTGGAGGTAAGGGAGGGGAGCTGCGCTGGGTGGTGAACATGGTGGGGGCTGGGGGCGTCCAGCGCTGCGGACCAGGTGTGTGTGGAGGTGTGGAGGGCAGCGGCGAGCGGTGCTGCAACCCAGGAGCTGCGGCAAGCTGCTGCTTGCTGCACGCCCCAAACACAGGGGGGTAGGGAGTAAACGAGGGGGGCCCAGGGAGGGGGGGAGTAGCCATTCATGGGACAGGATGGGTCAAATTTTGTGGGGGTTAGGTTGTGGTTACCAGCCCAAACTAAACCAACTAAAGGAAGCCGGGTTAAGCAAATGTGGGGGGGGAGAAGCAACTGGGGCAATCCTGCATTGGAGAGGAGATTTGTGCTGTTTAGGGGCAGTGGTGGGCCACAGGGTTCGCGGGTTTGGGTGGAGATGCCATCCGAGTGGGAGGTGGAGATAGAAGGAAGATATGGCGCCACCCACCCCCGCACCCTCGCTCTGTTTGTGGTTCTACTCCTCGCCCACGCCCTTGCCCTCGGCCCCGCCCTGCCCAGGCGCTGGAGGCGATCAAGGTGCTGGCGGGTGTGGGCGACGTGAGCGCCAAGAAGCTCACCATCTTTGACGCGCTGTCGGGTGGGTGGTTGGGTGGTTGGGTGGGTTACTGGTGAACAGTCCCGGTGAGAAACAAAATGCGAACACGACTGCGCTGAGCTGGGAAGCGCAGCCGCCTGTGCGAGCTACTGAATATCACCGTATTTGGCCGGGCGGGCTTGGACAATGGAGCGGCAGGTTGACGACGGAGTCCAGAGCAGTCTTGAGTCATGTCAGCCGTGCGAGCCGCGCGCGGACCCCAATACAGACCAAACCCCCATACTAGAATACTCACCTGGACTCGAACAGAAGAGCGCCAGGTAGGAGCGTCCAACAGCAAGGCGCGACGGACATGTAGGGAGCAAAGGCGGCGATTGTGAGCGGAAGTCGAGGACCAGGAAAAGCAATGGCAGGGCAAGGCTAATTACTATGGGAACCCGCGCGCGGCTCTGCAAGACGGTAAAGAGACAGAAGCAGGGAGGGCAGGGCGATTAAGTAAGGGCTGGCGGGATGGGCCGTGGCGGCATGGGCGGGAGGCGAAACGGCGGAGGGAGGGGAAGGCAAGCGGGACGGGGCAGGGTGCGGGCCGCCGAACGGCTCCCTCGCATCCCTGCCAGCCCGGACGCGGCGGCGGTGTGCGCGCCCGGGGAGGTAGCCACGATGTCGCTCGGATGTGGCGAGCGAGCGAGCAGGCCCGCCGCGACCGAGCAGCCAGGACCCGATACACCTACATGGTGCTAGAGAACGGCAAAGCTACTCGGCAATATGTTAGCGCATCAGTGAAGCAAAAAGGGAATAACGACCGCAACAATTTCCCTGCGAGCAGAGGCCCGCGCGCGGCCCGAGCGACGTCGCAGCCGGGCGGTCTTGCCGTAGTGGTAGACGGAGGTGTAGCCCGGCGATAGGCATCGCCGAGTGGCTTGGGTTGGGCCCAGAGCGAAGGCGCAGTCCGAGAGCCCAGAGCGTCCGCAGGCCCAGAGCCGCCGGAAGCTGAGTTCGTTGGAAAATTCGCTTGGCCCCTTTCTGAAAGGCCGCAAGAAGTCTCTCGCCATTCGAGAGCGGAAGGGAGCCCTCGGGCCCGTCTCCACGCACGCGAACGATGGGGGTTACTGGTGAACAGTCCCGGTGAGAAACAAAATGCGAACACGACTGCGCTGAGCTGGGAAGCGCAGCCGCCTGTGCGAGCTACTGAATATCACCGTATTTGGCCGGGCGGGCTTGGACAATGGAGCGGCAGGTTGACGACGGAGTCCAGAGCAGTCTTGAGTCATGTCAGCCGTGCGAGCCGCGCGCGGACCCCAATACAGACCAAACCCCCATACTAGAATACTCACCTGGACTCGAACAGAAGAGCGCCAGGTAGGAGCGTCCAACAGCAAGGCGCGACGGACATGTAGGGAGCAAAGGCGGCGATTGTGAGCGGAAGTCGAGGACCAGGAAAAGCAATGGCAGGGCAAGGCTAATTACTATGGGAACCCGCGCGCGGCTCTGCAAGACGGTAAAGAGACAGAAGCAGGGAGGGCAGGGCGATTAAGTAAGGGCTGGCGGGATGGGCCGTGGCGGCATGGGCGGGAGGCGAAACGGCGGAGGGAGGGGAAGGCAAGCGGGACGGGGCAGGGTGGTTGGGTGGGTGTATGTGGGGTAGAGGGACGAGCCAAAAGAGCCTCCGGTGCGTCCTTTCCCTCCCGCTCCTGTATACTTCCTGGCTTCACGTGCCCAAGCCTCTTCTCTTGCCTGCCTTTCCTCTTCCCTGCCTCTCCGCCCCTCGTCTTCGCCCATCCCGCTCTTCCAACCGCTCTTCCTCTGGCTTCCTCTCTCTCTCCCCCTCCCCCCTCACTCTCCCCCCTGCTTGCGTTCTGGAAGGTACTCCCCCCACGCCCCTCTCCTCCCCGTCGCACCCCACCTTCCCGCCCCCTCCACCACCTCCCCGGACCCCCCCACCACCATTAATGAAACATGCATGGCACCCCCATCACCTCCCCGCGCTCACAGGCCGCTTCACGGCCGTCAAGCTGCGCGGCCGCAGCCCCGCCTGCGGCCCCCAGCCCGCCATCAGCCGCGCCAGCCTGCCCGCCTACGACTACGTGCTGTTCACGGGACAGCCGCCGGACGACGGCCCGCCGCAGGACCTGGCCCTGCTGGACCCCGGGCTGCGGCTGGGGCCGGAGCAGGTGCGCGGGGTCGGGTAGAAGTGCATGGGAAATGTGTGTGTGTGGGGGGGGGGGGTAGTTCATTCCAGAAACCAAACGCGAAACGACCAAGAGGAGGGGGGGCGGGAGGGGGTTGTGGTCACCATCCCAAACTAAAGCAATGTAAAGGAAGCTGGGGGGGGGAGTGGGTAGGGGAGAGGGGGGGGGGGGAAGTGGGTAGGGGAGAGTGGGGGGTTGAGGGCTGGGGCTGTGGAGGGGAGGGGGCATGGCGCGGGGAACGGGGGCGCTGTCAGGAGCACGGGGGTGTTGCGTAGGTAGGGAGGAGGGGTGGGGTGGGGTGGGGAGTGGGTGTGTGGCTGTGTGCTGGGTGTCCGGCGAGGAGGGCCGCAGGGGTGGGAGCTGCGTTGGGGCACGTTTACACCTGGCTCTACCTGGCTGGAGCTTCTGCATGCACCCACGTGGGCGTTCCTGGTGGGGAGAGGAGGGGTGGTGTGTGGGGATTTGTTGGAGTCCCGCACTTTCCCACGGACGGACGTCAGATTGGTTGTTTTTCACGCGCAGGTGGCGGAGCTGCTGCGGGCGCAGCAGCAGGCGCCGCCGGCAGCCAACCCCGAAGACTCCACGGATGGCGGCGCCGCTGCTGCCGCTGTGGGCAGCAGGCGGGGCGGAGGCGGCAGGGGGCGGGCAGCGGCCGCGCCCCCGGGTGGTGGTGCTGTGCCAGCGCGGCAACAACTCGCAGCGGGTGGCGGCGCGGCTGGCGGCGCTCGGGGTGGCGGGTGTGACGGACATGCGCGGCGGGTACCAGGCGTGGGCGCGCGAGGTGGACCCGGCCATGCCGCTGCTGTAGGCGTCCTGATGGATGGATGCTGCCGAGTGACTGAGTGAGTGAGTGAGTGATTGATGAATGTGCATTCGCCGGGCGTCGTGCATGTGTTGCGGGGCCAAGCGAGACCAAGCGGGCTCCAGCAGGCGCCGTGCGTGGGCGACATGGACGCGCGATTGAGTGAGACGGATGCGAGGGGCGGCTCGGGCAAAAGACGCATGAGGTTTGGTTTACAAGGCCAGAGGGTGATTAGGTGAAATGCCGCACCGGGCTCATTATTATTCAAATGCTAGGCGACTGGCGTGTTGAGCCGCTGCACCTGCTGTCGCGCAGCGTTGTAGGGGTGGGTGCAAACCTTGGTGCGAACCTTGGTGCAACGCGTCGTCGCAATCGCCACACTGCCCCCATCACTAGCACCACTATAGCATCACTAGCAGCAATGCAGCATCCCTAGCTCGTCCGTATGTACCAACGTCGTGACGCAGTGGCCCCCAACCGCGGACTTCCAAGTAAGGACAGGAGGTGCGACACTTTATTCGCCAGCTATGTAAATCCAATCAAGCAGCGCGGCCATCATGTCTTACCACACAGCAGCAGTAACCTGCCCGCAGCTTACCCCTGGTATACACACACACACACACACACACACACACACACACACACACACACACACACACACACACACACACACACACACACACACACACAAGTTCTCTCCCTTGTGATCTCTAACACACACACAAGTACACCGCCCCAACCCCAATGCCGAGGCTTTTGGTTGGTAAAGTGGTAAACTCGTTGCAAAGAGTGTTTTGATAGGTATGCCGGGCGGCCCAATGCCCTGTGCCCCCTCCGATTGATTCCTGACCCCTGCGCCCCCTCCGCCCCTCATCCCTGGAATGAGCTAACCCCCACCCTCCACCTAGCCCAAAAACAAAACCCATCGCCGACAGGCACTGCCCCCAGTTTGCCAGCCCGTGCACCTAACCCTTCACGCCGCACGCAGCCGGCGGCGGCCGCCCACCGCAAACCCAGACGACAGCGCAAACGACCTGCTCACGCCCAGACCGCCGCCGCCGCCCAGGCCCATGCCCACGCCGCTGGACAGCGCGACGCTGCGGGAGCTGGCCAGGGCGGAGGAGGACGAGGAGGATGGCTGCTGCTGCTGCACCACTACGGGGGCGGGAGCCGCAGCCACGGGCACCGGGACGGGCACGTAGACGGTGGTGGGGGCGGGCGCGGGAGCCGTGGCGGCCAGAACCACTGGAGGGGCCGCGGGAACAAAGGCCGGTCCGGCTGTGCGTGTGTGTGGGGGGGGGGGGGGGCCGGGGTGACGGGGGCATGCAGGAGGGAGGGATAGGCGGCAGGCAGCATGCATCATGGCAGGGATGGGGTCGACGTCAACTCAAATCACATGCACGCACACATGGCTGCCTGTCTGGCAGGATCCCTACTGTGCGTGCATGCATGCACGCATGCATGCAGTCTTCATTCAACGGCAGCATGCACGTGCACGTGCATCAACACGCACATGGAGGTAGACAGCGGATCGCATCACACATGGGCCGGCCCGGCCAACCGCCGCCAGCACCACGCACGCACAGTCCGTCCCTGATGACACCATACGGTATGTGCGCCGCCACACAAGACGGCCACAACCACCCACCACACACCCACCACCCCACCCGCGCGGGCCGCGCCCTCAATTCTAACCCCGAAATAAACCCATCCTCTCACGGTCTCACCTGCTCCTGCCGAGGCTTGTGCGCCCGCCGACGCCTGCGAGCCGCCGCCGCCGCCGCCGGCGCTGCTGCCGGCCGAGGCAAAGGAGCTGGCGCTGGCACCCGAGTTGGCTCCGGCGCCGGGGAAGAACAGCTGTAGCAGGCTGCGGCGGCGGGCGTTCTGAGTTGGGATGGGGAGGCCGGCGTTGAGGCGGGGGAGCTGCAGCAGCAGGCGGCGGCTGCCCAGGCGGCCCACGTCGCTACTGCCCAGGAAGCCCAGCATGGGCATGGCTGTAGCGCCGCCGCCGCCGCCGCCAAAGCTGGAGGGGAGAGGGCCGCCGCCGCCGCCGGAGGAGGCGGTGGCTGTAGCAATAGCGGTGGCCTTGCCGCCGTCCCGGGCCAGCGCGTTGGCCTTGGCCTCAGCTGTGTTGCTACTGCCGCCGCCGCCAGGCTGCTGTTGCTGCTGCTGCGGGAACAGCACGAGCTTGCTGCCGCCGCCCGCCGCGGGGCTGCCGGTCGCTGTGGCTGTAGCAATGGAGGTGGCGTCGCCGCTGCCGGTGCTGCTACTGCCGCTGGCGCCCGCCAGCAGCAGCAGGAGCAGCAGCAGGAGAGCAGGCGGCGCCGCGGCGCTGCGGGCGCGCAGCTGCTGCTGCTGCTGCTGCTGCTTCATGTGGCTGCTGGCTGGCTCGGTCGTGGGTATATGTATTGCTTTGGCTGTGCAAATGGCCGTGCGTGCGTGAGTGGCGCTGCTGGCGGGAGAAGGCGGCGAGCTAGATAGAGAGCGAAGGTGTGGGACGGATGGCTGGAGGCGCGGAAGATGACAGACACACAGGCAGCAGCGCGGACGACTGGGCAGCAGCCTAAGCGAGCGGAGCCCGCCCGAAACAAAATGGCCAGCCGATGGTTCCGGGCTGCACTCCCTAGACCTGGGCAGACCTCGTGCCGAGACCGGCAGCAGCCCTCGGCCCTCGGGCGGCCGCATTCCGCTGCCGTGCAACCCCTGGGTCCGACGAATGGCCGTTTCGTCTCCCCAAACAGCAGGGACGCCAGGGAGCCCGCTTTCAATAAACACTCCTTACATTTTGAGGAACTCAGCACCAGCTACCTTGCATGCAGAAACCCACGCACATAAGAAACACAAACGTGCATCCCTTCGTGCCCTTCCTGCCCTACTTGGCGCTCCGGCTGCGGCGCTCTACCTCCTCGCCACGGCCACGCACCGCTTATCATACATGCCATCTTCCCTGCTACTATCACCGATTGGCATACCGTTATGCTCTGCTGCGCTGCTACGGCCACGCACCGCCAACAGCTCCCTTGACCCTGCGCTCCAGATCGATCCACTGATGCCATCTCCACTGCTAGGGTTTTGTGCCATCCACGCAGTGCACACTCTGCACGCACCCAACACGCCGCGCGGGCCGCTACAACGAACCTTGGCGGCTCGCTCGCACACGCACGTGCGGCGATCGATCTATCTTCGCAACCACAACTTCCAGCCCGCCCGCCATCCACGCGCCCAAACATACATCGCCCTGCTGCACCAACCAGAGCTCCCCATGCTCCTGGCATGGCGCACGCCACAGGTTGCTGCTAGCTCACAGGTCGAAGGTGCAGCCGGCCAGGCCGGTGACGCGCACGCGCATCTGGTGCCGCCCGCCCTCCGCCGGAACCAGCTCGACCATCTTCTCCCGCTCCTCCGGCGGCAGGTCTGTCGGGCGTGCCACCACGATCTGGCCCTCCAGGCGCAGCTGCGGCGGCGGCTTGCCCTCCCCAAAGGCGCTCGCGGCCACGGCGACGTTATACGCGTACGCAAATATCGTGCCGATGCGCGCCACCTGCTCCCGCGCCGTTGGCAGGCCTGCGGCGGAGGCAGGACAGGTACAGGAGTGGGGCACAGCGTGTAGCGATGGTATGGGTGGGTGGGGCACACATGCATGCACCGATAGATCTCGGCGGCCAGGGGCGTATATATGGGAAATAATGGAACCGCAATGCCCCCGTGCCCCACATACAGAACACTGCAGGCGGCCGTACTCGTGCTATCTACTAAAGCTCCATGATACACACTATCACCAAAACCAACACGCAGCAGCACCCACACGCGCCGAACACCCCAAACACAGACCTGAGGCAGATAGGGTGACAAACACTCACTGCTGGACAGCTTGGCCTCCTGTATGATGACCAGCAGCGAGGAGTCCGTGAGCCGCACAGCAAGGGCGTCCACTTCCAGCCGCGTCGCAAGGTTGAACCCGCCGCCACCGCCACCGCCGCCGCCGCTGCTAGCGCTGCCGTCGCTGCCGCTGCCACGGCTGTTGTTCACCGCGGCCGTGGGCTGCAGCATGGAAGCAGGCTGCAGCGCCGACAGCACCAGCATCGAGACCGGGCCCTCCGTCCGCAGCAGCAGGAGCTTGTCACTCTCTGCATTATTAGTGCGCATGGCTTCCAGCATCATCACTGCGGCGGCATACGGCGTGCACCCTTCAGTAGTGCCGTCACTTCCGTCGTCATCGCCACTCCCACTGCCGCGGCGGGTGTCTATGTAGCCCTGCGCGCCGCTCAGCACTGTGACAGCTGCAGCTGCGAGGTGCGCCTCCGCTGTGGTGTCCGCCGCCGTCGCGACCAGCAGCAGCAGCTGGTCCTCAAGCGCTTGCAGCGCCGCCAGGTGCCCCTGCTGGTGCAATCAGCGGGCGGAGGGTGTAGGTGGTTTAAATCACAACAAAGCTTGCACGATGCGTCTTTGCCCAGCAAGCACTACAAGCACCTCTGCCCACCCATCCAATCACCCTCCGGCAACCCGGTTTCTCAGGCCGAACTCGTGTAGCTATAGTTCCAGCGGTGCTCAGCCCCAATGGATCACCTGGATGGTTGCTGTATCATCGCGTGCGGCGTTTGCAGCTTTGGCCCCAGCCTCTGCAGCTGCCGGAACATCAGTCTGTGTCGCAACAGCCCAAGCGGCTGAACCAGCAGCAGAGGTGCCGTGCTTGGACAGCCCCTCCAGGTCAGTGCGGGCCCTGGTGAGGAAGTAGCGCAGCACAGCCCGCAGGCCAGGCAGCCCCTGGCGTGCACCGAAAGGTGTGGGTAGTGTGGGTGGGCATGCAGCAATCAGAGTCCAGTACGTTGGCTGCAAGCTTCTGTACGTACGTACCCACCAGGACGCAAATCGTGCGAACATACAAGAGCACGCTAAGCGTACGTGGGTTCAAAGACCGCTCTAGAGGAGGCAGGCCCGTACGCTCCACGTGCACACGTAGACCCATTAATTGCAGCATGCCTGACATTTGCGCTGCCCAGCCCCACTACTCTCCTCCCACCCATAGCCCCCCAGCGAGCTCACCCGCAGCCGCTCCACCAGCGCCGACACCGCAGTCTCCTTGGTGCTTGCAGGTGCGTCCCTCAGCAGGCAGGCCGCTGTGCTTTCGGCGCCAGTGAGGGGCACGTTGGCGTGCACCTGCATTTTGTCGCCGACGTTCTGCTGCAGCTGCGTGGAGGCAGTGAACTCCGCCAGGGCGCTCAAGCCGTCGCAAGCGCCCTTTAGCTCGGCGCACACTTGATCCAGCTGCTGCAGCGTTTCCTCCGCGAACTTCGTTTGCTCGGCGCGCATTTGTTTCAGCTGCTGCAGCGTTTCCTCCGCGAACGTCCCCGCTGCCTTGTGCGGCTGATCCGCTAACTTCTCCGCTGCCTTTTGCCGTTCATCCACCTGCTCCTGCCAATGATCCACCCCCTGCTGCCACTGCCGCATCTCCTTCAGGATCTGCATGAAATCCTGCATAGTAGTGAAGTAGTGTGGTATGCTCGTTATGGCGCAGCTCATGCTTTGCTTGTACGCACGGGAGTAGAGCAGAAGAATTACACTTATACTCAAGTGGTTAGTGTGGTAGATTACACTCTTAGGGCCCGCCCCACGCATCAGCCTAACAGGCTACATCGCACCCGCAGCCCAGGTGCGCTGTCTCCTGCGGCCGACAGCTGCGGCCTGTGCAACTCCGCCGGCGTGGCGGCCGCAGCCACACCTTGCGGCGGCAGCTGCTGGCTGCCTCCACCGCTGCCACCGCCGCCGCTGTCGTGGTGAACCCCACCCCCACGGAATGGGTCGTCGACCCCCGGCTCCTCCTGCACGCACAGGCATAGGCCAAGGTCCACACGACATGCCGTATTCCCGCCGGAAGTAGTCATTGAACTCAAGTTAGCAATTCATCATTCCATACCTGGTTGCCAGCGCTTATGATCGGTGACGACGGAGTGCGGCTGTCGCCATTCCACCAGTCATCACCCCTGCTGCTGAAGGCGCGGAACCTTGAAGCCCCTGAGTGCAGTGTCGGATTGATGAGGGACACGAACACATAATCATACTGTACGTCACCCCAACCCCGTTGACATGAAACAATCTACGGGCTCGGCAGCAATGGAAGCGGGACAGCAACGGTGGATTGGAATGATATGCCAGGGAGCACGCAGGAGACAGGGCCACCACGCGTGCGACACGCCACGCACGCAGTGAAAACAAGCAAGGATGCGTGCGTCCCTTACTTGTGTGCATGCGCGCAATCAATCAATCAAAGAACACAATATCCGGGAGTACCGTCAGTACGGGCGACACCACCCTAGCTAGGCTCGCGCGGACGCCCCGCCCCCGCCCATGCATACATGCCGCAAGGGGGCAGGATAGGCAGGAGCTCACCTTGTGCGCCACAAGACGCCGCCGGCGTTGCCGCCAGAAGGCTGGCCCCGCTGAACCCGCGGAGAGAACCTGCTGGATGCGCAACGCAAGTGGACTCAGGGTCAAGCAAGCAAGGACCAAGTCGCCGACAACCCGGGCTCACCCTGGGGCTCACCCGTGTCGTGCCCATACGCCCGGCGGTGTCCAATGCCCAATCGCTCCCAAATGCCTACGAATGTTATGATTATGCTGTTGCAAGTCGTTTTGCACGCTTTCCCGGTAATTGGCTCGCCGCGAGCGACTGCCAAATGCCGCGCCATTTCCCGACCTTGCAGTAGGAAGAGCATATTTGTCCAGCGCGCAGCACTTATATCCGCTTCCTGTGACTTGAGAATGACACGGCATCGGTCTTTGGGACCTAACAGGCGCTTTCTTGGGGTCCGAGCTCGCGAAATGCTGTTCGACAGAACCTCGCTGGGAAGCTCCGGACCATGCGAGATGTGATATTGGATGTATATATAGTGTAACGGACTAGTCTGTATGGGCAAATGTGCGATTTGGCTTGACCTTGCCGACACGTACCCTGCTGACCGGCTGACTGGCACCACGAAAGCCACGAGTTCTGCACACTAGCGTGGTCGCGCCAAGCCCCAACTTGGTACTTATCATGCTATAAGGTGTATGGGTGCTATTGCATAGCGGGGGCAACGTTCGGGGCCCATTTCTGCGTCGGGGATTCTGCCTAGGCATCGTTTAGACCCCCGCCCCGGGAATGGCCGTACGGCAGTGTGACAATGCTCGGACAGTGGAATTGACGCGCCAGCCGGGTTCGGGTGTGTCAGGTTAGATTCGCTGTCCGAGCTGTGTCAGACCATTTCCCGTGGCTTTGAAGTTGCCCCATGTTTTGGACATTGCCCCTGCCTGGGTGAGCCCGGGTTGGTCGCCGATGCTGCTGACACGATATCCGGGAGCACCGTCAGAACTGGAGACATCACCCTAGCTCCGCACGCGCTGCCGCCCCGGCCCCCCCCCCCCCCCCTGCATGCCGTTAGGCGGCAGGAGCTCACCATCTGCGCCACAAGACGCCGCGGGCGTTGCCGCCAGGTGGGCAGCCCTCAGTAACCCGCGGAGAGAACCTGCTGGATGTGCAACGCAAGTGGACTCAGGGTCAAGCAAGCAAGGACCAAGTCGCCGATGCTTATGTTGCCTGCCGCGCCCATGTGGAGTTCGACGCTCTAGGCTCTTCTAGTCTGCTGCTGCACCCCACACGCATCGCGAGGGCGAAAACAGGAAGGAAAGGCCCGAAGCAGCTATAATTCGCGTGCGCTTACCGCTGCGCTGCATGGGGCCGACGGCAAATATGCGCTATATAAAGAGCTAGGAGCTGGCCGGGTCGGCCATAGCCTGCTCCCGCAGTCCCGTGCGCCGCTCCACTCCTAATTTTCAAAAGGGCCCCGCTTCTAAAATTCGCAAAACGGGTACACTCTCGGCCCGCGACAAGCCCAAATCTTGCGACTTTTTGAGACTTTGAGACCAGCTTGAAATTTTTCCGGCAACGTCAAAATCAAACGAGAGTCCAGGACGGCTCAAATCAACTTCTCATGATTCCCAACTCTGTAAATCAACCCGCTGGAACCGAGGCGATGACAGGCATCGCTCATCGCGTGGGCCACGCGGGGCCCAGTCGGCCGGCACAGCCCCATCCCCACCTCCTCGCTCTGCGCCAGTTGCATCATCTAATCGCGACCCGCATTCGCCGGGCCTCCACTACCACCAGCCTCCACTACCACCAGGCGCCCCACATACGCATGGAGGATGAGTAAACGCTGACGCGGCTGATGCGCATGGTCATCCTTCCCGCTGCTGGGCCAGCCGTACGAGGGGCACCCCGATGCCAAGCCCCTTCTCCGGCAGCTGCTCGTTCCGCCGCACCGCGTGCGACGCCGGCTGGGTGTGTCGTGTGTGCGGCAACCCGGGGTGCTGTGGCGGCGGCTACGGCGGCCTGCGGCCGCTGACAGTAGGTGGTGTGTGACGGGTGCGCCGTCACGTGGTACTGCTGCCGCCGCGGCCTGACAGAGCACGCCTCCAAGTATGACCACACGCCAGAACTGTGCGGGCTTCTGCGGACCAGCGGAGGCACCAGGACAGGTGGGCGGGCGCGTCCACGTGTTGCCTGCAGGTTCACCTGATGAGGAGCATTGAGCGGACTGTGGCCATCCTATGATTGCATGCGCGCGGCGGATGGTGGTCAGGCCAGGTCACGTGCGGTGGTTCGTGCCATGTCGCGCCGGTGTGGGAGCAAGAGAGGTGCTTTGGGGAGGCGGAGGTGCAGGCTGACAGGCTGACAGGCTGACGACAGGCTGCAGGCTGACTTGTTGTGGTGGACTGCAAGACCCGTGTGGCGGGTGCAGTAGATAGGAGCCCGTTGCTGCATTTTTGCACCCACCCCCATGACTCAGCAGCGGGCGGCAGCGGGCGGGTATCCGTCACCGACAGATAAGCGCTGACTTATCGTAGCGCTAGCGGAGATAAGGCTAGTTATTGCGACGATACTACTGCCATGTGGCGTTAGGGCCGTGCGAGCACCCGGTGCGGGTACGTGTCGTTGCATGGGGCAGACTGACCTAGCTAACCTAGCCCTTCTAGCGCACTGCGCGCCCTTGCTAGCTTACCTGCCGTCGTGCTTTGGTACTGTATTTAGGTTTGTCCCTCTGCCGGGACGGTGACAACCCACCCACCCGCCCGTGGGCCCCGGTGCGGCCTAATGTGGCGTCGCTGTGGCAGTGCAGGGTGCGGCTGTTTCAGATGACCACGACCGGCATCACCGCGTGTAGTCATGCGATACACGCGCACAGTACTGGCAGCACTGTAACCTCAACACGGGCGGGCTGACGCGTCGGGCGGGCAAGGAGCATGGCAATTGTCGCTGGGGGTGAGAATTAGAGACTACGAGAGAAGCGATGGAGGCAGTGTGTGGTGGTGGCTGCTGGACGCCGCAACGGCATTGTGATTACATCAGCAAGGACCGCCGAGACTTATGGTGTTTTGTGTTGATTGTTGTTTTAGCGCCGTTTTAGCTACCAGCAACTCCCATGTGCTCTATGTGCTCTTTCGACTCATGCCACCAGCCCCATGCCCACCAGCCCCAGCCCCATGCGCATGCCCATTCATCATCATCACAACACCATCACCGACCACTTTGCACTCAATAACAGCTATTTATTTGCTGTGCTGCTTGCGGCTGAGCTCGAACAGCAGGTCGGGCGAGCGGTACACGTTGATGAGCGCGCGGAACAGCTGCTCTTCCAGCACCAGCTCGCCTGTGGGTTGGGTGCATGGGGCCGCGGGCGGGTGGGTGGGGCCGTGAGTGGGTGGGCGGTTGGGTGCATGGGGCCGTGAGTGGAGTGGAGTGGGAGTGCGGGGCGGGGGCGTTTAAGGACCCGCAACACAACCCAGAAGCCATCGCCCAGCCCAGCGCCCAACGCCCCACCCCGCCCCGCCCCACCCAACGCACCCCGCCCCGCCCCCGCCCCCCGCCCCCCTTCTGTTCGAGTCCAGGTGAGTATTCTAGTATGGGGATTTGGTCTGTAATGGGGTCCGCGCGCGGCTCGCACGGCTGACATGGCTCTGGACTCCGTCGTCAACCTGCCGCTCCATTGTCCAAGCCCGCCCGGCCAAATACGGTGATATTCAGTAGCTCGCACAGGCGGCTGCGTTTCCCAGCTCAGCGCAGTCGTGTTCGCATTTTGTTTCTCACCGGGACTGTTCACCAGTAACCCCCCGCCCCCCACCCCACGCCAAAGCCGCCGCTCACCCTCCGCCCTCGCCACGGCGATGTCGGCGCACAGCGCCACCAGGCGGCGTGTGGAAGGCAGGTCCTCGGTGGGGATGCGCAGTCGCAGCCCCGACACCGCCAGGCGCAGGAAGCGACCGATGGCGAACACAAAGGTCACGTACAGCCCCGTGATGCCGAAGCGCGACAGCGTGGCGCCCTGGTGCCATTGGGGCGGGGGAGGGGAGGGGAGGGGAGGGGAGGGCGGGGGGGGGGATCCATGCATTTAAGTTAATGACGAGGTAGAGGAGGGGGGTGTGGTTACCAGCCCAGGGGGCGGGGGGTTCGTTCAGAAAGGGGGAATGGGAGGTGAACGAAGAGGAGGTTGCGTGAGAGAGGTTGAGCACCCACACACCCACACCCACACCCACACCCACACCCACACCCACACCCACACCCACACACTCACACCCACACCCACACCCACACGCACACCCACACCCACACACACACACCCACCACCCACCAGCAGACCGCTCTGCACCGGCTCCAGCACCGCCACGATGGGCGGACCTCCGCCACTGCTGCCGCCCGGCGCCGCGGCACAGGGGTCCTCCAGCGCGTCTGCGGCGCTGCCGCTGCCACCGCCGCTGGCTCCAGTGCTGCCACCAGCAGCAGCGCCAGCCGCACCACTGCGCCCCGGCCTGTCGGCGTCCGCCGCCTGCTGCTGCAGCTGCCGGGTAGCACGGCGTCCAGCGGCCTCGCCACCGCGGCCCGGCAGCAGCAGACCCCCCACCTCCTCCGTGGCCTCGCCCGCCCCAGTGCCAGTGCTAGAGGCGGCCATGACCTCCAGCGCAGCCGCCACCGGCGGCGGCGGCGGCGGCAGAGCGCCCGCCGACGGCTCCGCTGCGGGCCCTGGCGGCGGCAGCGGTTCTAAGGGCGGCGGCGCCGCAGGCGGCTCGCCGCCACCGCCCTCGTCGTCCCCGCCGCCTCCCTCGTCGTCATCGCCGCCGCCCGCGGGCGAGGCCGGCGGCGGCAGCAGCGCTCCGCAGCGGAAGGCCCACCACTCATTGAACGCTCCGAGGCCACCGCCGCCGCCGCCGGCTACAGCGGGCGTGGCGAGCTCCGCGTAGCACCCTACCATGGCCGCGCCCCACCGGTCAGCGAGCTCAGCGTCCGCTGCGGCAGTAGCAGCGGCTGCAGCAGCGGCGGCCGCGTTGCTACTGCCGCCAGCCCTTCCGCTGCCCTTCCACCAGCTCCGCAGCTGCTGTCGGGCCGTTTCAAACATCTGCCGCCGCCGGCCGCCGCCGCCGCCGGCCGCGCCCACCGCCCACCTGCCCCACCCCGGCGGCTGTAGCAGCCCCGGCGGCTGTAGCAGCTGCAGCTGCAGCGTGGGCGGCGGCACGCCGGCGGCGGCGGTCACGTCCGGCCCCTGCGGCTGTAGCCCTAGGCGCACGCTGCAGGCGTCGCCGCGGAGGCGCATGAAGAGCGGGAACAGCCCGGGCGCCCCGGGCTGGTCGGGGTGGGTGGCGTTGGCGACGGTCAGCAGACCGGTGCGGTTGGCGCGTCCGGCCAGCAGCTGTGTGTGAGGGACAAGGAGAGGAAGGGAGGGGGATAGGTGAAGCCGGAAGCGTGGTCGGTGCGAGGTGGAGGTAAGGGAGGGGAGCTGCGCTGGGTGGTGAACATGGTGGGGGCTGGGGGCGTCCAGCGCTGCGGACCAGGTGTGTGTGGAGGTGTGGAGGGCAGCGGCGAGCGGTGCTGCAACCCAGGAGCTGCGGCAAGCTGCTGCTTGCTGCACGCCCCAAACACACACACACACACACACACCGGGTGACTCCGCAGCAGCAGTAGCAGCAGCATACAAATGTGTGTATGCTCATACGTACGCGCGCACGCCTCACCCACCTCCGCAAGCTCCCGGCGCGCCGGCGGCGACAGCGCCACGTAGGCGGCGGCGGCGCAGCCGGGGCCGCCCTTCTCCGAGGCGGCGGGCGCGGAGCGCACCAGCGACCAGCGCACCTGTGTGCGTGCGTGTGTGCGTGCAGCGTGTTGTGGGTTGAGGGCTGTGAGTATTGCTCTGCATTGTGGGTTGTGGGCTGTTGGGTGCCGTACTACAACCGCACATCGATTGCCGTACTACAACCGCACATCGATTGCCGTAAAATATGGTTTTGATGCAGGCAGTTAGCAGTCCGAGAATAGTGTGTTGGCGGCCGGTCAACGGTACGGGTCGTGTACGGTAGCCACTTCAGTGTTACGGGGTAGGCGTGAGGCGCTGCGGGACAGCGTGCGATGCCCGTGCGTGTGTTTTGCCCCATGCCGCATGCCCGCGCCCCCCCCCCCGCCCACCTCGAGCACCACGGGCACATACGGCTCGCCGCCGCCACCCTCTGCAAGAGCCCTGGCCCAGGCCCATGGGTCGTTTGGCGACGACGGCGGTGGCGGCGGCGGCGACAGCCCCGCCAGCAGCATGTCAGTCAGGGCGGCGCGCGCCGGCGGAGACACGTGCCACACGCTGTCTGACTCAGCCGCCAGGCACACGCCCAGGGTCTGGCCGGCCGCATAGCCCGACAGCGCCCGCGGCAGCAGGCCCGTGGGGGTGCTGCTACTGCCGCTGCTGCCGCTGCTGCTACTGCTGCCAGGCGATGGCGGCAGCGGCGGAGGCGGGGAGGGCACCGGCGCGTAGCCCCCAGTGGCAGTTGCGGCCCTGCCCGCGGCGGCTCGGCGGCGGCGCTGCCTCCACGCCTGCTGCTGCTGCTGCTGCTGCTGCTGCTGCTGTAGCAGGTGCATGTAGGGCGGCACCCCGCCTGGGGAGGGCGCGGGCGCAGAGTCCCGCGGCTCCCCCTGCGCCGCCTGCTGCCCCCGCGCTGACACTGCTGACGGCGCGGGTGATGGTGATGACGACGGGGGCGGGGGCGACGAGGGCGGGGGCGGGGGCGAGGGCGGGGGCGAGGGCGGGGGCGGCGAGGGCACGGTCCACTGGAACACCAGGCGGCGGTCCCCGGTGCTGAAGACGGGGAAGCGGGCCAGGCTGGAGGCCTCGGGGGTGGTGGCCACCTGCGTGGCCGGGATCCGGGGATGGACCCGGGGAGGGTGGGGAGGCGGCGGATGGTGGGGAGGCGGAGGGTGGGAATGCGGATGCAGCTATACGGCGGATGGTTGGAAGGCGGCACAGGGCCATCACGCAGGCAGTGAGAGCAGGCGGGCATAGGCATTCGCTGGTGTATGCCCTAGCCCGAGCTATGTCTTGGTGTCCAGGGCATGGCTTGGGAGGTCGCCCGATCCACCGACACGGCGGCGCATGCACGCACGTACCCGCGTGAGGGAGATGTTGAGATGCACGTCCTGCCGGGTGGTCGCGACAGCAACAGGGGGAGGCATAATAAGCGTGGCACCAGGAGCGAACAGTGAGCCGTCGTGTGAACCGGAAATCATCTTAGCCCACCGCCCGCACCGTCCGTGCGTTCCGCCGCAGCGCTTCCCTCGGCACGCTCGCACATGCAGCTGCGCCCTGCCATCTGTGCATGCCCCCCTCCTCCCCTCCTCCCCGCCTCTCCTCCTCCTCCTCCCCTCCTCCTCCCTCTGACCCACCTGCAGCGCTGGCACCTGGTAGGTGGGGGCGCCGCTGGAGAAGAACAGCGGCGGCAGCCACAGCACCAGCAGCAGCGCCACCAGGGCCAGGAAGCCCTGGGTGGGGTTGGGGGTTGGGGGTTTGGGGGTTTGGGGGGGTAGGGGGGCGGCTGGGATAAGGGCGTGAGGGGATGAGAGGGGATGAGGGGGTTTGAGAGGGGTGGGATCGGTGGGGTTCAAGGGAGTTGGAGGGGGGGGGCACGGTTCGGTTGGCGCGGGGGACTGGTGGAGCGGCATGGATGCGTCACAAAAGACGAGCGTGTGCCTGTCCTGCTCCCCTCCCCAAATACACACGACACGTTCCTCCCTCCCTCCCCACTCCTCCTCCTGCCTACACACCTACCTGCATGAACTTGACGTACCGCGGCACGCGCTCGCCAATACAGCGCCCGCGCCGCATGCTGTACCGGGGTCGGAGGGGGAGGGGGTGGACTTTGGGGGCACGACAAGTCGTGTTTAAAGTCGTGTCACACCTCGTGCCTCTGCTTGTAGCACAGCAGTACCCACTGACCAACCCAGCCGCGTTCCCCCAATGCCCGCTAGCTCTGCAACCATCATCCGCAGCAGCCACCTGGGCCGGGTCTGGCCCACCCGCCTCATTGCCACCGGGCCGGTCCCCCACCGCGCCTTGGCCCCCCCTGCCACTGCTGCCCCCACTACCCCACTGACCCCACTGACCCTGCTACCCCTGCTACCACTGCCGCCGCTGCCCCCTGCCCCCTGCCCCCACACACCCCCCTCACTCACGCGTTGCGGCAGGTGGCCACGAACAGGCTGCTGCGCACGTCCTCCAGCTTCAGCCAGCTGTACCAGTCCAGGGAGGTGGCCACGCACGTCCAGTCCAGCAGGCAGCGGACCTCGTACAGGAAGGGCACTGGGGGTAACACGCATACATTAGAGTTGGGGGTAGTGCGTGTGTTTTTGTGTACATTCTGGTGTGTGTGTGTGTGTGTGTGTTTGTGTGTGTGTGTGTGTGTGTGTGAGGGCATGACGGGGGCCAGCGTGTGAGAAGCCAGGGGGCTCAGACGGATAGGGGGCGGAGACTGGCGGGAGGAGGGCGAGGTGGAAGGCAACAATCCAGTACGGCAATCCCACCTTCAATCACCCGCCCCCCCCCCCCCGCGTAGCCAACAGCCCATCGTCCACATCGCCGCCACTTCACGTCACACACGGCCACGCGGGCAGTAGCAGTAGGCAGTAGCAGTAGGCAGTAGGCAGTAGGCAGTAGCAGGAGGCAGTAGCAGTAGGCAGTAGCAGGAGGCAGTAGCAGGAGGCAGTAGCAGTACGCAGTAGCAGGAGGCAGTAGCAGGAGGCAGTAGCTACTCACGGCTGTAAAAGACGTTGAAGGCGGCGAAGTGGAAGGTGTCGGGGCGGCGATAGAAGAAGGACGCGGCGCGGCCGCCGCCGCCCGGCCCCGGCGAGGACAGCGGGGGGTAGCCGTCCCGCAGCTGCAGCGCGCCTGCACGTGTACGAGACAGAGTGAGAGAGAGCACAAAAAACGAGCACAAGGGAAAACAATAAGAGGTTCTGTGTGTGTGAGGGTGCGGGCGCGTCAGTGACGGTTGCGTTGTGCATCAGGCAAGGCATTAGTAGATGGGGGTGGGGTGGGGTTTCCATGCATTTAAGTTAAGGACGAAGTAGACGTAGAACAGACGTTGGGGTGGGGGTTCCATGCATTTAAATAAAGGGGGGGGGCGGGAGGACGCCGCTTCCACAACACCGCGGTGGTCCAGACCTCCTCGACGGCTGGTCCAAGCCTCGGCGAGAGGGGTGCGTAATGAAAGCCCGGGCGCTACCTAAACCCGTGCCTAATGCCGCACAACGCAGCAGCTCTAACCCCCAAGCCCAGTCTCTCACCCAGCGCGAAGCTGAGGCAGCGCAGCAGCAGGAACACGCGCAGATGCGAGCGCACGCCCTCAGCCGAGGAGGAGGAGGAGGAGGAGGAGGAGGAGGAGCCGTGCGGCCCGCTGCCGCCGCTGTAGGGCCCCTGGCTGGCCACCGCCTCCCAGTAGGCGTGCAGGCTCCAGCCCAGCACCAGCACCTGCACGTGCACGTGCAGGTGCATGCAGCCATGCAGGCATGCGCATGTGCATTAAGCCGTGCATGCAGCCATGCAGCCGTGTGCATGTGCATTAAGCCGTGCATGCGGCCATGCAGCCGTGTGCATGTGCATTTAGCCGTGCATGCAGCCATGCGGCCGTGTGCATGCGCATTAAGCCGTGCATGCAGCCATGCAGCCGTGTGCATGCGCATTAAGCCGTGCATGCAGCCATGCAGCCGTGTGCATGCGCATTAAGCCGTGCATGCAGCCATGCAGCCGTGTGCATGTGCATTAAGCCGTGCATGCAGCCATGCAGCCGTGTGCATGTGCATTAAGCCGTGCATGCAGCCATGCAGCCGTGTGCATGTGCATTAAGCCGTGCATGCAGCCATGCAGCCGTGTGCATGTGCATTAAGCCGTGCATGCAGCCATGCAGCCGTGTGCATGTGCATTAAGCCGTGCATGCAGCCATGCAGCCGTGTGCATGTGCATTAAGCCGTGCATGCAGCCATGCGGCCGTGTGCATGCGCATTAAGCCGTGCATGCAGCCATGCAGCCGTGTGCATGCGCACGTGCTGAGCATTGACTCAGCTGGCGGCATACCAAAACGCGGGTGAACGGCCAAGGGGAGCAAAACCTACATAAACGGCTCCTGTGTTCCAAAGGGTTTTTAAAAGACCAGGCGCAGTGCCGTATACACGGGCCGTACGTGCCTTCTACAACCCCTCACTGGCTGCCTTATCCCACCCACAGGCACCCATCCACCCAGCCACCCACAGGCACCCACCCACCCAGCCACCCACCCAGCCACCCCTCCACCCCCCCCCCCCCCACCCACCCACCCACCCAGCCACGCGCACCATGCTGCCTGCGTGCAGCCCCATCTTGGCTGCGGGCCAGCCCAGCACGTACACCGCCCGCTCCGCCACCATCAGACCAAACAGCAGCATCAGTGCCGCCAGGTAGTCCAGCGGCAGCCTGGTGGGGGGGGTGGGTGGGGGGTGGGGGGTGGGGGTGGGGGGGTGGGTGGGGGTGGGGGGGTGGGGGGTGGGGGTGGGGGTGGGGGTGGGGGGTGGGGGGTGGGGGGGTGGGGGGAGGTGAGGTGAGGGAGGGAGGGAGGCAGGGAGGGAGGGGGGGTTGTGGTTACCAGCCCAAACTAAACCAATCTGAAGGAAGCGGAGTTAAGCAATGCAGTCAAGACGATACAACAAAAATACTCGTTAGGTTGAAGGAGTCGAAGAAGACGTGTTGGGGGGGAGGTGAGGTGAGGGAGGGAGGGGAGAGAGGGTTGAAGGGGGATGGGAGTGGGCGGGCGGGGTGAGTGGGGTTGGGGGTGGGAGACGGGGTCATGGTGGGGGATTACCGTATGTGTTTTATGATGGCACGGGTGCTGTGTGCCTCTCGCCCTCGCCCCTCGCCCCCCGCCCCCCGCCCCCCGCCCCCTCCCTCAATCCTTCCGGCCCCCTTTCCCCGCCCGCCCTCCCACCCCCCACCCCCACCCCCACCCCCCACACACACCTGCGGTCGGCGTCCGTGATATCCGCCAGGCTGTTTGCAGACGCCACCACCAGCTGGTAAAACACCACCGCCCAGCCGAAGGAGAAAAAATCCAGGCAGGCTGCGCCCAGCAGCACGGGTATTTGGGCGGCCGGGTGCGCGGCATGTGTGTTCCACGAAAACACAACAGAACAGGGGAAAAGCCGTGTGTGCGCATGTCTATGTGTGTGTATTGTGTGTGTGCGTACACTAGTAGCGGTGCTGTCAACTTACAACACGTACCGTGGTGATATGCACCAACGCCGCAGCGGCGTGTTTACAAGGGTGCCTAGCAGAAAACGGTAAGGCAAGGTCGGACGCTCCGGCCAGGTGCCAGGCCGCATGCTAGCATACGCGCGCGTAGTTCCCACTGGCAGGCGCTCCCACAGCACAAACAAGGGCTTAGTCATCCATTGCAATTCATTGCATTCCCACCTGTCGCGGCATAGTAGTCCGCCGGTGGCTGGCTGTAGCACTCCACGGAGGCGATGGGCGGCAGCCCCGCGGGCGACGGCACCGTCAGTGGCGGCGGCGGCGGGGCCGGCGGCGGCGGCAGGGCTGGCCGCGGCGCCGCCGCCGCCGCGACGCGACGCGAGGAGCGGCCGGACGTAGCGGAGACATCGGAGGCGGCGCCGACGCTGCCGGTGCGCCGGTGGGCGCGCTGGCGCATGCCCGTCCCGGACGACCCATCCGGCGCTGGCGAGCGCTGCTGCTGCTGCTGCGGCGGCGGCGCCGCCGCCGGCAGCGCTGTCGGCAGCGACGTCGGCGCAGGCGAGGCGGTTGGGGCGGCAGCAGGGGGCGGCAGCCGGGGCCGAAACGGCGGCACCGTCAGCGCGGTGTGCGCCGCCGCCAGGCGCTGCCGCTGCACCGCCTCCGACGCAAGCTGTAGCATGGCGGCGACGTCGTGCGCCGGGGTGGGGCTGGCGGGCTTGCCTGCGGAGGCTGCTACAGCCGCCGCTGAAGCCGCCGCCGCTGGCCCCAATGCAAAGCCCGGCGCCACAGCCGATAGGGCGGGTGCGGCTGCGGCTGCGGCAGAGGGCGGCGGCTGTAGCACCTCAAGCAGCACGTGCAGCGTGGTCCCGGAAGATGCTACAGCCTCGTGCTGCAGCCGCAGCCGCGGCAGGCTGTAGCGCGCCGCGCGGACGGCTACAGCCGAGGCCCTGCTGCTGCTGGCGGCGGTGCCGCCCCAGCCGCTGTTGCCTGCGCCGCCACCGCCGTCACCGGCTGCTAGGAGCGCGCCCACGTCGCCGCCGCCCTGTCCCTCTCCCTCTCCCTCACCCTCACCCTCGTCGTCGCTGCTACTGCTGCTACTGCCGGAGCTGCTGCCGCCGTCCTCGCTCTCGCGGTCCCAGCGGCGCCCCGTCAGCTGCATGGCAGTCAAAATTTGAGATTTACAACACATGATGGGTTTATACTACACACTCATGACGGGACACAACATGCAGCAGACGTAGCATGCTCTGGCCACCACCTGAGCTAACGCACACAGCAAAGCAAAGCAAAGCAGCACACTCGCCTGCCGCTTGGACGCTGCCCTTGCCCGCCGCCGCGCCTCCGCCGCCCGCTGCGCCGCCGCCACCGCCTCGCCGTGGGCATACACGGCCGCCAGCATGTCCGACAGGGCCGCCGTCAGCGCTGCGCCCCTGAGCAGCGCCACCCCTCCGCCGCCTGCCTGGCGCCATGATGGCGCGATAGAGGCTGGCGGCGGCGGCGGCGGCGGCGGCGGCACTGGCACCAAGGCATCCGGAAGCACCGGGGCGTCGGCCGCGGCGGAAGCGGCGGGCAGCAGCGCTGGCGCCGCCGCCGCGGGCGGAAGTGCCGGCGGCGGCGCGGCGACTGTGGTTGGTGTCGATGCCACCTGCGCCGGCGGTGCTGCTGGGCCGCGCGGAGGCAGGCCGCCGGCGGCCGCCGGGGGCGCTGCCGCTGCGGCATGACTGCCGCCGCCGCCGCCGCCGCCACCGCCGCCGCCGCCGCCGCTGGCCTCTGCCGCGCTGCCGCCAGCAGCAGCAGCAGCAGCAGCTCCAAACGCACTGCCGCTGACGGGCGTTGTGCGGCCGCCAGCGGCTGTAACAGCAGCAGTGCTGAGGAGCGGCTGTAGCTGCAGCTGCAGCTTGACCCAGCTTGGGCTGACCTCGTGCGGCGAGGTCACCAGCCTGTGGGACCGGCAAGCGAGGCGCGGGACGTACGGGCAGTAGGCACTCGAGTCAAGCACAAGTAAGACTCGGGTCCCACAGGGGCAAATGCCCCAGGCGCATCTGTTCGCTTCGTTTGAGACGTCGTGATAGTTGTAAGGTAATAGTTGTAATGTAACAGTTGTATAAATTAAAGCTAAAAAGTCCAAGCTTGCTCGCACCTGTACACAGACGCCAAGTGGCGCGCTAGGCGTGCCACAGCCGCCGCACCGGCCGCTGCCCGCCGCCGTAGCTGCCGGAACGACAGCCAGGAGAGAGCCGCCGCCAGCCCGCCTTGGCCGCCGCCGCCGCCGCCACTGCCTCCGCCACGCGGCGCCACTACGGTTGCTGCCACAGGCGTCGGCGCCCCGGAAGCTGCAGCCGCGCCGGCGCCGGCGCCCGCCGCGGGTGGCGCTGCTACTGCCGCCGCGTACACCGCCCCCAGGCTGTAGCTGTGCATCAGCGCGGCCAGGTAGGCGAGGAAGAGGGGCAGGCAGTCCAGCGGGTCGGGGTGCAGGCCCAGCACCTGCAGGTCGGGGGGGGGGAGCCATCCATGGGGGGGAGGGGGGTGCCATGCATGTTTTATTAATGACGGGGGGGAGGGCGGGGGGCATTGCGGTGTCGTGCGCTGTGTGCCCCCGGGGATAAAAAGATGGTGACAGGGAAAACAAACATGGACGTCAAGACAGGGGTCTTGTTTGAGGGGACTGCACAAAACACACAGGAACAGCACGGCGCCTTGTTGGGACCTTGGGCAATCTCAGGACTGGGCCAGCTCGGGCCCGCCGCCGCCGCCGCCGCCGCCGCCGCCGCCGCCGCCGCGCATACGGTACCTACCTGGATGCGGTACAGAAAGCTGCGGCGGCCGAACACCCAGATGCAGCTGGTGCCTCCGCCGCCGCCGCCGCCTCCGCCGCCGGTGGCGCACAGGCAGCGGCCCAGCACCAGGTAGGAGTACTGCGCCACCAGCAGCGCCTCCAGATACAGCAGGCAGGCCTGGTGGGTGGGTGGTGGGGGCGGGGGGGGGGGGGGCGGGGGCGGGGGCGGGGTGGTGGGGCCGGGGGCGGGGGGAGAGGTTGGCGGGCGGGGGTTTTGCAGTGGGAGAGTAAAAGGAGAGGGGCAGCAAGGCGGCAAACACCGCCAAGTGGTGGGCCCGCTCTTAGCACGGCCAGACACTCTGCACGCCGGCGAGGCAGCAGAGCATGTGTGCAAGGGAGTGCGAGGTTTGGGGAAGCCCTCTTCCGCAGCGCAAGCCCTCTTCCTGCTGCTGCGGTGTGCCTGAGGTGTGCCCCCTGCGCCCCCTGTGCCCCCTGCCTGAGCCCCCTGCCTGAGCCCCCTGCCTGTGCCCCCTGCGGCACCTGCCAGTAGCCGCGGGGCTTGCGCCGCAGCAGCAGGCCGTACAGGAACATGGACAGCGGCAGTACGGCGGACACCAGCGAGAAGTCGTACAGGAACATGAGCAGGAAGGCGCCGTACGCGGTGTACGAGTCGTCGTCCTGCCGCCGCCGCGCCGCCGCCGCCGCCAGCAGCGGCGCCGCCAGCCAGGCGTGCAGCCGCCGCAGCAGCGGCGGCGGCGGCCAGGCCAGGCGCCCGCGCCGCGGCTGCTGCTGCTGCAGGGAGGCCGGGCCCTGGCCGGCGCGGGCAGCGGCGGCGGCGGCGGCGACGGCGTTGCGCGGCCGCTCCGACGGCAGCGGCTGGATCTCACTGCCGCCGCCGGCCCCGGCGCCGCCAGTGCCGCCGCCGCTGCCGCCGCCGCCGCTGGGGAACGCGGCCCAAGGCCCGCCGCTGGCGTCAGCGCCGTGGCGGGCCTCGGGTGGTCCGGCGCCGCCGCCACCTGGAAATTCGGGTCCCAGCACGCCACTGGCGCCGTGGCTGAGCGTGTCCAGCCCCTCTGCAGAGGCGTGGCGGCGGTGGCGGCCGCCGCCGCCGCCGCCACCAGGTGACCAGCCGCGCGGTGACGTGCCCCGCGGTGCGGCGTCCGTGTCGGAGCCGCCGCCGCCCTCGGTGCCGTCGCCACGCCCGTAGTAGCCGGCGAAGCCGCCCGCATTCGTGCCGCCGGCCGCTTGTAGTAGGTAGGGGTACGCCGGCCGCTGCTGCTGCCGCTGCTGCTGCCGCTGCTGCTGCCTTGACGCTGCCGCCGCCACTGCAGCGGCGGCGTCGGCAACCGCGTCCAGGTCGGTGTGGGAGCGGGCGCGGCGCGGGCCACACCGGGAGCGGCCGCCGCCGCCGCCGTCGCCGTCTAGGCCACCACCGCCGCCCAGCCCAGCCAGGCCGCCGCCGTAGCCGAGGTCACTCCCCACCTCGCCGCCACCGGCGCCCCCGAGCTCGTCGTAAGACTCAAGCGGTGTGCCGGCGGCGGATGCCGCGGCCGTGTCCGTGTCCGTGCCTCCCGCGGCGCCTGCGAACGAGCCGTACCCCGCACCGCCGACGCTGGCGCCGCTGTGGACCGGCCGCCAGCGCAGGCCGCCGCCGCCGCCGCCGCCGCTGCCGCCAGGCCCGCCGCCGCCGCCGGCGTAGGAGAGGTCGCTGGCGGCGGAGGCGCCGGTCAGCCCCGCCGCCGCGGCCGCCGCCGCCGCCGCCATGTCCTTGAGGTCGACATCGGCATCCAGCAGCTCCGCCAGACCCACCACCTTTGCGGTTTGCGGTTGCGGTTGAGGGTGAGGGTGACGGTTGGCACGGTTGGAGAATGCAAGCATCTCCCGAGTTGTTATTGTTATTGTTGTTGGCGGTGGGAATCGGATCATTGCGCCGCCGCTGGCACAGCAAAGTATCTAAGCAGTGGCCACCGACGAAAACACCAATCCGCCTCGCAGCCCCTCATTTCACCCGCGGCGGCCGCCACAACGCAATTTCACGTGTCAGGGTGGAGCGCCTGCTTGGGGCCCTGGGTATCCCCCCGCCACCCTCGCGTGAGCCCCTGGGAGCCCTCCCATGTGATGTGGTGTTGTGCCGCTCCTCTCCTTCTGAAGCCCAAGGGCCCCGCCCCGCAACGCAACGCAACGCAACGCAACGCACCTGCGGCCCGCCGCCGGTCGCAAACATGAGCCCTCGGGCGCCGCCGCCGCCACCTCCAGCAACCCCAGCACCACCAGGGCCGCCCAGACCGCCCAGCCCGCCCGACTCGCGCAGCTGCCGCAGCTGCTGCAGCTCCCGCAGGTCACGGAGGTAGGCGGACGCCGCCGCGCCGCCCGGGCCGCCCGCCGCCGCCGCGCCCTCGCCCGGCAAACCGTCGCCTGCGCAGCACCAAATGATGAAATGATTTGAAAATGAACTGATTGGCACCTGTGAACCCGCAGTTTCTTTGACCGGGGTAGCCCGAATGCTGAGCGCTCTCTTACTACATTATCAGTGACCCTTGCTTGTTTGAAATGACGGCGACTGCGAGAATGGGACTGTGGAAACGGAGCTGTGGAAAGGAAACGCGACCGCAATACGATCTGAGCAGCTCACGCCCCCGCGCTCACCTGGCGACAGCAGCAGCGCCTTGAGCTTGGCGATACGACGCAGCCGCACCGCCCGGGCATGACTGGCCGCCAGCGCGCCGCGCGCCGCCGTCTCGCGCTCGTCCGCCGCCGCGCGTCGCAGCGCCGCCACACGCCGCGCGCCCGCCGCCGCCGCCAGCCGCGCGGCGGCGGCGAACAGCGGCGAGCGCAGCGTGTGGGTGTACAGCCGCAGCAGGATCCAAACCACCACGTCCGCAACCACGGGGGAGTCGAGCAGCGCGAGCCAGGGGCCGAACACGCCCGCCGCCCCCGGGCTGCTGCCGCCGTTCCAGTGGCCGTACGGCACTGCTGCTGCTG
This sequence comes from Chlamydomonas schloesseri, assembly GCA_016834595.1. Lineage (NCBI taxonomy): Eukaryota > Viridiplantae > Chlorophyta > Chlorophyceae > Chlamydomonadales > Chlamydomonadaceae > Chlamydomonas > Chlamydomonas schloesseri. The sequence goes on along the minus strand of JAEHOD010000044.1, from coordinate 813,470 downwards.
CTGCTGCTGCTGCTGCGCCATCATTGTCGTACGCGGCGAGGTGGCGCAAGTAGCCGAAAGGCCACGTAGCAGCAGCAGTAGCAGTAGCAGCAGCAGCAGCGGCGGCGGCGCCGCCGGCGGCGACGTCGCCGCGGCCAGGCTGCAGCTGACACAGCCCCATGAGGCGGGGGAAGGTGCAGGCCACTGCCACGGGCGGCGCGGCGGCGCCACCGCCGCCTCCTCCCCCTGGTGTTGCTGCTCCTGTAACAGGGGGTGGCATGGCGGCGTGTTTCCGCATGGCGCACCCACTTGGCAAGGCGCCTCTTAGCTTCCCTCCTCTCACGTTGGAGAGACAGCACACCGATGCCCAAGTACAGGTATGAGACAAGGGTGGGTACGAACTCAGCCGCCAAGGGTGGGTCGCACTCACCCGCCAAGCTGCAGGGCTGCGCCCACGCCCGGCCCAGCAGTAGCTCCCATGGCGCCTGTGCGGCAAGGCAAGGCAAGGCACTACATAAACAGGTGACACGCCACGCACGGACACCTACAAACCCCCAGTCACTCCCCGGTCGGCTCGGATGCTGGCGTGCACCATCCGCACACTCCCCCCAACCCACCACCACCACCACTACCACCACATGCTGCTCGCGTTTCAGCTCACACCGCCACCGCCGCCACCGCCGCGGCCAGCGCCAACGCCAGCGCGCCGCTCACAGAGCTTCATTCGCCACCTTCAACAATGCCCACGCCATGCCCACCCGCACCCGCCCCCCTACTTTATTAGGCAGAAAACTATTCAAACGGGGGTCGCCGTCGTCCGCCGGAGCCGACTACACCTTCTGGTCATCGGTACGCCTTCTGTGTCGCAACGTCTGTCTACATCTCCTTCTTCATCAATTTACACATGCATGCCCACCCCCCTCCATGTTTCGCTTTTGGTTTCTGGAATGAACTACCCCCCGCACACACACACACACACACACACACACACACACACACACACACACACACACACACACACATACCCACCTGGAAGATCCCCTCCGCTGCTAGCACCGCGAAGTTGAAGCCCACCAGTCGGCCGAACAGCGCGCCGCCCGCACCGCCCGGCGCCGACAGCTCGGGGCGGCGGCGGAACAGCAGCAGGCAGGTGGCGAGGTAGCCGGCGCGGAGCAGGTCGCGCTGCAGGGCGGTCAGCCCCACCAGCGCCACCAGCAGCAGGTCGGCGGCGTGGCGCACCTGGCGGCGTGGGCGTGGGCGTGGGCGTGGGCATGGGCAAGCAGGACAAGGTCAGGTCGAGGTGAACGAGAAGATCGAAGGCTGGAGAAAAGCAGCTGCGCGTTGCTCCACCACACACGCACGCACGCAGCTGCAGCTGCCGCAAGCTCGCCCGCTCACCAGCCAGTAGCGCGCCCAGTCCAGCACGCCCCACTGCGGCTGCGCCCACAGCTCCACCGGACGAAACAGCCGGCTGGTGGCGCGGCTGTAGCTGCGGCTGTGGCTGTAGCTGTGGCTGTAGCTGCTGCCGGCGGCCGCAACACCCAGCGCGCCACTGCTACTGCTACTGCCGCCGCGTGGGCCGCCCACGCCGCGTGCCTCCGGCGGCACGCGGCCGGAGCCGGGCTGGCTGGGCGGCCCCTGCCGCGGCCCCTGGCCCGGCGGCAGCTGCAGCAGCAGCGGCGTGTTGAGGCCGTCGTCGCCGTCTGAGGGGTGGCGCCTCAACCACAAGGAGCCGCCGGCCGCGCCGCCGCTGGTGCTTGTGGGGGCAGCAGCCGCAGCCGCCGCAGCAGCAGCAGCAGCGAGGCTTGCGGGCGAAGCCGGCCGAGCAGACGAGCCTGCGGCGGGCTTGCCGGGCGGCGAGCCGACGTCGCCCGGGCATTTCGGCATTGCGCCGATCTCACAGTTGACCTGTTTGGGGACAAGCATCGACAGGCCATCAATCGGCAAAGCCATGCGCTCAGAGGCAGTCCCGGCACGTAAACAAAAAATAAATAATAACGCGATAAATGAAGCCTAAGCCCCGGCGTCACGGCCACCAAACCCCCATGTCCACTCGCTGCCTCCCTCGGTGCCGATAAAACATGAATTGTGCGGAGCGATTATGAAGGAACACGCGTGGCAAGCAAGTTGCCTTAGCCCGGATGCACGTGAGTCGGTGTGTCGGATGCGGCCGTGTGACGAGTCCGGTGCGATGGCGCCCGGAGCCACTTCAAACGATTGATAAACCCATGCAAGCCAACCTTCATAAGGCGGTAGGTCAACCATAACCAGCCTCGCGCTCCCGCATGTATGCATACGGTATATACGAGTAAACCCATGCATGCAAGCCATCCTACACATACAAGAAGAAACCCTACCTGCATGAGGCAGGCGACCACCGCGATGAACATCGTCCACGGCAGCAGCGGCCCAACGGCCTGTAGGCCCAGCCACGCCGCCAGCGCCGCCGGCAGGTCCAACAGCGCCGACGGCAGCGGCAGGGGCGGCAGCTGCGGCTGCGGGGCCGGCGGCTGCGGCTGCGGCGGCGGCTGAGGTGCGGGCGGCAGGTTCAGGTGCGGCAGCAGCAGCGGCAGTAGCAGCTGCGGCAGGCCCACCCAGGCGCAGTAGCAGTAGAGCAGCATGGCGCACAGCAGCGGCAGCACCAGCCAGCGCCGCAGCCGCGCGTGCACCTCCGGCCTGCAGTGGTGGTTCAACGACAACAGGGAGCGAGGGTTGCCGACGGCGTGACGTGAAGCGGCAGCGATGGATCGAAGCAAATCCCACCGATCCCACATCATCCACAACATCCTCAACATCCACAGCAGCTGTTGATCGATGCAGTAATGGGGTCACTGCATTGGGTCTCGTAACCGCTGCCGTGCTGGTGTCGGACGCCGCGCGTCTTCTCTCCCGTGCTCCACCCACCCACCCACACCCACACACACACACACACCCGCCATGGTCGCTTTGGTTTCTGGAGTGAACACCCACCCACCCACCCACCCACCTCGCCGCCATGCCCAGCCCCAGCGCCGCCAGCAGCGGCAGCGACGCCACGCTGCACGCCGTGAAGGCCGCCAGCAGCAGCGCCAGCAGCGCCACCTCGCCGCCCGCCGCCGCCCAGGCGCCCTCCGCTACCTCCATGGACCCGCGCACCGCCATAGCCGCGTGCCGCGCCAGCCAATCCCCCGCACCACCGGCACCGGCACCGCCACCGACACCGCCACCGGCACCGACACTGGGGGCGCCGGTGGCGGTGGTGGCGCCAGGGGGGGTGGCGGCAGCGGTGGTGGCGGCAGCGGTGCGGCCGGGCTGACCAGCGCCGCTGACAGCATGCTGTGCAGCAGCAGCAGCGGGAGCGGGAGCGGGAGCGCCAGGGAAGAAGGGCGGCTGCGGCGGCATGCTAGGGCCTGTGGCGGCGGAGGCGGAGGCGGAGGCGGGGGCGCTGCCGCGCAGTGCGGCGCCCGGCGCGGTGGCTGCAGCAGTGGCGGACGCAGCGCGGGCGCTGTCAATGGAGACGCCGACGCCGCCCGCTGCGTTAGAGCCCGCCAGCCTGTGCAGCGCCGGCGAGGAGGCCATGCCTGCCAGACTAGCAGCAAATGGCGCCGCCGCCTGCGCCCGGCTGGCGCCGCCGCCGCCGCCACAGCCCTCCTGCCCGCCGCCGCCACTCAAGCGGCCGCTCTGCTTGTGCCCCCCTCCAGTGACAGCTACGCCTCCTCCTCCTCCTGCGCCGCCGCCGCCGCCGCCGCCGCCACCCGCGCTGTCAGCCGCCTCAGGGCCGCCGCCGCCGGTCACGTCCATGGCCGCCGCCAGGCTGTCGGCGGGCACGTCCATGGCTTTGAGCACGTCGTAGGCGCCGCGGCCCAGCCTGGCCAGCACCTGGGGGTCGACGAGGAGGCGACGCACACACACACACACACACACACACACACACACACACACACACACACACACACACACACACATAAAAGGCAAAGGAAGGGCTGAAGTCATAGCCACTGCTAGCTAGCAGTGTACGGCGATGCACTTGCGCAGGCAGGCACCGGCAGGCGCGCCCGGGCCCTCTGCGAAGCACTCGCGCCTCATCTCTCATCACGCCTCGCGCCTCACGCCTCTCACCCTTTGCGTCAGCGCCACCAGCGGCGCCACCGCCCGCCGGAGCGCCCGCCGCAGCGGCGCCCGCGGCCCCAGCAGGCCCGGAAGGACCTCAGCATCCGGGCGGCTGGCGGGCGGCGGCCAAAACAGGCAGCAGGGCTGGCCCGGCGCTGCCGCCGCCACCACCGCCGCCGGCAGCTTGGCACGCCACCTGCGGCCAAGGCGGCATTGAAGCGCATACCGCCAAGCCCCCAGCGTTCGTCAACAGCACTCACTGCGGCAGCCACGGTCATCATAGCGGCCCATGCACCCCATGCACCTCATGCACCTCATGCTCCCCATGCACCTCATGCGCCCCATGCACCTCATGCACCTCATGCACCGCATGCACCCCATGCAACTCATGCACCCATGCAACTCATGCACCTCATGCACAGTTCCCACTTCCAAGCCCTTGCCTGTGCTTCGCTCGCTAGTTTGGTTTCCTGACTTAGGTCGGGCTGGTATTTACACGAGTACCCATACACGCTCCTGCTGCTGCAGGTTTGCACTATGCCGTGTTGCAGCGCTGGTGGCGCGGCGCCTCACACCTCACACCTCACATCTCACATCTCACGTCTCACATCTCACACCTCACCTGCGCGCCTTGCTCCGCAGCGACAGCGCCGCCAGGCACAGCAGCTGCAGCGCCAGCAGCAGCCGCACACCCGGTGCTGGCTCGCACTCGGGCGCTAGCGGCGCCCCCGTGTCCAGACCGGCAGCCGCCGCCGCAGCCGCCGCAGCCGTCGTCCACCGCTGCAGCGGCCGCAGCATCAGCTGCAGCAGCAGCCAGCCGCTGTGGCCGGGCGCTGGGGCGGCCAGGCCGCCGCCTGCTGTACCGCCTCCGCCTCCACCGCTGCTGTACAACTCTGAAGTACCATCACCACCATCACCGTACGGCAGCAGCGTGCAGGAGGGCAGCCCCAGCCACCCCAGCACCACCGCCAGTGTCAGCACCGGCCGCGCCGCCTCGCCCGCCCCGCCCGCCCGGGCCGCCGCCGCCGCCGCCTGTGCCGCGCTCACGCGCTCCACCAGTGCCGCCAGCAGGCCCACCTGCAGCGCCGCCGCCGCCAGCAGCCACGCGCCCAACAGCAGCTTGCACAGCCCGAAGAAGAGGGCGATCGCGCCGCTGTCGCTGATGCGCCGGCGTGCCGGCGCCGCTCCTGCCGCTGCCGCCGCCGGCTCCTGCGGCGCCGCCGCCGCCGCGGCTCCGGGCGTTAGCTGCGCCGCCACTGCGCCTCCGAGCTCCACGTCGGACCCCACGCCGCCGTTGGCCTCCTCCTCCGCGAGCTCGCGAACTCCCTCTCCTGCGGCCTCACCCTCCTCCTCCTCCTCCTCCTCCTCCTCCTCCTCCTCATCCTCCTCTTCTTCAGGCACGGGGTCCCCGCGCCGGCGCTGCCCCTGTCGCCGCCTGCCCACCACCGCGCTCAGTGCCGCCGGGGCGTGAGCATCTGCAGCATCAGCGCCGGCGGCGGCGGAGGCGGCGGCGGCCCGCCAGGCGCCCACGACGGCGGCGGCGACGCCCGCCGCCAGCAGCGCCGCCGCCAGCGCGCCCGGCGCCGCCATGGCCACGGAGAACAGCAGCAGCGACGTCAGCAGGTCCAGATTCAGAATCTGTTTATGGCGCGGCGGTGAAGGCGGCAGAGTGACGGACGGAGCGAGGCGGCAATGTCAAGGGGCTGCGGAACTTGTGTACGGCACAGCAGGCCTTTGCATCAACTACATGTCCGCAATCCAAGTAAGACGTCACAATCAAGCAAGCACCCACACGCGTAGCCCACCCCACCCACCCACCCACTCCACCTACCCACCCGCCCACCCGCCCGCCAACCCACCCACCCACCCACCCACCAGCCAGCGCTTGACGAACCAGGGCGTGGACCGCTGCTCCGCCAGCCGGTCCCGGTGCCGCTTGGCGGGGTGCCGCGACTTGGCCCGCGCCGCCGTGGAAGAGGCACCACCACCACCACCACCACCACCACCACCACCACCACCACCACCACCACCACCACCACCACCACCACCACCACCACCACCACCACCACCACCCGCAGCAGCCGCAGCAGCCGCAGCAGCCGCAGCGGCAGCAGCGGGGCCAGCCGCGCTTGCGCCCGCCGCTGCCGGCAGCTGCAGCAGCAGCCGCAGCCACTTGGCCACGGCGGTTGCCGCGAAGGCCGTGCGGTACAGTTGCAGCGCCAGCAGCACGGCGCAGGGGCGCAGCAGCACCCCCACCAGCTGCGGCCCCGGCGCCGGCGCGGGGCCGCCAAACACCACCGCCAGCAGCCACCGCCACCACGCCGGCCCCACGCCTCCATCGCCGCCGCCGCTGCCGCCGCCGCCGCCGCCGCCGCCGGATTCTGGATCCGACCAGCTGCCGTACCGCGCCAGCATGGCGGCGGCGTACGACAGCGCCAGGTCGGCGGCGGCGAAGATCGACAAGGCGGCGGGGACCAGCCAGCGGAGGACCGCCAGCGAGGCGGGTGCGGAGAGGTACACGTGCGGAGGTGGAGGCGCCACGGCACCGCCACGGCCGGGCCTGTTGTTTGGGGTGCCATGCATGTCAACTTAATGGCAAGGGAGATGTAGGGCCTGTTGCGGGGAAGTTTACGAGTTGGGGGGGGGGGCGCGTGCGCATGCGCATATCATCGTCGACGGCGGCGTCATTGGGGTGATTGCGCAGTCCATCGCACCACCCCAGAACCCCCCGACCACACCACCAGCGCAATGAACCCATCGGCCGCAATTTCTCGTCAAGCGTCCTGTCATGTCATGCCGCTTTGCCCCCTTTGATCCAACCCTTTTATCCCAAAGAGCACCAAGCAGGCAGGTAGGCCACTCAGCCACCCACCTGCGGTCTACGACCACGGCTGTGTGGTGGCTCAGCCGCAGCGCCGCGACGTACGGCCCGCGCAGCGGCGGCGCCGCCAGCAGCGCCGCGCTGAGGGCCAGGTAGCCCAGGCCCAGGCAGCCGCCCAGCTCCATGTCGCCCAACACCAGCCCCGCTGTCAGCGCCGCCAGCAGCAGCGGCCCGAAGGCCGCCGCCAGCCGCCCCAGCCAGCCGCCGGACGCCACCAGCCAGGCCGGCACGGTTACGGCCACGGTCCCGGCACCCGCACCCGCACCCGCACCCGCACCCGCACCCGCACCCGCGGAGGAGGCGGTGGTTGCGGTGGCGGCAGGGGCTGCGGTGGCGGCGGTGGCGGCGGCCGCCTCCGCCCGCGCGGCGGCGGCGGCGCGGCCAGCGGCTGCTAGGTACTTGCCAGCGACCGCGTGGGCCGTCGCCAGCATGAGCGCCCCCAGCAGCGGCAGGCAGTCGGCGGCTCGGCCCAGGTCCGGGCCCCACAGCCCCAGCAGCTGCGCCGCCGCCCGCCAGCGCTCCGCCGCCGCCGCCGCCGCCGGCACCCCGCCGCCGCCGCCGCTCCAGCCGCCGCCGCTCCAGCCGCCGCCGCCTGCCGCCGTGCCGGGGAGGTCTGCCGGGGGCGGGCGCAGCTGCCCGTACGTCATCGCGCCGTACAGCGCGAGCAGGTGGGCGCTGCCGTACAGCCGCAGCAGCCGGTGCGCGGGGGGCGACGCGGGCAGCGGCGGAGGGAAGGTGGCGGCGGCGGCGGCGGCGGCGGCGGTGAAGGACGTCCTTGGCGCCAGCGCCGGCGTGGCGCCGGCGGGCGGCACCGCCTGCACAGGTGCCGGTGCCGCAGCGGCAGCCGCCGGCACCGCTGCTGCTCCTGATGCGCCACGGCGTTGAGGCGTGTCGCCCGCTCTGCTTTCCCCCTCCCCCGCTTCTTCCTCCGCGCTGCTGCACCACTCCAGGCACGTCCCCACGTCTGGCAGCAGCGCCTCTGCGCCGCGGGGGCTGGGGCGCAGGCGCGGCAGTAGCACGCCCCAGCCCACCCACCGTCGCCAGCCGCCCCTCGCTGCTGCGGCGCGCCCACTGCTACTGCCGCCGCCGCCGCCGCCGCCACTGCCGCCGCCAAGCCCGAGCCCGAGCAGGCAGTAGCACAGCAGCCACAGCAGGTACAGGCCGTGCAGTACATCCAGGCGGTACGACCCGACAACCGCCCAGCTGAGCGGTACGGCGACGTTGAGCACGTGGTACGTCACCAGTACGAATCCCAGCACCGCTGGGCTGGGGGCTACCGAGATTGAGGCGGCGGCGGCGGCGGCTGGCGGCTGGTCGCCATCGGGGCCGCCAGGCGCCGCTGCGCCAGGCGCGGGCGGCGGCGGCAGCAGCGGCTGCCGCGCGTCCTCCAGCGCCTGCTGCGCCCGCTGCTGGCGCGCTGCCCTGCCGCCACCCCTGCCGACCTCCCCACCCATCCCGCCGCCATCAATCCCGCTGCTGCTGCTACAGCTGCTACTGCTGCTACTGCTGCTACCGCTGCTGCGGGCCAGCCCCGCCACCGCCAGGATGGCCAGCGCCTGCGCCGCCAGCGGCAGCGCCACGGGCGGCGGCGGCGAGTGCATGAGCAGGCCCAGTGCGTGCAGCAAGGGCGGCAGCAGGCTCGGGTATGTGCGCGCCAGGCAGGTCAGCACCACCACGGCGCCGTGCCAGGCCAGCAGCAGCAGCGTGAGCGCCGGCGCGGCGCCGCGCAGCGCCCGGCGCCCGTACCTGTGTAGGGGGGAGGAGGCGGAGGAGGCGGAGGTGCGGGGGTTAAGGCGGAGGTGGCGGTAGAGGCGGAGTGGAGGTAGAGGTGGAGGCGGCGGAGGAGGAGGGAGCCGGGATCAGCGCAGTCACCCCTCCCACTGCCTGGCGCCCTTGCATCGTCACTCCACACATGCCCTAGCCCGCCGCCACTTCTCCAACCCCTAGCATCCATGGGCGCAATCACGGCGGACGCACGCACAGGGAGGCAGAGGCGCCGTGAGGCCCACCTGCCAGGCGCCAGCAGCGTCCACATGCCGGCCGCCAGCAGAGCGCCACCCGCCACCGACACCTGCACCATGGCCAAGCCCGCCAGCGCCACCGCCGCCACCCCCGGGTGCGACGCCAGCCTGGCGGCGCCGCCGCCGCCGCGGCGCAGCAGCTGCGCCGCCGCCAGCGTCACCGCCGCCGACCCGGCAATCGGCTGGTAGCCCGCGGCAAAGCCCGCAACACCCGGGGCGGGCGTGTAGCCAGCCGCTGTCGTTGCGCCGTCCCCGCTTCGGCCCAGGCTGACGCTGCGGCCGAAGCGGTGCCCGTGGCCATGCCCGTGCGGGTGGTCACGGCTATGGCTGTGGCTGTGGCTGTGGCTGTGGCTGTGGCTGTGGCTGTGGCTGTGGCTGTGGCTGAGGGCCAGCGGCGCCAGGTCCGGCGCAAGCGGCGGCGGCGCCGTCACTGCCGCAGGACCAGCAGGCGGCGCCTGCGGCGGAACGTAGGACGCCGCCCCCGCCCCCGACCCCGGAGCCGAGCCTGCTGCCGACCCAGCCGCCCCCGCCACCGAGGAAAGCGTCGCGCGCAGCCGGCGGCGCCGCCAGCCCTCGGCGGCGGCGGCCGCGGCGGCGAAACCCAGCGCGCCGTACAGTACGGTCAGCGCCGCCACGTTGAGGACCTGCGGTACGACGTCGTACGCCGGCGCGTCGCCGTCCGCGCCGTACCAGCGGTACAGGCCCAGGCCGCGCGCCGCGGCTGCTACAGCCGGCGGCGGCCAGGCGGGGATGCCGCGCGGCAGTAGCTCCTGCGGCGGCTGCAGCTGCCAGGCGTATAGCGCGCCCAGGCAGGCAGCGCAGTAGCACTGCAGCAGCCGCAGCATCGGCGGCAGCGCGGCAGGCGAGGGGCCGCGCCGCAGCGCCGCCGCGGCTACCGCCAGAGACGCGACCAGCAGCCACGGCAGGTTGAAGACCGCGGGCCACAGCAGCGCGGCGGCGGCGACGAGGAACCCCGTGGCCACCGCCGTCACCAGCCCGCCCGCCGCCGCCACTTCGGCACTGCGCCCGCCGCCGCCGCCGCCGCCACCTGCACCTCCGCCGCCGCCGGCCGCTGCAGCCGCGGCTGCGGCGGCGCCACTGCCTGCAAAGACGGAACCCGTGGCCGCGTCATAAGCGCCGGCGGCGCCGCCACCGACGGGCGCGCTGTGCGTGCGGCCAGCCACAGCGCCGGGCCTGCTGCTGCCACCGCTGCGCCCCGCGGCCCATGCGACGTATGCGTCCTGCGCCTCCGCCAGCGCCGCCAGGGCGCACAGCGTCGGCGGCAACAGGACCTTTGAATGGAGTTTGGGTGGGTGTGAGAATGTTTGCACAAGCCCAAACCAACCTGAATCAGTACTGCGGAGCAACGGCACAAGCTAGCAGCCCCACGTATTCCAACGTGACGCGTGCCCAACGCCTCACCGCAAACAGCTCCCCAATCGCCCAACGCCTCACCGCAAGCAGCTCTCCCACGCCGCATGCCGACAGGTCTCGGAGTCCCAGGGCCCACCAAGCGAACGACCCAGGCCCCACCGCCGCCGCGGCGCCGCTGCCGCCGCCGCCCCCGTCACCGCCAGCATCTGCGCCTGCAACCGATGCTAGCAGCGGCAGCAGTAGCTGCGCCAGAAGGCTTGCGAAGCCAGCAGCTGCAGACGCGGACCACAGCGCCAGTGAGGCCCCGGCGCTGGCGGCGGTGGCGACGCGGGAGGGGTGGCGCGCGGGGCGCGTGGCTACGACGCCCCATGCCAGGAACAGCAGCAGGAACAGGCCGCCTGGGGGTAGGAATGTGAGAGGGCGAGAGAGAGGTTCAGAAGGATCGGGGACACACACACACACACACACACACGGATAGGCAAGGATAAGCAAGCGAGGGGGGGAGGGGTGATAGCGGGAGCAAATCGGGAGGTGGGGTCGGTGCGCGGCGCCAGCGGCAGAGCGGAAGACACCGGCACACACAGAGCCAGCCGGGCGTTCACGCGGAGCCCCGCGCGCCCTCACCAGCAAGACATGGTCCCGGGACATATGCCTGCAGCGCTAGGGCCGCCGCAGCAAAGAGGGCGCGCCCGGAGTACCGGCGCATCGCTCCCGCCTTCAGCGTGACGGGATTTCTTTCTGTGACGGCCCCTTCATTTCCATTTTTTGTATCTTATTCATCATATACCAACATGCGTGAAATCTAATGCCGAACTCAGAGTCACCGCAGGTCAAGTCGAAAAGGGTTCTTTTACTCGGACTTTCGTTTACCGCTCTGCATGTTGATGCGGCATTTTGTATGCCAACGACCTCTATTATATGATCGCACAGCAGCACGGAAATGCCGTCAAAGTTGCAACATGCGTTTTGCAGGTCGATGTTCTGGGGGCGCCGAAAGCTGACTGGAACTCTTACCCGTTATTTTACTATTTGGCAAACTGCAAGCTCTCAGCCCATTCCCATCCGGCAGCTGGCCGGCCCGAGGGTCCACACGTGCTACACGCCCGTCTCGCCCCCGGCCCCGCTCCCTCCCCGCTGCGCCTCGTTACTCCGCTGCTTCCCGGCGCCATGCGCAGCGCGAACTTGAACTAAAGAAAGTTTTACGGAGGCAAAGCGCGCTCCAACCGCTCTTGGCACCACCGAACGGGTGTCCACACGCACTTGGGCACAGGGGGCACCCGCCCCTAGCTAGCTGCTTGGACATGCACACTTGGGAATGCGCTCTCAGGAAATGCGCATTTCCCCCGGTGGCTCAAATCGGGAGGATGCACTCAGGTGAGAGAAGTGCGGGGGAGTGGAGGTGACCGCGATGATTAAGTAGCACGGGGCTGGGCGGGGCTGTGACATGGGGAAGGCAGGCGGCAAGAGGCAGCAGCAGGCAGCAGGAGGTAGGAGGTCAAGTAGGAGGTAGGAGGCAGCAGGCGAGAAGAAGGTTAGAAGGGAGCGACACCTACCTAGCGGCAACTCGAGGTGGGCGCATACACCGACTACACGCTCAAGCAAGGACACAATGATAAGACAATGACAGCTTGGGGGGAGCGCCATGGGGCGGGGAGATGCTGGGGAGACGGTCAGCGGGCGTGCAGCGTGGGAGGATAGGCACGGGCGCGGGCGTGCAACGTGGCGGGTGCGGCTGCCGAAACCTCGTATGCCCCGCGGGTCCGTGCACGAATGGCGACCGCAACCCAGCCGCCCTCTCGCTCGCTCGCTCTCTAGCTTCCTGCGCTCACTCGCCGGCTTCCCTGTCTCGTCGCGCCTTGCTGCGGTAACGCCCTCTTTTGTTATACCTCCTTTCCGAACACAACTCCCTGCCGACCAAAAGCATGCGCAAAATGGTGCGCGCCCATCAGCGCAACGGTTTTGCTTGTCGACGGGCGCTCGCCGCCCCTGCCGCGCCGCCCCTGCCCATGCTGCCGCCGCTACTGCTGATGGTCTTCGGCTTCGCGCCGCTCCTGCTCCTGCTGCTGGCGGCGCCGCCGGCCGCGCACGCCGCCGGCCGTGGCCTGACCCAGTTCCCCGCCGCCGGCGCCAACGCGGGCGCCAACGCCGGCGCCGCGACCAACAGCCTCATTCCTGGTGCTGGTGGCGGTTTCGGCGGCGGGTTTGGCGCCGCGGGCGCCCAGGCGGGCGCGGGCGCGCAGGCGGGCGCGCTGGGTAATGGCGGCGGCGGCGGCGGCTTCGGGGGTGGCAGCAGCGGCGCGCAGGCGGGGGCTCAAGCCGGCGCCCAGACGGCCAACTTTGGCGGCGCCAACTTTGGAAACCTGGGAAACCTCATCAATGGCATCTCAGCAGGCGCAGGGGCCAACGCGGGTAGGTGCTGGCGCCGGCGCGGGGGCCGGTGGCGGGTGCGGGGGCGGCGGCTCCAGGGGGCTGGGGTCTGGGGGCTGGGTGCTGGGTGCTGGGTGCTGGGTGCTGGGTGCTGGGGGCTGGGGGCTGGGGGCTGGGGAAGCGCAGCCCCTACCTGCTCGGTGGCCCCTTCGGGCCCTGCAGGCCCTCTATCTGCGCCTTACCAATCAGGAGCTGCCCCGCTCTTGTCTGGATCTCTGAGTTAATGCTTGTGTGCTACTAGACCGACGTACCGCCCTTCCGTCCCTGCGTTGCTTGGTGCCCCCCCCTCCCTGATACGGCATGCAGCCGCGGAGGCGTTCGCCCAGTCCAACGCCGGACGCTTCGGCCTGCCCACCGGAGGCGGCGGCGGCGGCTCCCAGTGCCTGGCCCAGGCGGCCGCCAATTCCAACGCCTTCTCGCTGGGCGGCATCGGCGGCGGCGGCGGTGGGAGCGGCAGCAGCGCACGTGAGTGAATTGAAGGCGGGATGTGGGTTACCGTAGAGGGGTAGGGTCCCGGAACGGGATGGGAGGTCGGGTTCTAGCCAGGGGTGCACCTGACCGATTGGAGTTTGAGCAGGGGACAGGCAGCAGGCAGGCAGTAGTCACGTTAGTATTCATGTGAGTAGTAAAGTGAACTGATGAAGGCGGGATGGGGGTAAAATAAAGGGTCATTGGGTCGGGATACCGTAGTGAGGATTCAGGACGGGATGGAGTTCGGCTTTGAGCTGGTGCACATACGATGGCCCAATGCGAGTGAGGTTAAACGGGGGGGGGTTAGTTTATGCCAGAGCCCAAACGCAAGCCAAGGGGGTGTTGCAAATACCAGCCCATCCTAAACCACAAACCAAACTGGCGAATGATGAGGCATAGGCAAAAGCGGCCGAGCGGGGGGGGGGGAGGCGGCAGCAGGCAGCGCGCAGCGCACAGTCAGTCACCGCTAGCTTTATAGCGTGTGTGCAACAGGGGAGGGGGGTGACGGCCCAGCACACATTGGCCGTGCTAGCCGTGCTAGCCGTGCCTGGGGTCACGTTGCCGTCCGGCCGTCCGGCCGTTGCCACAACAGATAGACGATATGCCGCCATCCAACATGTCCCTGCACGCACGCACGCCCTCGCCCCCAGCCCGCCTCATGATGCACCGCCGCAGGTTGCTGCCATGAAATGCAATGCCCTGCCATGCAATGCAATACAATGCTCTGCCCTGCCATGCAATGCCCTGCCCTGCCATGCAATGCCCTGCCCTGCCATGCAATGCAATGCCATGCAACACAATGCGATGCCTCGTGCGCATATGCAGAGGCCGGCGCCACCAGTGCGGCGGTGGCGGGCGCGGGCCTCAGCAGCCTGGCGGGATGCGGCGCCCAGGCCTCTGCCACCTCCTCCGCGCTCAGCTGCAGGTGGGGAGTGTGGGGTTTGGGCCGTTGGGCCGTTGGGGCCAGGCCTTCGTGCGCCCGACTAATGCAGCGATGAGCGTGTCACCGGTGCACGCGGAACGGAGGATGGATGCCTGCTGGCTGGCTGGCTGGCTGGTGGAGGGACCACCTGCTGCGGGCGAGGAGGTTTGGTCGGGCTGGACTCGGTGTGGCGTGGATCGATGCCTACTGCTGGGGGCGTGGATGAGCGCAGCGCACGTGGCCGTACTTGGATTCCAGATTTTTTTTATTTCACCAAGTAACCGCCTCGCAACCCTGAATGCCCATTCGTCCGTGCCTCTAGAGCCTCTTCCCACCTCATCATCCTATCCACTCGATCGATCTCCCGCCTCGCCCTCCTCTCTCGCCGCGCATTTGACTGACCAGCTCCCTCTCCGCTCCTCCTCTTCCGTACCTCCTCTCCCTACCCCCGCCTCCTCTTCCCCACCGCAACCCCAGCCCACCCAGTGCCACTGCTACCGCCGTTAACCCCACCCGCCTAGCTAGCTAACCCGCCTACCCACCCGCCCGCAGGCGCTTCACGGTGCCGAGGGCCTGCGACCTCTGTGACCTGGCCTCGCAGTTCGGCACCAGCTGCGACGGCCTCAGGCTGGTCAACCCGGGCGTGGGGGCGCTGCAGCCGGGGCAGGAGGTCAACGTGCCGCCCTGCAACCTGTAGGCTTTACTTGATACAGCATGGAAATCAATTTGCAAAGCTGATTTATATATAATAAGGGGCGGCTGCATGTGCCGCGGGCCGCCGTGCGGATTCTGCACGGAAAGAGCGTCTGCACGGAACGAAAGAGCCGGGCAGCCGGCGGGCGTTGCTGGGGAGAGCGTGAGGGGCGCTGGACGTGTGTACGTGTACGTCCCGAGCAAGGCGTGTGTGTTCACTGTGTTGTCAATCGAAGAGAAAGGTTGAACAAGGGGTGTCAGGTTTGTACAGCTGGCAAGTGGGCTGAGCCCCAACATGGCCACAGGCTGGTTGGCTACTTCAAGCGAATGAGCTTTAGACCCGTGCCGACGATGATCCGGCTCAGGGCTTACGACTCGGTCAGCACAAGGCACGCGTGTCTGAATCCCACACGCCATCACGCGAGTCAAGGGCCCCCTTGCCACCAAGTCCAAGCATTTTGTAGCCCTCTACCGACTTCCCCGATGCCCGACACTCCTCGGGCTCGGCGCGGGGTGGGAGCGACCTCGGGGCTTGGCGTTTCAGGAGGGGCAACAGACATGGCTCCGAAAGTTGTAGGCCCGCTCCAGAAGAAATCCGGAGAAAGAGCTGAAGATACGGTGCCCCCCTGGGGGGTACCTACGTACCCCCCGACTTTGGCGGCCCCAAACATCTTCGACACCCCCTGAGAAAATTAAAAGCACCTGCGTAATGCTCTCATTTAGCTCTACAATATTCAGGCATAGGGTAGAACTTTGGCGTTCCTACCCTCCCCCCCGCCCGTACATGTGCCATGTCACCGCATTCGCTGCTATAGCGTCTAGCTCTGTCAAGGGCCAAAACCGTGCACGTTCAGTGCAATCGTGCACGCCCCCGGAACAGCGGGACTCGGCCGGTTTTGCCAGCCAATCGGGCGACGCGCCATTTAATGTTTGTCATTTTGACGTGCAACACGTGTTTTTAGGCCGCTCATTCGCTAGCCACTCACTCGCGCTGCCCCGCAACCCCCGCCAGTCCTGTAGCCGCACCCCAGTCTTGGACACAGAACCCCCTGCTACTGCTCCGCCATGGCGCCGCCCGCTCCACCTGCTCCACCTGCCCCAGCCGTCGCAGCCTGTGCCTGCGCCTGCGCCTGCGCCTGCACCGCCAGCTGCTGCCGCTGCCGCTGCGCCTGCTGTATCGCCTGCTGGTTCAGCAGGAAGTCCCACCGCCGCCGGACGCTCGCCGCCAGCGCCGCCACGCCCTCCACACTGCATGCCACCCCCAGCTCCCTTGCTCCCCCTACCCCTCCTCCTCCTCCTCCTCCTGCCCCCGCCCCCGCCGCCCCCGCAGCCGCTCCTCCCCACGCCACGCCCGCCGCCGCGGCGGCGCCAGCCGCCGCGGCCGGCGCCGCCGAGCCGCCGCCGCGCGCCAGGCGCGCCGCCCAGGGCGCGAGCTCAACGGTCGGCCCACCCGCAGCGGCGGCGGCGCCGGCGGACTCGGTTGCCGCCGCCAGCAGCTGCGGCGGCGCCTGCTGCCAGGCGGCCAGGCGGGCGGTGCCCAGCTCCAGTAGCTGGAGGGCGTCGGAGCCGGGGGCGGTGCAGGTCATGTCCAGCAGCGCGGAGCGGCCTGCGATGGCGGCGGTGTGTGGTGTGAGGTGTGGAGGGATGCCCGCGTGGAGTGTGGCGCATGGCGTGGCGCATGGGAAGGATGGGGAGTGCGGGTGTGGCGCACGCGCATGCGCATGGGCGAGCCATGACACGACACAAGGCAAGCACCTCAGGGTTTTAGCCGAACCCGGAGGAACGCACCCCTCCCTCGAGGAGCGCCCCAAGGACAGGTAGGACAGCGGCACTCGCCAGCCACACCCACACTCACGTGTGGACTCCTCGGCCGCGCCCGTGAGCAGCTCCTTGAGCAGCAGCAGCGCCTCGTGGGCCAGGCGCAGCCGCTGGGGGCGGGATGGGGGCGGGACACGATAGGAAGTGAAGAGGCAGGGAGTTGGCCAGTTGTGAGTTTAGGGTTTGCGAAAAGGGTTTGGTTCCAACCCAAACCCTAAACCCTAAATGACCTTTTTTCTAAACACGACGATATCGATCCCTCGACGACGTCAGTGCGGCCTCACGTGCCCTGCGCCCCACGTGTCACACGGCGCGGCAAACCGTCACTGTTGCGTTACGGGAGTAGGGAAAAGCGCTGACCCGGCGTGGGTCCATTGATTTCCCTCCATAGGCTAGGGTATATGAGTGCTGATCGCACAGACACTTCCAACAATCACCACACCGCCCATCACCACTAGCGCTTCCACCGGGACCGGGAAGGCAGGCAGGAAGGAAGGCGACTGCCCCGCTCACCTGCAGCCACTCCGCGGGCGGCACGCAGCGGCCGGCGGTGGCGGCGGTGAGGGTGGGGTCGTGGGGGGCGGGCCACACCGGGTCCAGCGGCGAGTGCGAGCCTGACGGCGGGGGGGTGGGGCGAAGGAGGCAGGGAGGGACAGGTGGTCACGACGACTCGGAAAAGCGCGGGAGAAAGCAATCGCCGTGCGCTGGAGCTCAACTGCTAAGCGTGACACATCCCCCCACACACTGTAAGGACGGGTGCACATCCCGCTGCGTACGGTACCTGCTGTGTTCATTTCGACAACTCTTCCACCACCCACCCATCAGAACCCTCCACCCCCCCCGCTCTCGCGAGTCACCTGGCGGCGCGGCCGCGGAGTCCGCCAGGGCCAACAGCCGCTGCGCCAGCCCGTAGTTCTGCGAGAAGACGCAGAAGCGCGGCAATGAACGGGGGCAAGCGCGGGCGTGGGCAATGCAGCACAGCAGCGTCACCAGAAACAGCGCTCAGAGGAAGGGGAAATGCCAGAACCAGTGCGGCCAGGGCAAAGCCACACGTCAGCTCCGCCCCCTCCCATCCGCATGCATGCCCCATGCAACACCATGCGCCAGGCGCACGGAAGCCGAACGAACTCCCGCTCCCCTGTACCCTCCCCCTCCCTCGCCGCCTGCAGGCCCCGAAGGCTCACCTCCACCCACGGCTCCGAGCACGCCGCCGCCAGCAGCGCCTCGTGACCCCCCTCCAGCAGCAGCGCCAGCGCCGCCAGCAGCCGCCGGGACGGCTCGTAGGGGCCCCACGCCCGGCTGCTGCTACTGCCGCTACTGCCGCTACTGCTGCCACCGCCCCTGCTGCTTGCTGCTCCCCTGCTGCCACCGTGCCCAGCGCGGTCATTGCCACCAGTGCCGGCGCCGCCGGCGCCGCCGCCCCACTCCTCCGGCTCCAAGGCATCAAGGGCGGCCAGCAGCAGCTGCACGGCCGCCTCCGGCGCCATACCCTCCGGCCCCAGGTCGTACGCTGACAGCGGGTCCGATGCGGCTGCTGGTGGTGCGGCTGCTGCTGCTGCGCCACCTGCTGCTGCGCCTGCTGCTGCGCCAGCACCCGAGTCGACCTCCATTTTCGCGGAGGAGGAGTCCTGCCGCTGCAGCCGCTGCAGCTTCTTGGGCGCACCGCCGCCGCCGCCGCCGCTTTCTGCGGCTGCTGCTGCTGCCGCCGCGGCCGGGCGCCCGCCGCCGCCGCGTGCGTTAGCAGCGGCTGCCGCTGCAGCCGCCGCCGAGGCGACGGCGCTGACGGCGAAGGCAGCGGCGCCGCGGTACGCGTCCACGCCGGCGGCCGCCGCCAGCACCGCCACGCAGGCGGGGCACTCGAGCAGGCGGTGCAGCAGCAGCGCGGCGGCGGTCCGGGCGGCGGGCGCCGGCCGGGCCAGCAGCGGCGCCAGCAGCAGCGGCGCGTGGGCCAGTGCCGGCAGCAGCGCCTGCAGAGGTACGTGCGTACGTGCAACAGACACGGGCGACAGATCCGTAAGCTCCTAAGCAGGTGGGATGGCTACTTGCAGTACCGGCAGTCAAAGCCGCACCCATTCAGACGAGCATATCATCAGGACCGTGCAGCCCAACGCCCCGAGGGCCCCCTCAATACGGTATCCCACCTCGCGGCCGCACATGGCCGGGAGCGCCTCCGCCAGCGCCGCCAACGCCTCCGCCACCGGCGGCAGGACGTCCACGTGCTCCGCCGCCGCCAGCCCGGCCGCCGCCGCCACCTCGGCCCGGGCGGCGTCCGCGACGCCGGCGGTGGCGGCGCCCGCCGCCGCCGCCGCCAGGCGTTGCTTCTTGGCGGCCTCCGCCGCCTCCGCCTCCGCCGCTGCCGCCGGTACGGCCGCATCGCCGTACACGGACGCCACATGGAGCAGCAGCCGTACAACGTCGTACAAGCTGGCGCCGCGGGCGGCGGCGGCGGATGTGCCGGCGGCAGATAAGCCGGCGGCGGCGGCGGAGCTCGTCCCTGCGCCGCCGGCAGTTGGCGCCAAGACGCCGCTGGTACCAAGCGCGGCGGCTGCGGCTGTGGCGGTAGTGGCAGAGCCCTCTGCTGTTGCTGCTGACGGCAGCCACCAAGGCGAGCCAATAAACCCCGTCGCCCCAGCCAATGCAGCCAAGGTGCAGCCACCACTCCCGCCACCGGGGCCGGCAGCGCCGCCGGCGCCTCCCGTCGCGCCGCCGCCGCTGGGCCGCCCGCTGGCTCCGCTGCGCTCCGCTGCCTCCGCCGCCGCCGCCGCGGCCGCTGCAGCCGCCGGCGCGGTGTACAGGCCGCCCGCCCTGCCGTACATGTGCTGACGAAGCATCTGCCGCCGCACCGCCCGCGCCGCCGCAACCGCCGCCGCCTTGCTGCCCGGCCCCGGGCCCGCTGCTGCCGCTGCGGCATCCGCGCCGCCGCCGCCGCCGCCGCCGCTGGCCGCCGCGCCGCCTCCACCAGCCGCAGAGGCGGCGGCGCCTGGCGGCGGCGGCAGCAGCAGGTACGGCAGGCCGCCGCGCCACACCTCGCCCACTGCCGGCCGCGCGCCGTCACGCCCGCCCTGCAGCTGCAGCTGCAGCCGGCCCGAAGACGCCGCCGCAGCCTCTTCGCCCGGACCGTCAACCTCCATGGCGGCTGGCCCCGGCGCCGCGCGCGACGCGGCGGCGCAGGCGGACGCCAGTGACGGCGGCTCGGCCCCGACGGCAGCCCTGCCATTGATAATACGCGGAGCATTGCAAATTAACAGTAGCATTGCAAGTCAATAAGTAGAGCATTGGGAAGCCCCAGGACTGGGTAGCAACTAGCATTTCCCGTCCTAGCGCGTTGCCGTGTTGCTGTGGTTACCTCAAAGCCAAGGGCTACCCGCAGTGACGAGACGCAGCCAGGGACATGCAATCAGGGCAGGGCAACCATCAAGGCATTCCCACGACCCCGAGGCGCCGCACCCCACCTGGAGGCCGGACTGGCCTCCCACAGGGCTGCCAGCAGCTCCACACACCGCGCCACCAGCGGGCGCAGCGCACCCCGGCAGGCCGCCAGTCCCGCCGGGCTGACGATGACGGCTACTGCTGCTGCTGCTGACTGGGCGGCAGCCGCAGGCTCCCGCGCGGCGGCGGGAGCCGGAGCCGCCGGACCGCCGGCCGCCGCCTTTGGGCCCTTGGGCGCCTTAGCGGAGGTAGGCCCGGGTGCGGACGCGCCGCCGCCGGCGGTTCTGCTTCGCCCGCCGCCGTTCGTGAGCACAGCTTCGGACCCCAGGCCACAAGACAGCTCCTGTTTACCCATGGCGCGCAATTTAACAATGGCAATAGCGCAACTGGAGCAACGGCAACACGTGCATGCGCAGTTGTTTGTTTGTCTGTTGGGCAGCAGCAACGCTGAGAGCGCCACAGGGTAGCGGAGCCTGTTACAGTACCGGTACTCCTTCTCCCCATCCGCCGCGGGCGCCGCACAGCCGCCGCAGCTAGCGGAACTCACCCTCAGGAGGGCCGTGAGCTCCAGCGCGAGCCCGGCGCCGTCGCCTCGCCCCGCCGCCACCTCCCGCACCTCCGCCTGCACCGCCGCCAGCGCCGCCACCGCCGCCGCCAGCGGCCCCGCCGTGACAGCAGCGCCGCCGCCATCCGGGCTGCCGCCCCCAGCCCCGGCGCCAGCACTGGAACCCGCCGAAGCTTTGGCGGCCGCAGCGGCAGCCGCTGCCGCCGCCGCCATCCTAGCGCCGCCGCCGCCGCCGCCGCCCCCCAACGATGCGGGCTGCATGGGCGTCAGGCCCGCCGCCATCGCCGCCGCCTTTACGACGGCCGCTGCCACGGCCGCCGGCGACGCGCCGGCGAGCACCTCCGCCAGCGACGGCGGCAGCAGCGCCGACGGCGGCTGCAACAGCGCCGTCAGTGCGTCGCCCGCGCCGCACCACAGCTGCTGCCACAGCGGCACCCGGGCGCCGCGGAGCGCGTCCATCGCCGTCAGCAGCAGCGGCGGCGACAGCGACAGCGAGGGCAAAGGCGAAGCTGCTGACGTGGCAGGTACCGCGGCTGTCGCCGCAGCGGGCGCCCCCACTGTTGCTGCCTGCCTGGCCGGCGGCGGTGGCGGTGGCGGCGGCGGCGCCGCCGCCGCCACATCCTGCATGGGCACGTCGGCCTCCTCCTCGTGCGAGTGCTGCCCGTGACCCTGCTGACGTGGCGGCGCCGCCCCCGCCGCTGCGGCTCCTCCTGGCGACGCGAGTGGGTGACCCGACGGGTCCAGCCCAACCCCCCGCCGCCGGCCCGCCGAGCCCGACCCCGAGCCAGGCCCCGGGCCCGCGCTGCTGCTGCCGCCGCCGCCGCCAGCTGCGCCTCGCGGCGGCGGCGTGCGGGCGCTTGCGCCGCCTGGCGGCGGCGGCGGCGGCGGCTGCGGCGGCGGCGCGCTGGCCCGCTGCTTGTGCGCCTCCGCCTGAAGCTCCTGCATGCGCAGATGCATCTCCCGGAGCTCGCGCTCCGCCCGCTCCCTCTTCTCGCGCTCCTCCTGCACACGGCACGTGGGTAGGTAGGTTTGGGAATGTGTTGGAGGGAGGGAGAGAGCAATCATCCAGAGCGGCATGAAGCGGGGGTAAAGGACGTGAGCAAGCGAGCGGGAGGGTTGCATAGGCATGAACAGTTAACGAAATGAAGGTGCGGTAGACAGGGTAGTGGGGCACAGCGGGGGTAGCCATCCATAGGATGGTGTTTATCAAATGGGGGTGGGAGGTCGGGTGTAGGGCTACGACCGCCTGTGGGCGCTGGAGCTGCTATCTACGGTAATGCGGGTGCTGAGCTTACGGCTTGGGGCCTGCGGCGGAACGCGTATCTAGCCCAATGATCACTGCTATGGCAGTCCTCCCCTCCCGCACGACCCTGCCCCAACAGGCATTATGCACGTGTGCCGTGTGAGCCGTGACTGAACCCGTGACTGAGCCGCGACTGAGCCTCAAGCGCAATGCAACTGACTCGGTCGTCGGCGCCCCACCCCCACCGGGGGGCTCCACCTCACCTTAGCGACCTTGCTTGACTCGCGCGCCCGCCGGTCGCTGTCCTCCTTCTGCAAGGGGGGATAGCAATGCACGTGAAATTTATGACGGGGGAGATGTAGACAGGGGGAAAGGGAACGCATGTGGCACGCACGCTGAAACGCCAGGCCCCAGGCCCAAGACTGCTCGCCCACTGCGCCGCTGCCGATTCTCTGTGTGTGCCGGCTCCCTTCCCTCCAGCAGCACCTCCGCCACCGAACTCAATCAGGGCTTCGCGCGTACGCAAATTGCTGCCCCTCCCCAAAAGAGACACGCGCAACCCCACGACGCTTCCGTAAGTCCCAGCGCGTGCATGCGCCCAATATTTTACGTCCACCTCTGACGTATTTGTTCTCACAACACACAGACAGATATTTTGTCCTTAGACACAGGCCCGCGATGCGGCCGAGCGCACACCTCCATTTGCATGTGCGACTTCTGGGCTTGCTCCTGCGAACACAAGGGGGCCACGGGGGGCTAGGTGCTAACGGAAGCCTCGCAGCGCGGACCAGGAAGCAAACACAGCACAGCACCCAACGCCTCGTTGAGCGCCAACACACACGCAGCCAAGGGCCAGACGCGGGCAACACTCAGGGCCCGGGGCGCAAGGAGCACACACCTGACAACACTTCCAACAACGCCCGCCCCACCCCAAACGAAACGCGGCAGCCCGACAACCCCCTTCGCTGCCGCCGCCTCATCAGCTGGGCAAGCTGACCCCTATCTTCTAGTTACTACTGACTTGATATCCCTGGCCTGGCCCGACCTCACCTTAGCCATGGCCGCCCGCATCTCCTCATTCTCGCGCCGTAGCCGCTCCGCCTCGGCCTGCGCCGCCAGTCGCACCTTCCTGCAAGCGCCACAGCCACAGCCACAGCCACAGCCACAGCCACAGCCACAGCCACAGCCACAGCCACAGCCACAGCCACACAAAAGAACGTCACGGATGAGGCGGCGGATGAGACCTGCTAGTCCTAGTCCGCGCACGCACATACTGCCAGGCAGCCCCCGTGGGCGGCCCCCAAACGCGTGTGTGTTTGCAGCAGGTGATGCTAGGGAGCTAGGGGAATCAACAGCCGCCCCCAGCAGCCAAGCCGGCATGCCAGGCATCCGTTGCCTACGAGCACCGTTGCAAGCAGCATGTTGCACAATTATTGTCGCCGTTGGTGCTGCTCACATTTCGGCATCCCACTGGTTGACAGCCGCCGTCTGCGCTACCGCGCCCACGCCCACGCCCGCGGCGGCCACGCCCATGCCTTGCATGGGGCCGCCCTGCGGCGGGTATGCGGCCGCCCCCCCTGCACACGCCTGCTGCTGGGGTGGTGCCATCCCCGGCCGTGGCGGCTGCTGCTGCTGCTGCTGCTGCTGCTGCTGGCTAAAGACTGTTGTGCCTGCCGACGGGTGCGGCGGTGCGCCCACGCCGCCGCCCGCGCCCCCAAGCGCAGCTGTCGCTGCCCCTGCCGCTGCCCCCGCCGCGGGCGGCGCAGCGTTCCAGCCTGTGTGGGTTGCAGGCGGCAGCGGGAAGGAGCGAAGAATAAAGTGCGTGCGAAAATGCATTAAGTGCCAGTTGGGCTGACGCGCGACGCGGGTTCCGACAGGTCTGGAAACACGACTGACACATGCACACACATTAGCACAACGGCGGGACGGCAACAGCAATAACTACCCCACATGAATGCAAATGAATGCAGATGAATGCAAATGAATGCAGACGTGATGCACGTGCAATCATGCCGCCACACCCACTCACCGCCGGGCGCCGGCTGCTGTTGCTGGTGCTGAGGCGGCTGTTGCTGGTGGTGGTGGTGGTGGTGGTGGTGGTGGTGTGGGGGCTGGCCCGCTACCCCGGGCGCATAAGCGCCCGTGACGTATCGCCCCGGCCCTCCCGACCCGCCGCCATACGTCGCGCCCCCGGGCCCCTGTCCGCCGCCGCCGCCACCTCCCCAACCACCGCCGCCGGGACCGGGACCGGGCGCCTGCCCCTGCCCCGGCCCCAGCCCCGGCCCCACCCTGGCCAGCCCCAGCTGCTGCCCGAGGTTCCGTGCCTTGCCGCCTCCCGGCGGGCCGCCGCCGCCGCCGCCGCCGCCGCCTCCGGGAGCCGGGTGGTGGCTCTGCTGCGGCGGTGGCTGTGGCTGCCCAGAGTGCGGGTGCGGGTGCGGGTGCGGGTGCTGGGAGTACTGGCGCTGAGACGCCGCGGCCGCAGACAGCGCGGACCCCGCCGGGCCACGGCCGCCACCGCCGCCGCCGCCGGCAGCCTGAGGACCGCCGTAGGGCCGTGGCTGCTGCTGGTACTGCTGCTGCTGCTGCTGCTGCTGCTGTTGGTTGGGATTCTGAGACATGGGCGCACTAGTGCTAGTAGGAGCTCCATCCACTGCCGCCCCAGCACCGTTCATCGCGGCACCGCCGGGGGCGCCTGCTGACCCCGGCCCTGACCCCGGCCCCGGCCCTGGCCCCGGCCCTGTCCAGGGCGGCGTGGCCACGCCCGCCCCAGCAGGTCCCCCGGTGGCCCTTGCACCCGACGCCGATGGGTGCTGGCCTCCTGCGCGCAGGTCGCCGGCCTTGGTGTGTGCGGAGAGCTGCCCGTTCGCGCTGCCCAGCTGGTGGGCTGTTGAGTGGCTGCCCCCAGGCGCCGCCGCGGAGGTGGCAACGCCGTGCTGGTTGGGGTTGACGTAGGCCGGCAGCAGGCCGCTGCCAGTGCCGTTGCCGTTGCCGTTGCCGGTGCCGGTGCCGCTCACGCGTGGGGGCTGCTGTGAGGGGGGCTGCAGGGCCCCGCCCGGCGGGGGCTGGGCGGGCTTGGGCCCACCAGCGGACGCCTGCTGCGGCGCCTGCGGCTGGGTGACGCCGGCTGTGGCCGCGCGAGCCTGTGGGCTGCTCGGCTGGTGCTGTGTTGCCTGCAGCGCGTTCAAGCAGCCGGAGAGGTTGGGGGTCTCAGGGGTCAACACGCCCCGTAGGGCCGCGGCGGAGGGACAACGTGCGGCCCCATTCCGACTCCCCCTCTCCTTGCCGACGAGCAGCTGAGCGCCCCACCTGGTGCTTCTGGACAATCGTATCTATATCCACGTCATCATAGAAGGCGTCGTCTTCGTCGTCATCCATATCCAGTGGGCGCCTAGCGCGGGGACCTGCTCGCCAAACTCGGGTCCATGCTGTGCTGCGCTGTAATCGTCGCTGGCCGCCCTGATATCAGGATGCGAGTATTTTCCCTTGTATGCTCTCAGTATATTCAAGTCCCAACACGCTTCAATGCAAGGCAACCGGCGTTTGGGCCAGGACCTTGAAGCGCCAATGGCAAATCAAGGGCGTGGGCCGAATGATGAGCTAAATATGCTTATCTTGAACAAATTATTTGGGAGGCGCCTTTTCTGGGGCGTGTGTGCGCGACGAGGGTCCCAAAGGTAAGTTCGCGCCAAAACGACCAAGTGACCTAGAGCTGTGTCTACTGGTTGCCCATAAAAACTATGTAAAACTTTAAGCACAGCTTCGCTACATATCATGACCTAGGGTCCAGCCAATGCTTGCATCCGCGGTTCGTGGCGTGTCGCAGCCGTCTCATGTCATCCCAATGCCCCGCCTTGCCTCGCATCCGCGAGCTGCCTCTCCTGCCCGAACCCTCCCCAAGCTGAATTGAACTTCCTATGCTATGAACGGCCTTCCCGGGTAGAGCGGCACCTTGCCCATGGGCCTTTGGCGAATCGGAGTATTGGACGAGTGTTGCAAGGGTCATACGAATCCGTAAGGCTTGGAAGCATCGGTAGCATGCTTGGCATGGGCACGCCAGGCCGTCAAGGCACGCTCTATTTATTACGGTAATAGGACGGCGCCGCAGCAAACGCAGTTTGCCAGACATGCAGCGAACCCGTGGTGGATTGTTTGCCCTGGGGCCGGTGGTCGTGGCTGTCGGGACAGGGCGTGGCAATGTGGGATGGGCATGCTCGGGGGATGCACTAGAAAGAAAGCGCTGGTTCCGTGGGGAAGCCGCTCCTCAATTGGTGCTCACCGCGTTGGCATGCTCGCTGCGCGCCATTCGAGGCCGGCGTGCTCCTTGTCATTTGCATGCACCAGACTGCGAATGCCAAGTTGCTAAGTTGCGCTTGTATTGTCCGAAGTTGATGTCACGGCTCGCGGGCTCCCTGCTCACGCGCCGACCTCATCACCCACCCCACCGACCCCAGCCTGGCCGTGCCCACGTCAACTGGGTCTCGGGCCTGTACCACGAGGTTGCATTCACGTCATACTTGCGCCTCTCAATGTGTGTCCATCTTATTCAGTAACGTTCAGTACGGTATGTCCGTAACAACTAATGCCTGAGCTGTCCGTGCCGGTGTGCCTGGCGAGTGGACGGCTGGCGCTTAGAGTACTGTAGATGGTGAGTTAAAGCAGTTGGTCGCCCCCGTGTAATGTGGACAGCCCCATCTACCCGGTTTGCACCCGGCAAATCTTGCACTTCCGATGTTACGGACATGCTCTAAATTGCGAAACGAAAACGTAAGATGTGTGGCGTTTTCCGTACGAAGCCTTTGCAGAAGCTCGTAACAGCAAAAGATACGCTTGAGATTCGGATAAACCTTACACGGCCCTCACATGTGCGTGTGGCCTGGGAAACAGGGGCACATTCCGTCACCATTCGATGGCGTGTGTAGTGTCATCGCATCCGGCAAAGGAGCCCACATCCCAAACATAGTCTTATTGTACAATAGTTGTACAGACATGGAAACTGCTCAAGTCAGCCGCTGCTCACGACCCACTCGGCGCAATCCCGCCTGTGCCACCCCTCCGCGACTTTGCGCGCATCAGCATATAGAAAACGGCTCGCACAACGCCAACTCAAAAGGGAAACACGCGACGGGCGACCTAGACCCCGCGCCCAGCCTTCGAGACCCGGGAAGTATCAACCCCGCATCGCCGCTCCGGCTGCTTCACAGAAGCCTGGCCCCAACGCTTCGCCGTGGCAGCCACCCATGCGTGCTGACAACACAGGCATGCGCGGCGCCGCGCCCCGCCGCCAGTCGCCACGACACGGGCGTGGCGAAGGCGGGGTTTCGGTGCCCGGTGCAGGGCCCATCATTTACTTGGCGGAGTCCTGCAGACACACCTTCGAGGTGGGGTTGGAGGCGCACAGCACCTGGCGGATGGTGGAGGCCTGTGGACACAGGGCAGACGGCACACGGCGCAGGTGGCGCAGGTGGCGCAGGAGGCAGGGGGAGAGGTCAGGTCCGGGGATGAGCCACTTTCGGCGTAGCAGCACGTACGAGCACCGCCCCTTCGCTCTCGCTGCCCAAGCAGGGGGTATTGCATTGCGCACGGCACGTCGCACAAGCAGCTGGGCGAGCCCAATCCCATTCTGATGACACCTCCCGCCACCCACGCCCCCCCCCCTCGATCCTACTGCAGGCACCATGGGCGGGGGCACACACCGCAGCACACCGCCACAACCACACGCGGGGCTCACCTCCTCGGCGTTGGCCACGGGGGCGAACACCACCATGGCGGCAGCGAAGGCGCCCAGCACGGCGGGGGCGACCTTGGGCTTCTGGAGAAGAAAAGGGGAGGCGGGGAAACAGGGGAAAGGGAAAAGGGAGCGTCCAGCTCAGCTTCGTGTGGCGCGGAGGTGCGGTCGGGCATCGCGACTGCTTGCCGCAGCAATTCCATCGCAGCCTTCAGAAGCGGTGCGTATCAAGCACCAGATTGCGACTGCGCGCGCATGCGACGACATCCAAGGCGTTCGGGCGCCGTGACTGGAGAGGCATCGACATCGCGCACAGGATGTGGCGATCGCGTGCACAAGCAGGACTAGCAACCCAACGCTTCGCCAACGCCCATAAGCAAATTTGCCCGCATGATACCCATACATGCCCGCATGCAAGCCCAGAGAAGGTGAGGGTTTTTCTGGCAGTTTCGGTGGCGTGCAAGGGTCCACGTCACCATTCCAACTGGCGTCCCGAAGCCCCGCGCTCACGACTTGGCGATCCGACGCCTCTCAGGCCGCAATCTCGAAGAAAAACTTTCTTCGTTCAAAACTTACCGGCGCCTGGGTGGTCTTGGCGGAGACGGGCTTGGCCTGGACGCGAGCGGCAATCATTTTTGCGTTTGGGGGGTGGACTCTTAAAAAGTCGAGGCGCACGCGTGCAAGGATATAATGCTTTTTGCTGGCGCCAGCGTTTTATTCGTGGAATTCCGCTGGTACGGCGGTACGACTGTGGGTGGCTTGCCGAGCTCCCGACAAATGGTCTTCGTTGTTTGTCGGTGGGGTCCGACTAAATATGACCCTATAACTCGTGCGTTTGATTCAGTATCTGGTTACAACGGCCACAGCGCGAGGTTTAGGCCGCGGCACCTGCAATTTGCTCGCTGGCGCTCTCGACTGCGAGCGAAAATTTGATTGCAGAGCCCCAGTACCTTTGTTGCTTTAGCGTCAACGTAACTGTGCAGTCAAAAGTCGCTGGCAGCTGCAAGTCTGCCGTCTGTCCACGTGTGTGGCTCTGGCAGAGGGAAGCGAAATGCCAGCCTGGCGGTGCACCGGTCCGGAGGGGCGCGGCGCCGGTGGCTCTCTTCCCGCCTTTGCACCAGCCTCCACCACCTCTCTCTGAACCCGCCCCCTGCCTTGCTGTGGTCCGCAGCGCCCTCTGCAGCGCTGGGCTGAACGGCTGGCCATGCTGTGACGCGTGGCTGCTCAGTAGATGCCACCTCTACCTAACTTTCGCGAGACAGAAAGCATTTCACACTGCGCCAAGCACCATGACCTGCAGGGCGGCGCTCTGCGCGTCATCGGGTTAACAGTGTTAGCGCAGAACAGGAACGCACGCATCGCCTGGCCTCGTCCCTGTTTAGGGGCAACACACTGCGCGCCGCGCAGCCGGCCCCGGCACTGCCCCCGCGTTACCGTATCCGAAACTCCCCAGTCCCCCTGCCCCCATGCATGTCCAACTAGCGCATCCCTCCAGCATGCCTCCTCCACTCTGAAGTCCCATTCAGGCTCCGAGTGCATTCGGTTGTGCGTGTCTTCCAGCCGCCCGCAAGCCAGCACCCCCGTCATAACCCCCGCTGCCACACCCCAGTCTCCCCCACCATACGTCGCCCGATCCAGCACTAAAGTTACGTAAAGCGCCATCCCACCGCGACCCTTGCGGCCCTGTCTCGGTGCTGCCACCAGTGCCATGCATGAGCAGCACTTGAACGCGCTTGCAGCTCTGATGCGCAGTCAACATTCATCACCCCATGCTCAGTAGTAGTCACGGGGCTGGAAAGATACCACCATCCTGCCCCAGCAAGAGACATGACACGAAATCTGCTTGGTCGCGGTGCTGTATGCAAGGGACCCGATACATGCATGCATGCATGTGCAGCCGCGTGAGGTGTGAATGGCACCAGATCCGCTGCGTTATCAGAGCATCAGAATGTGTGAACTCTGCACCCACCCGCTACCCTCAGCCGGCCCCAGTCTTTTGAATATGTAAAGCAAGCGCCGTGCCGTGCAGGGGTGACTGGCTCGCAAGGCAACATTCAACCTCGCTGTAGCGTCCTTCCCGCCCCCTTCCCCAAAACAAAACCGCTCCTTCCACAATCAGCCGTAAGCCTAGCTACGTATCCTGTCGTATTTATAAATTCAAATACAGCGCTCAGCCATGTCTGTCTGTTTCGTATGCGACCAACGCTTGAATAATGCGGTAACCCGCAAGACAACGCTCCCCACCGCACCGCCTTCGTTGCCTCCATTCCGTTACCGGCCCGACGCTGGGGTCGCCGGCGGCGATGGTGACGGCGGCGGCGGCGGCGCCCCCGCCGCCGCCGCCGCCGCCGCCGCCGCCAGCGCCGCCCGCTCTGCGGCAAGGTAGGCACACACGGGCTGCTGGTAGCTGGCGAGCCACTGCAGCCGGGACTGGGCGCGGCCCAGGATGCGGGCGCGCTCGGAGGAGAGGTCTGCGCACGTGGTGGTGTAGGGCGCGGGGGTTGGTTGGTTGAGGTTACACGCATAAGAGTAGAGGAGGAGGCGTAGCCACGTGGTTTGGGCGGGGGTTGCACGGATATGTAGCGAAGTGAATCAGGAAGGCAGCAAGTGTGGTGAGTTCGGGTGGGGTGTTTTAGTTGAGGTGCAGTGTGGGGTGACGCGTCCGCAATGCGGCGTCAGTCAGCCATTGTGGTGGCCAAACCCTGAGCCCACGCCCTGAGCCACAGCCGCAAGCAAGCCGCTCTGTCCCCAGCCCACCCCATCCATCGTTCCCCGGCAATGCCCCGGGGCCCGGCCCCCTGTCTGGGCCCCTTCCCCCTGCCTGCCCCTCCTCCTCCTCCTCCTTCCCTCCCGCCCCGCCTGCACCCCCACACGCACCTACTCACACCCCCACCCACATCCACCCACACACACACCGTGTGTGTGTGTGGGTTTTACCCTAACACACACACCGTGTGTGTGTGTGTGGGTTTTACCCTAACACACACTCGCACACGCCCCCCCCCCAACACACACACCTGTCGAGTTGGTGATGCCCGGCCCCAGGTAGGCCGGGTCGTACAGGGCGGCCATGAGCGCGGCCAGCTGGTCGGGCTGGGTGAGGCCGCGGGCCACCGCGCCCTCCAGCATGGACAGCCCGGCCCGGCCCCTGCAGGTGGGTGGTGGAGGTGGGAGGTGGAGGTGGGAATGGAGGTGGGAATGGTGGTGGGAATGGTGGTGGTGGTGGTGGTGGTGAGATCAGTGGTGGTGGTGGTGGGAATGATGGTGGGAGTGGAGATGCGGGCCGGGGAATAGATAGATGGAGGTCAGGGGGTGAAAATCAAGGGGGTGGGGGTGGGGGTGGAGATGAAGGAGGTGGGGATGAGGGGGTTGGAGAAGCGGGGGACGGGGAAGAGAGGGGAGAGCGGGCGGCGCAGAAAGGATGAGGGGCAGGTGGGAATGGAACCGGGACCAGGGCGTTCACCGCCACGCAGCCCAGCCACGCCTTCAGTTCCCGACCGACTGCCCCTGCGCTCGTGGCTCATTTTGACCTACAGGTCCCACCACACTGACCAAAACGAAAGGCGAATATCAACACGACCTGCAGTACCTCCGCCCCCCCCCGCCCCGCGTTGGGCTTGGTTTAGTTTGGGCTGCTAACCACAACCGCCCCCCCCCTCAAGAAGGCACCGCTCCGAGGACTGACGGATGCCAACGACGACCCGTTGAGCCGCATGGCCACGGCCCCCCGCCCTCCGTCCCACCACCCAACACCAGCCCAACACACTCACTCTCCGGAAATGACCCGCGCCACAGCGAAGTTGGTGGCGTTGAGCATCACCACACTCAGCAGGTCGTTGCCTGGCGGCAGGCCGGGACCGGTGCCCACGGCGGACAGGTCGGTCAGGCTGGCGGTGGTGTTGGCGGCGGCGGCGGCGGCCGTCGCGGCGGTGTTGGCGGCGGCGGCGGCGCGCACCGCGAAGAAGAGCTCGCGCTGGGCGGTGCCATACATGCGGCTCTGTGTGTGTGGCGGGGGGTTCGGGGTGGGTGGGGGGTGCGGGGTTGGGGTGTTGGGGTGTGCTTTGGTTTCTGGAATGGAGCTCCCCCCAATTTCAGAATACACACCATCCATGGATGGCTTGACCCCCCCCCGCTGGTGCTGGAGCTCTTGACTTGACAACGTGGTCATCGGTAACGTCAAGACCTGCTTTGCCAAGACCTGCTGTACCATGCCTACCTGTCTACCTCTACTCTGCTTAATCTAAATGCATGGACCCCCCACGCCCACGCCCACGCCCACGCACGCACGCACTCCATTCCCGCTGCACATTAACAACACTCCCCCGGGCACACATAACGACACATACACACACATAACGACACATACACACACACACACACACACACACACACACACACACACACACACACACACACACACACACACACACACACACACACACACACAGCTCAGACACACACACACACACAGCTCAGACACACACACACACACACACACACACACACACACACACACACACAGCTCAGACACGCACGCATGCACGCACGCACCAGCACTCGCAGCGCCTCGGAGCGGGGCAGCGGCCGCACGTAGTATGCGGACAGGTCCTGTGTGCGTTGGGGAGGAGGGAGAGGAGAGGAGGAGCGGTGGACTTGAGTCCCTGCGCTCCCTTTTCAAGCTCCCGTGTGCTGGCCCCTCCCCTCCCCTTCCATGTCCCCCTCCCCCTTCCCCACCCACCCCAATTGCAAGAAACTATCGGCCAACCCCCCCCCCCCCACACACACACATGCACACCTGCACCCGCTCTGGGAATGAAGAGGTTTAAATCCCTTACTTGGGCTACCTCTGGACGGACCTGCCTGCCCTCAACCCACACGCCCTCGCCCCCGGCCTTCTCCCCGACCGCCCACACACTCCACTGCATTCCCATCACCCCCATGTCGCACACACCCAGCCCCCAGCCCACAGCCCCCAGGCCACAGCACGCGCCCTCCCCCAACCTGTGTTGCCCCCCACCCCACCCCCACCCCGCCATGCCCGCCTACACCCCTCCACACCCCTCGGCCAGCGTCTGAAGGAGTCTAGCGGTGTGCAAGGAATGTAATGCCGTGTTGTGGTCTGTCATCTGCAGATCTGCTAGCTAGTCCTTTTACTGTATGGATAACGCAGCACAACAAGGACCCTGGTTTGCTGCCCCCCCTCCACGCCCCTAGGCCGCCTAGAATCTCTTCTTGATCTTGACCTAAATGCACGGAACCCCTCCTCCGACACCCAACCCTCCACACCTGCGTCGCGCTCCAGTTGCCCGCCGCCGCCAGCACGCCCGCCCGCAGCATGCCCAGCAGCCGCGCGCGGCGCGGGTACAGCCCCCGCGCGTAGGCCAGCGCGAACAGGCGGCGGGTGAGCGTGTCGGGGTCGGCGGCGGCAGCCAGCGCAGCCAGCGTGGCGTTGAAGGCGGTGTCTGCGCGTGTGCGTGTTTGTGTGTGTGTGTGTGTGTGTGTGTGTGTGTGTGTGTGTGTGTGTGTGTGTGTGTGTGTGTGTGTGTGTGTTGGGGGGTTACATGCATTAGAGTTCGAAGAAGAAGGCGTAGCCAGGTACACAGGTACAGTAGTCGTGCCGTTACCGATGTCCGTGTGGGGAGGGGGGAGCGGAAGAAGAGGGAGGCAGGGGAGGGAGATACACACACGGGAGGTACAGACAGGCGTTGTGACGGGCGTAGGGTTGGAGGGGGGGCAGGCAGGCGCTGGGGGAGGGGACGGATGAATGGATTGGAGGCGCAGCTCAGGGGCCAAAGGAAGCACAACTTCACACCTCATAGCGACAGGGCGACTGTGGTTCCGCGGCGTGGCCGAAACGCTAGCTGGCTAGAGCCCCGCGAGGAAGCGCCGCGCCCCTTCTGGCAACGCCCCTCAGGCTGGCTGGTCCGGGTTCTCTTGGTCGTCTCGCTTCTGGTTTCCGGGATGAACTATCCTTCCCCCACTCCTCGCTCTTTTGCATGGGTATGGTTTAATTGGGCTGGTACATACAACCCCCCCCCCCAAAACACACACGTGCATGCGCGCGCACACCACACCGCACCGCACCGCACCGCACCGCACCGCACCGCACCTGCGTCCGGCCCGTCCGCGCCGCAGCCGTTGGGCGCGCCCAGCGGAACCGCCAGCGCCGCATCCAACCAGTCCGGGTCGACAGCAGTGCCGCTGCCGCTGCCGCTGGTGGTCGTGGTGTTGAGGGCGGCGGCGGCCAGCCTGCAGGCGAAGGCGGTGGCGGCGGGCTCGCCCCACAGCGCGGCCTCGGTGAGGATGTTGGACTGGGCCAGGCGCAGCAGGTAGCGCTCCGTGGCGGTGGCTGTGCGGGGGAGGGGGTGGTGGTGAGGAGGGATGGAGGTGGGGGTGGGTGGGTCGGTGGGTCGGTGGGGGTGGGTGGGTTGGTGGGGGTGGGGGTGGGTCGGTGGGGGTGGGGGTGGGTGCTTGGGTGGGTGGGGTCGGTGGGGGGTCCAGGTATATGTATGACTCGTTAGGGGTGGCGGTTAAGGGGGGCTGGTAAGGTGGTGGCGCGGGTGGTGCGGTGGTGGTGGGCGGTTTGTTCCAAAACCCAGAAGCATGTCAATCCCATTCCGAAACCTGGGGTGGTGTGGAGTGGCAGTGGGCAGCGGAGGGGAACACAGCGAGGGCCACGCTCGAGGGCCTAGCGCGTGACAAGGGATGTGTCAACCCCATCCAGCGCCTCCCTTCACCTGCGACTTAGGAAGCCTGCGAAATCAGGCCCAACCAGTGCCAGGCCGCCAACCCGTCTCACTGCTGAAAAAACAACATCCATCCGGCCATCAACCATCACTCACTTGCGGAGATGCCGGCGGTGGCGTTCCCACCGCTGCCGCCGCCGCTGCCGGCGCTGCTGCTGCCAGCGCTGCCGGCAGATGCGATGATGGCGGCAGCCAGGGGCCCCAGCCGCCGCAGCGCCCAGGCGGCCAGGTCGTCGTTGCAGGTGGGCGTGGCGGGGGAGGCGGAGGCGGTCGCCAGCAGGCCCTGAGGGGGGGGGCATTTGGGGGGGGTGGGGGAGGGGGGTGGGGGAGGGGGGCCGGCGGCACAGGTCACTCCCAACACGTTTCCACTATCTTTCCGTACATACATTCGCCCCCCCAAACACACACGCGGTTCCAGACACCCACACACAGACACCCATATACATATGCACACACACACACACACACACACACACACACACACACACACACACACACACACACACACACCCATATACACACATACACACATACACACACACACACTCTCTCTCTCCCTCTCTTCCACCCAGGCACACGCACACCTGCAGCATCTCCAGCGCGTACACCGCCAGCTGCGCGACGCTGTGCAGCCCCGCGCCGCTGAAGGACAGCGGCCCCGACAGCCCGGCGTCTATGGCCGCCAGCGCCAGCGGCACGGGCGCGGCGTTGCCGGGCGCCGACAGCCCCCCGCCCGGCACGGAGCCGGCGGGCAGCAGAGTGGAGGTGGCGGCCACGAAGGGGGAGAAGGCCTGGGCAGGGGGGTTCGGGTGGGGGTGGGGTGCCATGCATGTTTGATTAATGACGAGGGAGATGTAGACAGACGTTGCGACGCAGAAGGCATACCGATGACCAGGGGGAGGGGTGTGGTACAGGGGTTATGGTGGCGGGGCGCGGGCCCCTCCACACCCACCTCGAGCAGCGCGTCGTGCACCACCGTCTGCGCGTCCAGCACCGCCGCCAGCCGGTCCGCCAGGCCGGCGTCTGCCGCCTCCGCCGTCACATTCAAGGCGGCGGCGGCGGCGGTGGAATTGGTGGAATTGGTGGAATTGGTGGAATTGGTGGAGGTGGGGGTGGGAATGGCCAGGCCGAAGCCGGCCTTGATCTGGGTCAGCAGGTGCACCGCGTGGGCTGGGCGGGGTGGGGCGGGGCGGGGGTGGGGCGGGGGTGGGGCGGGGGTGGGGCGGGGGTGGGGCGGGGCGGGTGAAATGGCAGCGGACACGACAGGAATAGGAAAGGGGCCGGCGGTGGTGGTGCAGTGGTGGTGGTGGTGGTGGTAATGGTGACCGGCGACGGCGTGCGATGCCGCGCCGACAAACTGCGGGATGAATGCGGCACCAGCCACCTCGCACCACCACCCCCTTGTGGCTCTGGGTTCTGCGTTTTATTGGACGAACTGAGAACTGGAAATTACTAACCCCCACCCCCACCCCCATCCCCACACACCCACCCCACACACATACACACACGTGCACACACATGCAAGTAAGCACGCACACACTCACTGGTGCCGTTGGTGGCCCCGGGCGCCGCGGAGTTGTAGTTGGACAGGTACATGGTCGTGAAGTCGGGTCTGCGCAGCAGCCAGCGGCCCGCGGGCAGCGGCGTGGCCAGGTTGATCTGCGGCGCATGTAGGGTGAGCGGTGTAGGTCAGCGAGGAGCCGCGAGGAGGAGCAGCGAGGAGGAGCAACGAGGTGCAGCGAGGAGCAGCGAGGAGGAACAACGAGGTGCAGCGAGCAGGAGAAACAAACATCAACGTCGATGTGAGAGGCAGAGCAAGGCAGCAAGGAAGCATGTCGGAAGGGGCGCGAGGTCAGCGTGGCCAACATACACACACACACACACACACACACACACACACACACACACACACACACACACACACACACACACACACACACACACACACACCTTCAAGACTACTGAACCCAACAACCCCCCCCCCCCCCCCCTGGCTGGGTCTCTGGTTTCTGGGTCTTGGTCTTTCTGGGTTTCGGAATGAACTACTCAACTCCGCTTCCTTTAGATTGGTTTAGTTTGGGCTGGTAACCACGACCCCCCCCCCCCAATTCATTCATCCAAGCCCGGGCCGTTGACTCACGGTGGCGGGGTTGGGCCCGGTCGCGGACACCACAGCCAGGGTGCTGCTGGCGCCGCCGCCGCCGCCGCCGGCGCCGCCACCCGCCGCGGACACGGCGATGGGCAGCCACCAGCGGCGCGGCCAGCCGGGCGAGGAGGCGTTGTCGCCGTCGCCGCCCGGGCAGAGGAGCGCGGGGTTGCTGGAGGCGTTGGTGTTGCCTGCGCGGAGGGAATGCGCGCGGGCATGCGCGGATGTGCGAGACCCAGGCGTGGCGTGTAAGTGTGAGTGTGTGGGTGGCTCAGGAGGGTTGCGCGAGGCAAAGGACGGGGCGCGCAAGAAAACCAGGGAAGGCCGAGACTCAGGGCATTTGCGAGAGGCCGTAGCGTTGCGTTGTGTCGCAGCCCTTGTCCTCGCCCCTGATTGTCGTCAAAGTGGTGGTTGAGCCACTCACCCACGCACCCACCATCGGGCCACAGGCCGTAGCCGCACATGCGACGCTGCGACAGCTGCAGCCGCGTCGTCAGCGCCGGGGCGGGCGGCGAGGGCGAGGGCGGCGCGGGGGATGGCGGCGCGGGCGAGGGCGGTGCGGGGGAGGGCGGCGCGGGCGAGGGCGGCGCGGGCGAAGGCGGTGCAGGGCTAGGCGGTTCCGGTGAGGGTGGGGAGGGGTCGGTCTGCAACAGCTGCCGTGTAGCTGAGGCAGTTGAAGATGAAGAGGAAGACAGGAGGCGGCGGGCGCTGGAGCCGCCGCCGCCGCCGCCACCACCGCTAAGGCTGCCGCCGCCGCCAGCGGTTGGGGTGGAGGGCGGGGCCGGTGCGGGCGAGGGCGGCGCGGGGCTGGGCGGGTCAGGCGACGGAGGCAGCGGCGCGGGCTGCGGGGAAGGAGGCGCGGGCTGCGGGGAAGGAGGCGCGGGCTGCGCAGGCGGCGAGGGCTGAGGGGCAGGCGACGAGGGCGGCGCAGGCGGCGAGGGCGAGGGCGGCGCGGGCTGGGCCGGAGGCACGGGCGCAGGCGATGGCGGCGCCGGGCTGGGCGGCGGTGTGGCTGCAACACGCACAGCGTAGAACAGCGCGGTCGGTCACACGCAGGTGCAAAGCTTCACAGGGGCGGTTACGGAAATACGGTACCAAACAAGAGCAAACGCCCGCTGTGCCACGTCACGCGCACGCGGGACACGCACCAGGCGAGGGCGGTAGCACGGGCGGCGAGGGCGGCGCGGCGGGCGGCGGCGGCGGCGCGGGCGTCACGTCGGTGACAGCCACCACCGGGACGCCGGCGGTGGTCAGCCAAGACATAACGCCGTCCATGAAGGCCTGGGCGTGTGTGGGGGTTGGGTGGGTGGGGTGGTAGTTTATTCCAGAAACCAAAGCGACGTGGAGGTAAGCAGTAGAAGGCTTCCATAACCGGCTTTTGGAGCATGAGCATTTCTTCATTCAAGGAAACGCGGCCGTCAAGGGGGGGGGTTCCACAGGAGGGATGGGTGCTGCAGTGCTGTGACGCTGTGACCACTCCACGGCGGCACTGGACTTGCATTGCCCCTGTTGCAGGCCACCGACCTCCCACCCCCACCCACAGCCTCGCCTGCGACCCCACCTACAAACGCACGCGCATCCAGCCACCCAGCCACCCAGCCACGCAACCAGCCACGCACCCACCTGCCGCCCGCCCAGCGCCGCCACCTCCGCCGGCGCGGTGGCGTTGCGGGCGGCGCCCACCGCCACGTCAGCGATGAGGCCCACCTGGGGGCGGGCGGGGCGCGCGCGTGTGTTCGTGTGTTCGTGTGTGCGTGCGTGTGCGTGTGGTAGAAAAACACGCAAAAGGGAACAGACGCAGACCGCGCGAGTGCGTGTGAGCGAGTGCGAGGCAAGAAGGACACCAGTGAACCCCGATGTCCCACGATTTGAACCACCCTTACTCATATGGGGTGTGCCTCCTGAGCCGCTGCGTGCTTGACGGGTTCAACCTCCCCCGCCCATCAATAGTTCAATATCCATTCCCCATGTGCGCTTTCAGTGGCGCTGCCACCGGGCGCTGCCACCCACCACGGCCACCGCCACAACCCCACGACCCCCCCCTCACCATCCATGGATGGCTCCCCAACCAAACCCAAAACACAAACCCAACCCACGCCCACACGCCCACACGCTCCCACACCCACCAGGTCCGCCACGGTGGCGCTGCCGTACAGGTAGGGTCCGGTGGGCGCCAGCAGCGCCTGCAGCGCCGTACGCAGCCCGGAGCCGCCGCCCGCCAGCCCAGCCGCGGCGGCCAGCACCGTGGCTCCCTGTGTGTGTGTTTGCATGGGCATGTGGGTGCGTGTGTGTATGTACGTGCAAGAGCGTGTGTGTATGTACGTGCAAGAGCGTGTGTGTTGATGGCGGCCATGTGCAATGCAGTGTGTGTGCGTGTGCATTGTGAGCCGTAATGCCAGGCGCTGCGGCCACACGTGCGTGTGTTAGAGATCACAAGGGGAAAACAAGCAAAGCAAAGACCGTGTATGCAATGCGATCAAGACAAAGCAGCGTCGCGTCCGGTTTACCTGGAATTACCTGAGCCGCCGACCTGCTTTACTTACCCGAAATCGCGTGACCCCCGTCTACCTAACCTTGGAGGGGGATTAATGTCCACACGCTTCCAAGGGTGCAACCCGATGCGTGTGATCACGTGCGTGTGTGTGTGTGTGTGTGTGCGTGTGTGTGGAGGGGCCCACGCAGCCCATGCATATGCTCATCTCGAGGTGGCCATTTGGCGATCGCGGTTCAAGCCTGCCACACCAACGCCCCACCGACACGAAACAGCGCACACGCCCGGCGTTCGACAGCCGCACGCACCCACCTACCTTAGCGTAGGGCAGCAGAGCCAGCCCAGCCATGCCGCCGCCGCCCAGCACGGGCCGCGCGTTGGGGTCCTCATCCACCCACCTGTTGTTTGTGTGTCGGTTTGGCACGTGTGCAAGTTCGTCATGTCGGCTCGACCGCATGTGCTACATGTTCACGTTATGCAGGCGCCCGTGGCGGACGAGGGCAGTCCTTTTGGGTTCTGGAATCAGCTACCCTTCCAATCCCCAAGTTAACCGGGGGCTGTGGGCTGTCGTGCAGGGCGCAGCGACTGTGACCCACACACACACACACACACCTGTCAATCAACGCAACCCCCACTGCCTCGCCGTCAACCCGCCCCTCCCCACTTTCCCCCCCCCCCCCCGCTGTACCACGGAGTCCAAGACTACTGAACCCAACAACCCCCCCCCCCCCGCTACCCCACACCGCCTGCATGGATGGCTAGTTGGCTAACACCTCCCCCCCCCCTGCTGCTTCTTTTAGTTTGGTTTAGTGCGGGCTGGTAACCACACGCCCCACCCCCTGCCCCCCCCCACACACCAATCCCCTTTCCCCCGCAACAACCCTCTCACCGCGTGAGTGTGATGGGGCCCTCGTGTACGCCGTGCGTCACGCCCAGCGGCGGCGACACGAACCGCCGCAGCTGCGACGTCAGCCCCGCCAGCGGCGCTGGGTAGCCCGGCAGCGGCACGGCCGCCGCCGCCGCCGCGCCCGCCGGGTCGGCGGCGGCGGCGGCGGCGCTGCGGCTGCCGCCGCCCGCCATGATGTACGACAGCACGGCGGCCACGCAGTCGTACTCGACGTACGAGGCCACGCCCTCGTTGACCATCAGGTTGTCCTGACCCGCCGCCGGGGGGGTAGCCATCCATGGAGGGTTACACGCATGTTGAGTTAAGCATGGAAGGCGTGGGCGGAGCGGTGTTTGCCGGAGGGAGGGAGGAACGTCGTTGCTGCTTGCCGCACACACAACCGTCAGCCGTTTTAGCTTAGGCTGGTACTTTCAACCCCCGCCTCGCCCCCCCCCTCATCTCCTCCTCACCCAGTCCCTGCAGGTGACCCAGTTGCCGAACCACTGGTGCGCCATCTCGTGGCAGACCACGTCCGCCGCCTGGAATAGGTCCCACGAGCTGCTGGACCCGGCCCGGGACGCGGCCGGCACGCTGCCGGTGGCGGCGGCGCCGCCGCCGTACAGGAACCTGTACAGCGCGCGTACGGCAGCACACAGCACACAGCAGTGTCAACAGCCCGCACAGTGCATCGTCAGCACAAGTCGTCAACCCCCCTGGCCCCCCCTGCCTTTCCCGGATTCCGGTCGCCGCCGCCCAGCCCACCAAAACCCCCCGTTTCGTTTCGCTTTTGGTTTCTGGAATGAACTACCCCCCAACCCCCAAGCCCCCACAGCCCAGCACCTTCCTGACCCCAGCACCCCAGCTCCCCAGCTCCCCGGGCTTCTAGTGGGCTGGTACTTACAATCCCCCCAGCTCCCCAACTCCCCCCCCGCCCCCCCCCACTCCCCCTGCCCAGCTCCCCAGCTCCCCCCCTCTACGTCTACCTCGTCATTAATTAGACATTCATGGCACCCCCCCTTATGCATTGGGTTTGGTTTAGTTTGGGCTGGTAACCACAACCCCCCCCCTGCGCCGCACCTTGCGGGGTCCATCAGCAGCAGCCCCCAGTTCTCCATGCCGTACGTCTTGCCCGGCACCGCCACCAGGTCCAGCTTGGCCAGCGGCAGCGCGGCGCCGGTGTAGGAGGCGTAGAAGCTGGGCGGAGGCGCGTGGGTGGGTGGGTGGCGGGTTTGTGGGGTTTGGGGGGTTGTGGGTCGCGGGGTTTGTGGGTTGGGGTGGAGAGGAGGGTAGCGGGGGCGGGGGCGGGGGCGAGACGGAAGAGGGGGTGGTGGTGGTGGTGGAGCGGGACGCACGTGACGTGACGTGCACCCACCCAGCCGTCACGCCCCGCCCTCCCTACCAAAGCAGCCGCTGCCGCCCTCATCACACTCACCGCCCTTGCCACCCACACCGTCATCCCACACACGCAAGCACTGCGCCGCCGTCTACTGCACACCGCCCCATACACACACACACACACACACACACACACACACACACACACACACACACACACACACACACACACACACACACACACACACACACACACACACACACACACACACACACACACGCGCGCGCGCACGATCAATGGCGCGCCGTTGCCTACGCATGCTGCACGCACGGTGTCGACCCTTCCTCTCCTTGTACTTTTCTAACACACACACACACATACACACACGCCGCCACACACGCACCTGTACGCCGCCGCCGCAATGTCCAGGCTGCCCCTCAGCCGCGCCTCCGCGTCCATGGACGCCGGGCCCCACACGGCCACACGCATGGAGCTGGCGGCGCCGCTGTTGTGGGGTGTTTTGGTTTTAGGGGGTTGGGCGGGAAAGGAGGGGGTAAATGGGGAGGTTACAGGGGAGGCACGTATACCGTAATAATAAGCTCAGGGCGGTAGAGATGGGGGCAGGCAGAAACATTGTTGGGATGCTAAGTACTACTGAACATTGGTCACAGAAGCAGAGGACGAGTACGGCATAGTACGGCACACATTCCCACTCCAACAATATCTCGCTCACTTGATGGTTGTGTTGACGGTGGTGGAGAGGCTGGTCATGTTGCCCACAGCCAGGGCCAGCAGGTAGCCCGACATGCGGGGCGTGGTCTGCACGTGTGTGCGTGTGTTAGAGATCACGAGGGAGAGAACGTGTGCGTGTGTGTGTGTGTGTGTGTGTGTGCACATACACACACGGGCGCGCCTAAGAACCGCTACTGGTGCTGCCGATGCGGCTTCGGGAGATACGATACACGGCATCCGGTCGGCCCCCGCCAGCGCCGTAGGGAACCCCACCCCCACCCCCACCTGCACCTGCACCGTCCCCAACAGCGCACACACACACACACACACACACACACACACACACACACACACACACACACACACACACACACACACACACACACACACACGCACACACACACACACACACCAGCCGCCGCCATCGCAAAGCAGCAGCAGCCAACGGCATTCAGCAGCCGCCACTGCCCACCTGGAACGTGTGCAGGGTTCGGCCGGGCGTGGCGGCGGGCGCGGAGGTGTTGACGGGCGTGTTGGACAGCGCGGTCAGGCCGTCGGGCACCTCCACGGACAGCGTGAAGGTGGCCTATGGGAGGGATCACACGGGAGGGATCACACGCATCAAGGTGTTAAGAAGAGAAGGGGGGGAGAGAGGAGGCGGCGGGCGGGCGGGAGAGGGTAGGCGAGGAAGGGCGGGTCCGGGTTTGCTCAGGGTCTGGTCCGGTCCGCCGTCCACACCGAAACACACACACCGACCTCCTCACCCCTCTGGCCCCCTCCTCGCAACCCTGTATGCCCCCAGCCTCCCCTCCCTCCCCTCCCCTCCCCTCCCCTCCCCTCCCCTCCCCTCCCCTCCCCTCCCCTCCCCTCCCCTCCCCTCCCCTCCCCTCCCCTCCCCTCCCCTCCCCTCCCCTCCCCTCCCCTCCCCTCCCCTCCCCTCCCCTCCCCTCCCCTCCCCTCCCCTCCCCTCCCCTCCCCTCCCCTCCCCTCCCCTCCCCTCCCCTCCCCTCCCCTCCCCTCCCCTCCCCTCCCCTCCCCTCCCCTCCCCTCCCCTCCAAGGCGCCCTTGACCCACGCCCACCTTGTAGCTGGGGTCATCGAAGCAGGGCAGCAGCAGCCCCGTGCCCCCACCCGCGCCCTCCAGCTGCGTGGTCAGCAGCACACCGCCGGCCGCGGCGCCCGCCACCGTGGCGTTGGCTGCGGAGGAGGCAGGAAGCGTGTCCGCGACCTGTTGTGGGCACCGGGTTGGAGGGCGGCGGGTTGGAGGGCGGCGGGTTAGAGGGCAGCGTGGGGTGCGTGCACAGCGTGCACGACAGGGGGACGCATGGGTCGCACGTGCAGGGAATCCGCAAGGGAGGGAGTTCCGCGGGCAGGGTAGGGTAGGGTAGGGTAGGGTGGGGGAAGGAACTCCTAGCTCCGCGCCCCCTGCTGCGCTGCCGCCACACGCACACACACACCCGGTTGCCGCCGGTTCCCGCCGGTTCCCCATCAGCCTGCCTGCGAACCCCCCCCCCCGTTTGCGCATGCATGCCATCCCTGTCACCTCTGACCCACACGTCCCCAAACCCGGCCCTCCATGTCCCTCCATGTCTTTCCCCAGTCAATACCCCAATGGCCGCTTTGGTTTTTGCAATGAAGTACCCCCCCCCCTGCGCCCATGTCCGTTGTCGTCCCTCCCTCCTCACCTGCCTATCCAGCCTCCCGCCCTCCCGCAACCCCTCGCCTGCGCCCAACCTCACCCCAACCTCCCAAGCCACTCCCCACTCCCCACAGCCGCTCCACCAGCCGCCGCTCAAACACACACACACACACACACACACACACACACACACACACACACACACACACACACACACACACACACACACACACACACACACACACACACACACACTGCCCTTTGGCATAGTCTGCCCTGGCGTCGAGTGCTGGTTAGGTTGCTGTCGAGGCTGT
The DNA here is from genome assembly GCA_016834595.1 of Chlamydomonas schloesseri. Taxonomy (NCBI): domain Eukaryota; kingdom Viridiplantae; phylum Chlorophyta; class Chlorophyceae; order Chlamydomonadales; family Chlamydomonadaceae; genus Chlamydomonas; species Chlamydomonas schloesseri. The sequence goes on along the minus strand of JAEHOD010000044.1, from coordinate 769,544 downwards.
GAAAGGCTGCGGGGTCGCTGGACTCAGCCCCGTAGTCACCTGTCGCTGTGCTATCGCGTGCGGTGTGTCGTCTGTCCGGTGCTCGTGTTGCTGCGGTGCTGGCCCTCCAACCTAGAGGTTTGTGAGCCCGCTGGGCCCTGCGTTGCAGTACCAGCAGTGAACCTTCTGAGGTTACTGGCGTGGTCCAGGTTGGTTGGAGCGTCCCCCCAGTGGACTCCAGAGCTTGGTTGCGCTCTGGGCAGGGGAGGCGCGTGATAGCGGCAGCGTGCGGCTATAGTGCCTCGCTGTCGCTGGCTGTCCCGAGTACTCGATCACGAGACTCGTCAGGCCGCCTGTAAACCCGTTGTTACACACACACATACACACACACGCACACACACACACACACACACACACTTGTGATCTCTAACACACACACACACACACACACACACACACACACACACACACACACACACACACACACACACACACACACACACACACACACACACAGCCACCCACCCAGGCCTCGGACGCCCACAGCCCCACGCCCGCCTCCGCGGCGCCCACAGCGCCGCTGTAGGTGAGGGTGAGCGCCACGGAGCTGCCCGCGCCCAGCACCGCGCCGCCCAGGTCCAGGACCAGGGTGGAGGGGCTGGCTGCAGGCGGTGAAGGGGGGGGGGGCATGGGCGTGGGCGGGAGCGTGGCACAAACACAAAAACACACACACACACACACACATGGGCAGGCGGGGGCGGGCAGATGGAGGTCAGATGCGGACGAGGAGGCAGAGGGGGCGCAGGCAAGGGGACACGTGGGTGCGTGCGGAGGAACAGGTACAGAGAAAGAAGAGGAATGGGATAATGGGTCGGGCCGGACAACCCCTCTCTTCGCCCCCCCCCCCCCGCAAACGCCCGCTGCCCGCTGCGGCCCCCGTCGGTCCCCTCCGCATGCCCGCAACGTCCGAGGATCAGCACCGCATTCCACCACCCCCCGTCCCATTCGCTCGCTAGTTTGGTTTCGTGGTTCACAACGGGCCCCCCACCACCACCCCAGTGCAACCCCCGCTGCTCATGTGGCTGCCTACCTCACACCCTGCATCCTGGCGCGGTAGGCCCCTGCTGCCGCTGTAGCTGCAGCAGCAGCTGCTGCTGCTTGTGCTGCTGTGCCGCGACCCGCAACCACCTCTCACCTGTGATCACCGCGGCAGAGCAGTTGCCGCCGTCGCCGCAGCCGCAGACGCACGTGGTCGTCCCGTTGCCGCCCGCCGAGCCCTGCGCCTGCCGCCGGCTGCCCACACCGCCGCCGCCGCCGCCGCCACCTCCACCGGTAGCCGCCGGCACGCCCGGCGGCGCCGGCGACGGCGGCGACGGCGACGGCGGCGCGGGCGGCGGCGCCGCCGCCACGAGCGCCCAGTCCACCCTGCTTACGTTCAGGCCCGCCGCATTGAACACCAGACAGGAGGTGTCGCCAGTGATTTTCAGCGTGACGGTAGCGACGCCTGTGAAGGGCGCGCCCACGGCGGCGCCGGCGCCGGTGGGGTTGGCGGGCGAGGCGGCCACGCCGTTGGCGCCAGTGGTGTTGGGCGCGGCGAAGGCGGACGCGTCGGGCAGCGAGAGGCGCAGGCTGTAGGCCTGGGGCTGCGCGCGAGGGTCCGCAGGCAGCGTGGTGCCCTGTGGGGGTAGCCATCCATGGGATGGTGTTTATCAAATGGGGGAGGGAATATCCGGCAAGACGTGCGTGTGACGTGTCGTGTCGTGAAATCAATGAAAAGGGGTGCCTGTGAGGCGGGGGCACGAACCCCTCCCCGCCCCCCTCCCCGCTCACGTTATAGCTGCACAGGTCCCGGAGTGCCGCCGGCGGCGGCGGGGGCGGCGCCGGCGGCGCCGGCGACGGCGGCGCGGGCGACGGCGGGTCGGGCGAGGGCGGCGACGGCGGAGCCGGCGACGGCGGCGCGGGGCTGGGCGGCGCCGGCGGGTAGGGCGCGGGCGATGGGGGTTCGGGCGAGGGCGGCGCGGGCGGCATAGGCGGTGGCGGACTCCGAACCGAGTCGCCGGCGGTGAGCGACACCGGCACCGCGATCACTGCAGCGCCGCGCAAACACACGGCACACACACAGCGGGCGGTTGGTTGCGATGCAAACACAAGGGATTGGTGTTCTTGCACGTCGCGCGGGTGAGTGCTGTTGTGGTTGAAGGCGTGTGGGGGGAGAACGCAAGGTTCGCTTGCGCCGCGAGATTGTCAGTTCGTTCCTCGGCGAGCCGTGCAAGCCCTCATTTTCTGCCTCCTGACCATTTCTTTTCCCTCGTGTTCGTTATCTTTTATAAGACATTGGAATCTTACCAATTCCAACGACGGCAATGGCCAGCCAGGCAAGCATCACGATCTTCCACCGCGCCGCGAGCTTGTCGCTGAGGCGCTCAAAGAACCCGCCCGCGCTCCTGCGTTAAGCAGGTCCCCGCGTGAGTTCGGACACGCAGCAGCGGTTAGCGTCGTGTGCGCGTGTATCGGAATATGTATGCTGCGTGTGGTTGCTGTGTGCAGGTCATGAACAGGAAAGCAGGGGCGAACGGTGAGGAGGGGCAAACCCTGACCCACATCGACAGCCCGCTGACCCACATCCCATCCCATCCCATCCCATCGGCCCAAGCAAGCCGCATGACCCGGTGCCACAGAGCTATGTCCGCACTTGCACGCCCAACACCGCACAACACATTGGCACGCACAGGCACGAGCCCCGCACACACCTGCGGTAGGCGCTGGAAACCCCCAACGCCCCTGAGTTGAGCAGCCGAGACGCGTCACCGTCCCCGTACGGGTCACCGCCGCCGCCGCCCAGGCCCGCGCCGCCGTCGCCGCCCGCCGAGGGCGCGTAACTGTACCCAACGCCCGCGCCGCCGGACGAAGTCGCCACCGGGGCGCCGTACATCCCGCCGCCGCCGCTGCTCCTGCCGTACACGCCGCCGGCGGCGCCGTACCCGCCATAGCCGCCGCCGCTGGGGCCGGCGGCGGCGCCCCACTGGCCCCCGCCGCTGCCGCTGACGCGGTAGCCTCCTGAGGTCCTGTGGATTCAGTCAGGACGATGGAAAAAAGGGGGGTTAGCTGCGACAGGTTGGTTCCTTTCTTCGGGGCTTCAGAGCAGTGCTGTGGGGCCAGGTGGTTGAGCATTGTTTTCTCGGGCGCAGCACGCATGCCAGAGGCGGCTGGGTACAGACAGATAGGGTGGCGGCGTTAAACACATCTGGAGCTATGGGGTAGCTGCGGGTAACGGGGCGAAGGTGGGGGGCGGGTGCTGGCTGGCACACAAGAGCCACGATGACGCCGCGCGACAGATCGCAACGGCGGAGCTCCGACCAGCGGCGTGGCGAGGCACAGCCGGACACCGCGGCCGTGTCGTTGGTAGTGATGAAGGCGTGGGAGCGTGCGCTTGGTTCCGAAGGCCGTGGTAGCGTGCTTGCAAGAGCGCGTGGCGGAACTCGTTCTGGGGCAGGCCTTCTCTGCGCTTTCGGCGGCTGCCGTCCGGCCGACCTGAACTGCAACCCGTCAGCAACCGCACACACGCATGCATGCTACCTCGGATGCTTTGGACTACGTGGGGCCTGCGTCCGGTTTAAAGCGCCTGGGGGCATGGGGTGTGGGGTGGGTCGCGTGCTTCCTGCCTGCCTGCCTGTCTGCCTGCCTGCCTGCCTACCGCCTGGAGAAGCAGCAACATGGCATTGCAGGAGAACCGTGCGTCTGCTGCGACGTGCGCTTCGCCGCTTAGGACAAGCTGGGAATCACACAAATTATACTCAGCTGCACAAATTTTGGGGTATCCTTTTGTGGATGCGGCGGGGGCGCGGCGGGAGAGGGGGGGCTGGGAAGGACGCGTGTACAGGCCAGGGGTAACGGAGCATGCCGAGCAAGCATACGGCCTCGCCCTCGCGTCCCCCAGCTTCCGCCCGAGCCTCGCTTTAGGGCTAGGCCACCAAGCTTACCCAGCGTCTCCAGCTTGCCGGTTGCTTGCATCCGCGAGGTTGATATCAGCGAGCTCCACCTCGCCCTCTCTGCAGCGCGCGAAGGTTGGGCCAACCATCAATCGTGGGGGAATGGGCCACAGTGCGGCTGCGTGGAGCTGGTCCAAGCTGTTGCTTGGTTGCTGCATGATGATTTCATATTGCATCCAGGCACACTCACCCGGGCGGTCTCCAGTTTTGCCTAATCATCTTGCTTGCGAAGCGACAACCAGTTCAGAGCTCTGCCTTTAACGCAAGAACCAGTCAATACTTATAAGCAGGCTTGCATCGCGGCAACTAGTTTTCCTCGCGAGCGCGTGCTCGCAATAATACGTCTTCCGCCCCGGAAGCTAGTCGCGAAGCTTACGTTCTGCTGTAACGTTGCACAGCAGAGGTGCTTGCACAGCTCGATAAGTTTGAAACTATATACATTGCGCAGGGGCCCTGAATCAAATTCAGCTTGCCCGCCAGGACCAGCATGGACCACGGTTGGCCCTGTTCAGAGCCGGCGAGGCGAAAATGCAATCAGCGCGTGATACCTTGACAAGTGACCAATCTGTTTAACGGCACCGGCGCTTCCGTAACAGGTCAGGCGAGGCGGGTGTGAAAGGCGCGCGCCCGCCTCGGCCCTCGGGGAGCTCGTGTTCCCGCGATCCCGCCTGGCCAGCAGTCCCTGCGCTTCCCCGGCACGTGCACGATCCCATGGATGATCACGCCTCCGCTTAAAAGCGCGTGTGTTGTGCTACTCAAGCTGGTTTATGGCTTCTGCGCCACGGGCCACGGGCCAGCGCATGCCACATATCATTAGGGATGCCGACACGCAAGCCCGTCCATACCAGCACGAGGAGAGCAGAGGCTACCCCCCGCCGAACCGCATCCCATGAGCAGCAGGGTAGTCATGCCTATCCGCTTCTGGCCCAACGGTCTCGGCTATCTATAGTGCAATCCCAAATTTGCAGCAGCTAATGCTAGCTGTGGTACAGTCAAGAAGGAAACGCCCCTGTCGTGGCTTGCCCCCAGCCAAAAGCAACAAGTTCTAAGCAACGGGACAGAAACCGACAAAGCAGTTCAGGCTTCAAAGGTCTCCTGGAGCTTCATGCGTAGGACCGTACAGCAGTGCGCATCAGAACGTGGTCTTGCATGTTGCGTGTTGCAGAACTGCAGGACTGCGGCTTGTCCGGGCCATCGTATCTGGTCATCCTTCCAGTACGGCCACATTCGCTCGACCCACCACGACCAAGTACACCATCGACTCAGCGCCCAGCCCATGTGGGGAAAACCCCGACCCCCACCGGGAGGAATCCCCGTCCCAGCCGGTTGCCATCGCGATGCCACTCGGACGGCAACGTGTTGGCGCCCGGAGGCTATAGTACGGTATGCCTGGCCAAGGCAACCGCGTGCCACCGTCCTCACGGCAACACCGAGGGCATGCCATCCCTCCACGCGAGGTAGGCATGGCTGCCCTGCTGCTAGCTCCCATGCGCTCATGCACTGCTGCGCCCATGACCGGCCAGTCTACTAACGCGTTATATGGACCCTTCCAGTCGGTTTCGCATTTCACGTTCGCAATTTAGAGCATGTCCGTAACCCAGCAGCAGCCATCAGCTTCGCCAGTTACCGGCCCCAGCCAATCTTCTCGCTAAAACCGCAGCAACCGGCCAGCCGCAGCCGTTGCCTGCCCATCAGTCCATCACTGGTGGAACAGGGCGTGAGGCAAGAGTGCGACGCCCCAATATTGTCCGACGCCCTCCGCTGCCTGTCCAACACTAAGAGCATAGCTGCATCTGCCCAGGCAGTCCGGCACTGTCCTGCCCGTACGGGTGACAACAGACGTTCTATGTGCCAGAAGTTCTATAGCTCACGCAATCAGGCGCGGCTCTAACAAACATCGGGCGCATATCTTATTGTCTTGCCCGTATGCTAATGCAAAGGTAAAAGGAAAAGACCGGACCCAAAGGTCGGTGCGACACGGCACGCACGCTCACCCGCCAGGTCATGACAGCGCCTTCGCTAACCAACAAATGCTGCCAGCCACCACGCTGGGGGCAATTGCGGTGGACTAATGGGGGCCAGCAGGTCATTGTACGCTGCGCTGCTGCGCCGCTCCCGCTGTTGGGGTGGGGTCGCGAGGCAGCCACTTGCCACAGCAGGGACCTGCCCTGTGCAAGGGGGCCAAGAGTGTTTGCCGGAGGGCGGAGGCGCCCGCTGACTCCTGGTAGGTGCGTTAGCTCGCGCCTCCCGGTGCGCTGCTCCCCTCCAGGATCCAGGAAGGCGGCCGGCCAGGTGCAGACCTCACCCGATCAACACAGGTGATGCGCCCATGCCAAATTTGAGACCGCACGTCATGGGGATGCCGGCGGGTGGCCCCACTTTGTGGCCTAAGGACACAAGGTCATGCATGGTCAGATTAAAACAGTGGGCAGCCCCGGCATCGATTTTCAGGGGGGGCCTGGTGAGGAAAGTTCGGGGGGTTGGGGGTCAAAGTTGGGGGATTGGTCGTCGGTCCCTGGGGTTATTCAGGTTTCGGCAGCCTGACCTGGCGGATTTCGGTAGGGGCCCCACAGGCAGCTCCAGTGCCCAAACACAGTGCCATGCAGCTCACGTAAGCATGCCATGCAATAGGCCACGGCTGTACAGCGACAGGAGGGCCGCTCGTGTGCCCTGGCAGGTAGGGACATGTCCCAGATGTCCCCCCGGCCCCAGCACGTCAACACAATAAGACAAATGTGACAGTCACAACAGGCACGGGCACGTGCTCAGGCGTGCTTATTGTTATAATGCACATTTATAAGCATGCGTGAGTGCGGAACGTGGTGGGGGCGCGTTGGGCCCGGGGATTCCGATGGATGGAATCCCGGCCAGGTTGAGGTCTCGGTGCGCAAGAGTGGCATGGAAAGATAGAGCTCGATGAGAGGAATCGACTGGCACCATTTGGCATTAAATGGAGGTGTATGACCCCTTCTACAGGAGGTTTCTTCGTCAGGGTGTCGGTCGTCCCCCCAAGGGGGGTCCCGGGCGACTTTGGGGCATGGTGTATGACATTTACTTTCCTAAACCCCCCCCCCGCTGTGAGTGGCGCGCCTGCGGGACTGCTGCTGATGGCATAAGCTCATGGCCAAAAGAGGTGGATGGGCCGTCCTCGCCAAGTCCAGGATTTTCAATAAGTATCCAAAGCTTTCAACTCCGCACCCATGCTTGCTGCATTGCGTCCAGCGTAGCGCCGTCGTGTGCCGTCGTCCGTGCCGCCTGACGTGTAAGGCTATTGCAGACCTGTGCGGCCCGGCGCGCGCTGTGCAGCCTGTGGTCGGAATGATAGTTCAACGCCACATTCCTAGCAGCCACGGATAATCATGACTCATGAGGTCCTTTCACCGGCGATGCCTATTACACAGCCTGTGCAGCCCGCCGGGCGACTCAGGACACCGCGCCGGCGAGCAGCAGCACAGCAACATGAAATGTGTTGCGGCCTGCATTCGCCGGTTGGACTCAGCCCTGGAACGCCTGCTAAGCAACTGGTCATCCCAACGTTCAACGCAATTGCCTATCTTACGCACACACGCTGGCTGTCCCAGGTACTCGACCACGAGGCTCGTCAGCCGCATGTAAACCCGTTGTTTTACACACACACACACACACACACACACAATTCTCTCCGTTTCCGTTTACCAACACACACACGCATCCCTTCCCCCCCCCTCGCCGCCACTGCACACACGAGGCACATTCTGAGGCCCGCACCGCACTGTACGGCAGGCGGCACAGCGGAGCCTTCTGGACGGCACGCAAGTGGTGCAGTGGTGTCGACAAACAAGAGTACGAACGTCATGGGCAATCAACATGGATGTGGTGGTGCTGCTGTTGTGCCACAGGCAGTAACCGAATTCGAGCAATTGTCACGACATGGCCTATCACCTAAATGCTGCATGGCATTGACGCGGCGTAGTCAACGCATCATGCACACGCCCACCTCCTCGTCGCAAGTCCTACGTGTGTCGACGTCAGTTCGGTGCAATGCAGTACTATGTCTATTGATAATGCAGCGTCAAGCGATGCCCGCGCCTTATATCTATGTATCAGCGTGAGGATACACTGCAACAAAACCAACCCAAATGTACAATGCAACGAGAAACACACAGCGCACAGAGGCCTTGGCGCATGTGCGATGACCAATGCCCCAATTCCACCAGCGGCAGCGCTATATGTCGCTCGGCTACACTCACGCCCGCAGAAGGGAGCACTGGTTCAGACGGCCGCCACCCAGCAGGGTAACAAGACATCACAAACCACAACCCCTTGGGCGAACTCCTCGAAGCTTCCACCAACCCGCATGTGCGCGTCATTCGTCAATAGTACTGCAACCCATGCCCATTGCAGCTTCTTCCCTCGCTCACGACTACACCACAGAAGTGCCGCGTGTGAGCGCTTGCAGTACTCTCCACCATCAAGTATGCGTCCTTCTGTTTCGTAAAGGGTCACTTGAATATATGTTCCCCTCACTCGCCTCTGTACCCTTCCCACCCGCCCCCATGTCAGCTGCTGCGCCCCTTCGGCGTTTCCACGACAACTCCTCCAATGTACACATTGGGAGTTGGGACCCCACGCCCCACAACCCCCAGCCGTGCATTCTTCCTCATTCTTTGTCTTCATTTTGTGCCACCAGGCATCTGTCCCAACGTGCCGTTCAAACTGCCTTAAACGAATGCCTATCAACCACTGGCCTCGGCAGTCAATGGTGATATTCCATCAACAACATGCCCAAAACTGAGCTCTTAATGCCGGCAACCACTATTGCAACCAGGCAGCGTTTTTGACAGCACCGCCGCATGAGGGCAGCTTAGTTGTCAGCTTTCGCCGCTCTTCCGGGCAACGCAACCCAACTGGCAAAAGGTTCCAATGCAAGTAACAGGAGGGCATGAGTACCAAGCGCGAATATGGCGCACGAAGAACGCCTTTCGGAGTGCATGTATGCACTTGTGATGGGGAACCGGCGACACCAAAGCGACAACACACATCACAACCAAGATGGGGTGCCGGTGCGCGCACGGGTGACCCGTTGGTCACATGAACTAACGTAGTGATGCAACATGCATGTGGTGGCGGCGGTGGTGGGTGGGTGGGGGAAGCCGGCGGTGCGCGGCACGAAAAACCGCGAACCCGTCGGCCCAGCAGGGGGGCACACAAAACCCCCATTCACTACCCCACTCCAAACACTGCATGCGCACGCCACGGAGGCGCTGAAAGCCCACGTCAGCCCTTCCTCAACATGCGCCTCATCGCGCCCTCCAGGGACGTACGATGTTCCATTTCCTGAGGCCGAACCGCCCAGCTAGCGCAGCGCCGGGCCGCACCCGCACCTCGCAACCGCATCATCGTGACCGTGTGGACGCTATCCGACGGACGCACCCAACCCCCGTCCATGCACGACGTCCACGCACCACGAACGCACCTCCCACCCCCCTCCCGTCCCTGTTGCTCTCCACTAGCAACCGCGGTGTAATCCCAGGTGCGCACATTGGGTTTCGGCGGGCAGCGGCACGCGGCACGAAGAACCGGGCCCTGACCCGCCCACCCCACCACCACCCGCTCGGCTGCTAGGCACACAGCTCACATGACATCATCCCTTGGCGGCGCAGGCCAAAATAGTCTTGAAGAGATACTGATTTACTTGCATCATGCCGCGCCATAAGTCCTCTACACCCGGATGCATTACGGGGCGGGGCGGTGACTGCAGCCTGACAACAACCGCATGTGGCGCCAGCCCCACTGCACTTCAAGCTGCACTTGAACAGAGTACATAGAAGAAGCCAGCCATACCCAAACAAATTAGAAGCGGCCGAGGCGTGCACAAGGATGCGCCTGTGATGCCCGCCGACCACGCCCGCAGCACATGATGAGCTCCACCGCTTGTGGCACGAAGAACCGGCAAAGGTGGGGGGGGGCTCCAGGCGGGTCGATGACAGTGAGGCCGGGCGGGCGGTAGATGCGTGGCATGAAGAAGTCTGAGCTGAGCGCCCCCTTGGTTGGGGCGCGAAAGTGGAGGAGACGGAGACGGAGGTTGACACGGAGGTGGCCATGGAGGTGGAGACGACGGAGGCGGAGAGGCCGTCAGCTGCTGGGGGCCGAGGAGCACGTCCGGCCGGAGAGGCCGGCAGCGGCGACGAGGAGGAGGGCAGATGCGCGCTGGGCCAGAGGTGCGAGGAGGAGGAAGCGGGGGAGGGACGAGGAGGAGGGCATATGCGCGCTGGGCCAGAGGTGCGAGGAGGGAGAGGCGGGGGGGGACGAGGAGGAGGCAGGATGGGGAGGTGGGAGGCACGGCGGGATGGAGGTGGCGGTGGTGGTGGCGGCAAGTCGGTGTGGCGTGAGACTTGAAGCGCGGGCGTGAAGGCAGGGATGGCCAGGGCTGCCGGCACAAAGAACCGGGATGGCTATCCAGCATCGCCTTGGCGGGGTGTCCCGACAGCTGCTTTCTCATAACATTGATGATGCAGGTGGACGTCAGGGGATGGTGCAAGAGGCGGAGTCGAGCGGGACACCTCCTTGGCACCGGGGGCCGGCCCGGGCGGGGGGCGGGTTCCGCCGCTCCTCCCCCTCCCGGTTTAGGCACGGTCGCAAGCCAAGCTGACGTAGTGCGCATCCCCATCGACTGTAGAGATGTCCATTGCACTGTCAGCCGCCTGTCGACACGTGGGTCAGGTGCAGAAGGGCATAGGCATCGTCGCGAGGAGGTGGAGCCGACGCGCTAGCGTCCTTCAGTGGCCCCCCGCCCCGCGATCCAGGGCTGCAGACTGCGAAGCCCTTACCCATGGCACCGCATGCGAGGATCGGGCATAACTCCCGTGCTCGTGCAGCCTCAGCGACGAGGTACCGCGCGCACGGGCATCGACGTGGCACTGCACACCTTCCAACAGCCGCTGGCCCGCCGCCACACTCACCCAGCAACCTTGGCAGCGCTTCTGACATTGTTATTCAGGAGATGCAGCACGCGCCACGAGTCCAGCGGCAATACAGGTAAAAATCGAGATGCAATCCTCAGGCCAAGCTTGTCGCGGTCGTCAGACTGTTGCAATGCTGGTAGAGTTTATCAAGTGCCCAAATGCTTAAATTCTCAGAGAACAAGGCATATCGGGAATGTCCAGGAATGTTTTCTGCAGGTTTGCAACCCCGCCCGGCACCTAAATGGGCCAGGCGGGCAAGCAGCAGTCAAAATAGTAATGCATATGCGTATCTGACCGTCGCAATTGACCTTTAGGCGGCTGGGCTCGAGGTGCTGGATTTTGGATCCTACATTCTGGACGAACTTCGCCTATGAGGCCTGGGATTGCTCGCCTTGGACAAGACTATAAGCCAAAATATTGAACCCCAACTCCATTCAACCAGCTCTCTTTCTTTGGAGCTGGAGAGCTGGTCTTTGGAGCTGGAGAGCTGGCGGTCGGCGAGTCGGTCGCAGAGTTCGCCTCAGCTCGGACAATTTAGTGTTTTTATGGCAATCGGCAAGAAACCAGGCGGCCTGAGCAAATTCACGCTGCTGACGCATATCTTAATGATTTACTGTGAGAAACGTGCGTGTCGAATGTGCGGCACAGCCGGAGGCGCCTCCGGAGGGATGACACGGGGCCCGATTCGCGGTCGGTTGCACAAGGTGTCGTGGCACGAAGCGGTTTTAAACGATGAGGCAACTTGCCGATTACGTCTGCCCAACTGGTCGTTTCACCAATCCGACCCTGCAAGTTGACCAATTGTACCGGCGGTTCGGTCGATCCCAACCTGCCACCCCACCAATCCCAAGCCGTCCGACCCGACCAATCCTACCGGTAGTTACGTCAATCCTACCGGTCAACTCGTCAGGTTTGATTGAATACTGTCAATCCGTGCCACGACCATGTGGGCAACCGATGGCCCGTGTCATACCTCTGGCGCCTCTTGCCAATAGCGGCCGCCGCCCAGGGCGGTCATGAGCAGGCCTGGTGCCCCGTGGTCATGGGCGTGCCCCGTGATGATATCCGGCCCAGAGAGGCAAGAGATGCCGCTGATTGCCTGGGAACCTGGTTGCAGGTGGCGTGTGCGCATGGTGTGGAAGCAGGGACAGCAGGGTTGGGCCAGGACGACCAGGCCTCCTACCAGCGTGCCAGGCCATTACAAGCAGGCCATTACCCCAGATACTCCCTTGCACGGCCCGACACACTGTGTGTGTGTGGGCGTTGTGCACAGGAGCAAGCAAAACCACAAAGGCCCGCGCAAAGCACGCAACTAAGCAAGGCAGGCAACCTGAGCAGGGCACCACACAACCAGGCACCGGGGCACGCGCTACACGCGCCTGTTACCCCGCCCCACCTGACTCACGAGCAGACACGACAAAAGTCAACGCAGCTGGCACTGCTCTAAATCTGCGAGATAATTCTTATGTCTTCGCGCAGTTATATGCGACGGTTCATAGCGCCAAATAGAGGACGCGAATGTTTCCACTTCAGAACTAAAGCATGCGCCGTATTCGGCCGAATTCGCCGGGCCGCAACCTTGCGGCCCGGATTCCGGATACATTGCTGCTACCAGGCCGGTTTCTTAACAATGCGGTGTAGCCGATGTCTGCATTTTTACCTTGCGTTCATGGCCTGCAGCGGCGCGACTGGCCTTCCCAGACTCGGCCCGACAGATGCTCTTCATTTCTGCGAATGTATAGTCGAAAACATACGCACATATATGTTACAAGTGTTCTTTAATATTTGCAAGAATCAGCGACCACAGCGCTGCGTGTTTCCACTTGGGCGACTAAAGTCCAGCAGGTAGGTGCAGCACCACGATATCGCGTGTGCAACGTGATATTTATCATAAGGCTAATCATATTGTCGTAATGCTCAAACGGGCAAGCGATAAAGCCGAGGTCAACAATTTAACACCTGCACCTTCACAGGTAGGTGTTAAACGTGGGTGTTAACCTTCGCGACGTATTTGGTACAGCCACGTTGCAACTGCTTAGAGCATTATTGTCTGCTTAATTATGTCGAGAGGCGGGTTTTAGGCAGGATTGAAAAGTCGGGTCGCAAATTTGCGCTAAAATCCGCAAGTGGAAACGCCCTCACTGTCAGAGAAGTACTGTATGCTCTGTAGCTTGCGCGTTTGCATTCATTGAATGGCGCATTGATGAAATGTAATTCCTTTTTGAGGCGAAGATATTCTGACTTCGTGCGCAAGTCGTTCCCGGTCGCTGAAGCGCTCTTCTTGTTGTGTACACCATTTTGTAATGGCTCTTCGCATATATGCTCATGACAACTGGTCGGCGGGCGCAAAGAGGCCAGATTTACCAAGCCAACAACGACCCCTGTTTATGACACGTATGGGTGGCCCGGCCCTGCGGGACCGGGGCACGCCAACCCCTTGCCATCCCCTCCCCGAATGCTGCGGTCTGGCAACCCATGCCTTCTGCAGCTCCGAGGTGTGGCCGAGGTGAACGACCGGAATTGGGACCGGGCCCTTGGTAAAACTAGAGCGAGGAACCAGTTCCTAACTGCGAAGGGAAAGGCCCTGTCAGCTACGCTGTCCATAGCGCTGCCTGCAAGCCGCATGCCGGCGAGAGGTAGCCACCCTGGCAACCCTCACACCCTGGCCAGCTGGTCCCTTCTCCCTCAATCATGCGAGTAAGGGAACCGCAATTGCCCCGTAAGCAGGTCACTAGGTCAGCCCTTTCGCCCCCCCCGCACAAACAGCAAACATATACAAGAGGGGCAGAGGCTGGTAAGTGCGCGCCGTAACTGTACCGACAGAGGTTGCTGGCCGCGGTAACACGGTTGCGCTGGTCCCTCCCCCGGGCGGGACCTCAACCTGGCCGAGGCCGCCTACGGCCTGCCTGATGCTGGCCAGGTCCATTCATTGCCAGCGGGTGGCAGCTCGTGCCTTCGCGGCTTCGCCGTGCCAGCAGCCGTGTGCCAAGCGCGCAGTCGCGCACCCCGGCCGGATGCCGCTCGACGCAGCGGCAGCCTGCAAGCGGATGTGTGAGGCGCGCGTGCGGCGCCTGCGTTTCGTACAACCCATGGCGCATGCGAGCGGCGTGCCCATTGCCATTCGGTAGCGAGTTGTCTGTCTTGGTGGGTTGTTCGGGGCGCTGCCCTGTGTTGGCCTGTAGGCCAGGACCAGACTGTGCCGCAGGCACGCTTGAAGCGAGGGCGCTGTCCCGTGTTGGGCCTTCGGGCCAGGACCAGACTGTGCCGCAGGCACGCAAAGACGCCCAGTCACGTCCGCGCGGCGGGGGCGACCCTGCTTCGCGGCGTGCGAAATGAGTGGTGTTTCTGTTTGATGCGGATGACGGCGGACCACTGGCCTGTCTGCGCCGTGTTGTGCGGGGGCATCACCGCCAAAAGACCTAAACCTGAAGCATTGCTTCTTTGGACTTGGCAATGAGGAAGCTTTACGGTGTGGCTGTGACGGGTCATGGGGTGTCTGACTTGGTTTCGACACACTGTGCGTGGAGTTGCCGGACTAGGGACCTGAAAGTGGGCAGCAAAACCTGGCGGTGGTTTCCGGTCGCAGGGTGGATCCCTCAGGCTTATGTCAGCCCAGGGCCCGAGTATGCCCCTTGCTTGCTTGCGAGCTCGGCGTGTCCTTTCTTGTAACACCGCAATCATTGCCATGTCCGAACATCACACGGCGTGCACCAAGCCCGACGAAGGCCACAATCTATTAGATAGCTACCGCGCGTGCGCCCCCAATGCCGCCACCCGCCAGGCTCCATTGCCGGCCCGTTCCACCCCACAATCCCACCCCTGGACAGACCCAGACGCCGAAGGACTCAAGGGCATTAAACTCCGCCGCGTCGACATTAACTGTCAGACCGCGTTGCACCTTGGGAGGCGCCGCGTGACAGTGACAACACACTTCTGCTTCCTTTGATTGCCGTCCGCCCATGCAGCAGGCGCACAACCGCACATGAGCAGAGGAGGACACGCGCACACCACACCCACACAGATACGGTATCGCAATCAAGTGCATCGCAGCCGACGCGACTGGGAACCTCCAACTTTCCAAGTGCTGCCCGGACGCTGCAGGAGCACGTGCAGGAGCACGTGTGCGCATGGCTTGGCCACGCACGTGACACGTGTGACGTGCACCCCGCCCGCCAAGCGCACCGGCGTCCGGCTCCCATTCCCCCATGATAAGCTCTCGCCGTCAATGCCGTATCCACACACACGCATATTTCAAGGAGCGGGCGGCGGTAGCATCAAGGTCACCACATTTGCGCGCACCGTTTCCATGTTGAATACTGCATACGTTCATCAAAAGAGTTCAAAGTTCAATAGCTCAGCTCCAAAGCCAAGCACAAATGCGAGGCACCAACGATGAGCATACAACACACACCACACCACCTGCGAGCCCGAGAATCTCTGGCAGAACCCCCACCCCCGTGTTTTCACTCCTGACACAGGGGAACACTTGTCATTCCTTTCTTCTTCTTCTTCCTTCGATTATTCCTAGGTGGCTGCGGTGCGCCGTGGTTCTCTTTCTCGCGCGCGAATCGCGGAGAACCATGACGGTTCGTGCACAGGGCGCCCGCGGTGCCGCCGCATGCGCTCTCAATCCCACCACGGCTGCCGCCCCAAGTAGTCCGCCACAGCCGCCACACCGTAGCCATCGTTTGTTCATCTTCCAAATCCCCATACGCATGCACAACATACGGCGCGCATAACGTAAGCAAGCATCAGATGGCTCGTGAGCTGATGACACGTTCAACAAACGGCGTCACACATGAACCAAGGATGTACGCATTACTCTAAACAGCTGGTGGCGTAGACCAGATGTCCAGATCCCTGCCATGTTTGATGGCAGCAGCTTTATTCCCCACTGGCCGTACCCAGGGCTTGCCGTGCCCCCCCCCGCAATGCCAACCGCCCAACGCATGGGTCCAACGACACACAGACCTCGGCCGGGGCAAACAACTGACTACGGTACACCCACACGGGTACGTGGGCAGGCAGGGCGCACGGTGCAGCCATGCAACTCAGGCCCATTCACAACACACACGTCACACACACGTCAACTGGCAACTTGGGCACCGTCCAACATAAATGATTCAGGGCTCATTCCGGGCCCATCCGCTCAACCCCGGTCATGGCAAGCTCTCCTCCGACCAGGCCCTCGCAGCTGCCCAGCGCGGAACGCAACACCAACGTAGTGTCCGTCTCACTCCGGCCCCCTCCCTTCCGTCGCGCAGCCTGGCAGCACTGGTGGCAGTGCCATCCCTCCTTTGCACTACACCCCCTGCCCCCTGACCAGCCAGCCAGCGCCATGTCCGCCAGAGCGCTGCACCTGCACCTGCACCTGCTACTGCTAATGCACCTGCTACTGCTGCTGCATCTGCTGCTGCATCTGCACCTGCACCTGCCGCCGCTTCTGCATGGCGGCGGCGGTGGCGGCGGTCGCCAGGTCCAGCGTCATCAGCCGCAGCTCGTCGCATACCTGCGGGCGGGGGGGTTCCATGCATTTTAATTTAATGACGAGGTAGACGTAGAACAGACGTTGCGTTGGGGGGGGGCACACAGTCAAATGCACACGATGCATGCGGGGTGTGACTGTGAGGTGTGGCTGTGAGGTGTGACTGTGAGGTGTGGCTGTGAGGTGTGACTGTGCGGTGTGAGTGTGCGGTGTGACTGTGAAGGGAGGCCGCGCGGCGAGGCTGCAAAGGCAAACCCATGACGTGGCGCTCCGGGGGCTCGCAGAGCAATACCGTAACGCCTGGGGCAGCAGCACCCGCAGCAGCGCCGCCACGCCATGGCTAGGGGGCAAGGTGCGCGGTGAAACCTAGTGGCGGCGCCCACCGCTGCCAGACCAGCCCGCTCTACGCCTTGCTCTTTTTGCATTGGGAATGGTTTATTGGGCTGGTATTTACAACCCCCCCTCCGCCACCCATCCAGAGGAAGCAACACACCACACAACACAACACCGCCCCCACAGTCCCCACCGCCCCCACCAACCCACCTCGTCGAATCCGGGCCGCTGCGCGGGGTCAAAGGCCAGGCAGCGGCGCGCCAGGTCGGCGTAGGCGGCCGGCGGCGGGCAGGTGGGCAGGAAGCGCAGGCCGGGGCTGGCGGGGTTGGTCACGGCCGACAGGATCTGTAAGCGTGTGTGTGTAGGTGCGGCGGCAGGGGTGGAGGGGGGCGGCAGGGGACGGTGAGGGGGCGGGGTGGGGCGGGGCACAAGGGAGGTGAGGGAGGGCGCCAGTCAGTCGGGATGCGTAGTGGTTGGGTAGGTGGGTCCCGGGGGGCAAGGCGAGGGCAAGCGTCCCACTTGGATCCAGCTCGACCAGCGCTTCTCCGCGTACACTACATGCGGTGTGTACACATGCACGCGCACGCACACGCACACGCACGTACACACACCTACGCACCCACACCCACACCCACATGCCGGCTTACCCCCAAACCCCCTCCCTCCCTCCCCCTCACCTGGAATCGGCTCATGTTGGCCCAGGGCCGGCTGCCGGTCCACATCTGCCACAGCAGCACGCCGAACGAATACACGTCGGACTTCTGTGCGATAATGGAAAGGGGGGAGGGAGCGCGGGGCGGGGCAGGGCAGGGCTGAAGGTTCAAATAAAAAGTTTAAACGAGGCGGTGCCGCGGGTGGCGCGCCGCGGCGGTTGAGGGAGCGCTGCTCCCACATGTTTTATCACCCCTCTGCACCCCACGCGCCGAGCAGCACCCCACATTCCACGCCACATGACTCCTTATGCCGCGCCACGCCACGCCACGCGGCGCCACGCCGCGCCAGGCGGCGCCCCGCCCCCGCCCCCGCCCCCCCCCCACGACGACTGAACCCACCAACCCCCCCCCGACACACGCACACACACACACACACACACACACACACACACACACACACACACACACACACACACACACACACACACACACACACACACACACACACACACACACACACATACACACACACACACACACACACACACACAGACACACACACACACACACGCACACACACACGCACACACACGCGCACGCACACACACACACACACACACACACACACACACACACACACACACACACACACACACACACACACACACACACACACACACACACACGCCGCACCTGCGTCTGGCAGTGTGTCATGAGCACCTCGGGCGCCGTGTGCGTGATGACGCCGTGCGCCGCGCTCACGTGCGGCGTGGCCGGGTCGGGCAGGTGCTTGGACAGCCCGAAGTCCGACACCTTGGCCACCCAGCCCCGCACCGCGGTCGCCGCCGCCACGCCCGCCGCGGCCGCGGCCGCGGCGGCGGCTTCGGCGGTGGAGGCGGTGGTTGTGGCGGTGGTTGTGGTGGCGGCCAAATCGACGCCCGAGGGCGGCGCGGGGCCGCCGGATGCTGCTGCTGCGGCGGCGGCGGCGGCGGCGGCGGCGGCGTGGCCGTTGTCAGTGGAGGAGGTGGAGGTGGTGAGGGTCGGGTCGGAGGCGAGCAGGTCGGGCCCGGCGGCGGCGGCGGCGGCGGCGGCGGCGGCGGGCGTGAGCGTGGGCGTGTCCGTCAGCAGCACGTTGACGGCGGACAGGTCGCCGTGCATGTAGCCCCTGTTGTGGTTGGCGGTTGGCGGGTTGGCGGTTGGCAGTTGGCAGTTGAGACGTCGGATTTGGGGAATTCATATAGACCCCCCACACACAAACGCATCCAACGTTTTTACGGCTATCGCTGACGTATGTACTTTAAAACACACTCGCACACGCGCGGATGCACGCGCGCACACACACACGCACATACACACACACACTCTGCACACACGCACCTGCTGTGCAGGCAGTGCATGGCGCTCGCCACCTCCTGCGCCGTCAGCAGGATGGCGGCCAGCCAGGGCGAGCTGCCGCCGGGCGCCAGGCTGGGGAGGCCGGTGCTGGGGCCGGGGGGCGCGGGGAGGGCGGCGGCGGCGGCGGCGGCGGCGGCGGCGGCGGGGAGGAAGGGGCCGCCGTGCGGGCCCCGGGAGGCGCCCGCGGTGCGCAGCAGGCCCGTGTCGATGGCGTCCTGCATGGGGGTTGCAACGGGGGTGGGGTGGGGAGGGTTGTAAATACCAGCCCATTCTAAACCACGGGCGGGCGGGGGGGGGGGGGGGTCTGTCATGCGCAGGCGTGTGGGCGGGCGGGTGCGGCAGCAGGGGTCATACACGGCAGCTGCGGGATCTTCGCACATGCGGGGGAGCTTCGCACATGCGGCCAGGCCGGCGGCACACCACAGCAGAGGAGAGAGCACAGCGCACCTCAGCGCACCTCAGCGCCATCGCTGCAGCCCACAGCCCCTCTCCAGCCCCCAGGGTTGGGCTGGCTGGTTCGGGTTCTCTTGGTCGTTTCGCTTTTGGTTTCTGGAACTACCCCCAAACCCCACCCTCTATAAACACCCACCCACCCACCCACCCACCCACCCACCCACCCACCCACCCACCCACCCACCCACCCACCCACCCACCCACCCACCCACCCACCCACCCCACCCCCCACATGCAGCGCATCCACCCACCTGCAGTGTGCCACGGCTGCAGTACTCCTGCACGATCCAGGTCTCGCCCTCCGGCAGCCGCTCGCGGCCCGCCTCGCTGCCGCCCGCGCTCGCCGCAGCGGCGGCGGCCGCCGCCAGCGCCGCCATGGTCCCACCGCTGGCGGGCGGCGGCGGCGCCGCCGCCGCCGAGGAGGCTATGGCGGACGAGACGCGGGTGGCGCCAGTGGCGGAGGCGTTGGAGGCGGCGGCCGCCGCCAACGACATCGCAGAGGAGCGGAAGGGGCTGGGACCGGCGGAGGCGGCTGACGCGGCCGCGCCCGCCGTCGACGCCGCTGGGGGCGCGGCAGCGGCAGCGCCAGCGGCGGTGGCGCCGCCAGCGCCCGCCGGCGGCGCCGGCTCCGACGTCAGCATCTCAATCATGGGCGCGTCGTCGCCGCCGCCGTCAAAGGAATCAAACTCGGGCAGGGTCTCTAGCTGGCCGGTGGCGGCCGCCGCCGGCTGCGGTGGCGCCGCCGGAGGCGGCGGCGGGGGCAGCGGGGGCAGCTCCGCTGCGGCGGCAGCCGGCGGCTCTTCAACCACGATGTTCCGTGTTGGGGAGCCCGTGGCGCGCGCCGGCACAGGCATGGGCGGCGGCACGCCGGACGCGAAGGCCGAGTGAGCCACGCTGAAGCCCTCAGCGGCGGGGCCGTTGCCGTTGGCGCCGTTACCGTTACTGGTGCCGTTACCGTTACTGGTGCCGAGGCCAGAGTTGGCGCGCCACATGGTGTGGTAACCGCCGTGCGCGCCCGCCGCCGCCGCCGCCGCCGCCGGGACCGCGGCGGGCGCGGGTTCAGAGGGCAGCGGCGCGTGAATGGCGCTGCGCAACATCTCAATCATGGTCGGCTCGGTCTGCGAGGTGCATGTGAAGTGAAATGGATTATTATTTTGCGCCAAAACTAATAATTATATAAGTGCGGAGCGGTGCACAGTGTAAAGGGCGGTGGCGGCCCCCCCTTCCGGAACGAGGCTCAAAAAAAGAACCAAACAAGAGAGAGAGAGAGCGGCCGAGCGCGAACGCGGTACGGTATGCGACGGGCACGCGGGCGCGCTGCCATGGCGCGTGGCACACACGTGATGGCGTGTAGGGATGGGGACCATGTGACACACATGCGCACACAAGCACACGGCAAAAGCGCTTGCTCTGGGCGGGAGGCCACGAGCCGCCTCTCTCACCGAGCCGCAGCGGTCAAAGGAATAGCGGCCGTCCAAGCGACCCGAGTCACCGTTGGCGCCTTGCTGCTGCTGCTGCTGCTGCGCCGCCGGCCACGCCTGCAGCGCCGCCGGCTGCGGCGACGGCGATGGCGACTGCTTTAAGGCCAGGGAGGCCGCGGCCGCGGCAGCCACGGCAGCGGGCACGGCAAAGGCCGAGGCCGACGGCGAGGAGGCGGCGATGGTGGGCAGGCGGCTGCTGCTGCTGGCGTTGTGGCTGGTGAGGGTGGAGTTGATCAGGGCCGCGCTGTTGGAGGTGGCGTGCAGGCCGGCGGGCGTGAGGGTGAGGCTGTTGGGCGTCACCTCGGCCTCGCCCCCCGCCGCCGCCGCCGCCGCCGCGGCAGTGGCGGCGGCGCCCTTGTTGCCCTCCTGCAGTTGCTGCTGCTGCTGCTGCTGCTGCTGCTGCTGCTGCAGCAGAAGCGCAGGCCGCTGCGGCAGCGGTGGGATGTGCATCAGAGACGACTGAGACAGGCGGGACTGACACGGCATGGACAGCTGCGCAGTGGAGGGCCCGCGGGCGGCCACGGCCACGGCCGCCGCCGCCGGTGCCGAGGGGTTGGGTGTGGTCATGGCACCGAGGGTAGCGAGAGAGGCGCCGGCGGCGGAGGTGAAGAAGGCGCCGCTGGTAGCGTGGGCGCCGCTGGCGTGCCCGCCACCGCCTGCACCGCCGCCGGGAAATCCAGTGCTGGCGCCGGCGGCGCCGCCGGGCCAGCCGTCGGTGTAGGTGCGGACCAGGCACTTGTAGGTGCGGACCTACGCGCAGCGGTGGGCGCGGGGTGGTGGTGGGGTTGCGGTTACCAGCCCAAACTAAACCAATCCCAATGCATAAGAGCGAGGGGGGGGGGTTACACGCATTGGGGCGGGTGGGCGGCCGGCATCACCATCGTAGGGTCGTGTTCGTGTTGTGGCAATACGGTGCACTAAATGTGCTGCGTGCGCGACACGCGCTTTCGCAAAGCTCCAGCAATGGTTGGAATAACTTACCTGCTCAGCCCTGCCCTGCCATGTACTTTGCTGTGCATGGCACTTGGGTTCTGCTGCACTTGAGCACTTGGGCGGCACGCGCCTCCGCCCCCGCCCCCGCCCCCGCCCCGCCCCCGCCCCCGCCCCCGCCCCCGCCCCCGCCCCCGCCCCCGCCCCCGCCCCCGCCCCCGCCCCCGCCCCCGCCCCCGCCCCCGCCCCCGCCCCCGCCCCGCGGCTGCCCCCGCCCTCACCACGTAGGGGTGCTCCACCTCTTGCGCCAGCAGCACCTCCAGGCTCACGCCGTTGACGCAGGTGCGCAGCGCGCTATTGGAAACCACCTGGTGTGTTGGTGGCGGCGGCGGCGCGAAACAGGACAGTAGCAGCACAAACATGCGGGCCGCATACAAAGAAGTGAGTGAAGACGGTGTCTCATTCCATCTGGCAGGTATTGATGGACAGGCACAAGCCTCGCCCATCCCAGCCAGCAGCAGGCCCGAAGGAAAATTGTCGCGGTCGGTACAAGGTATCGCTAGCGGTAGGGCGCTGCCTCGGCCCCTGCATAAATACGCACACACACACACACGCACCCGCACACGTACGCACACACGAGCGCGCGCACACACACGCACACACACACACACACACACACACACACACACACACACACACACCCAAACACACACACACACACACACACACACACACACACACACCTTGGCGGCCACGCGCTGGCCCTTGTAGGTCGCGGCGAACACACGCCCAAAGCCGCCCTTGCCCAGCAGGTGGCCCAGCACCAGCCCAGGCAGCGGCACCATGCCGTAGCTCCACTGCGCGCCCGCAGCGCCGCCGCCGCCGCCGCCGCCGGGCCCGGCTGTAGCGCCCGGCCCGGGCGTGGCACCGGAGCGGCGCTGCTGCGAGGAGGGCCGGTAGGAGCCGCCGCCGGCGGCGGAGGAGGAGGACGCGAGGCCGGGCGAGCCCGGCGGCGCCTGCGTGCTGCCGGCACGCAGGCCGCGCACGGCGGGCGAGCCCATTGCGCGGGGCGTGACCGAGCCGCCCGCCACGGCGGCCGCAGCCACCGCCGCAGCGGATGCGGGCGAGGGGCGGGAGCCGTGCGAGGAGCGTGGCGGCGCGGCGTGGGGGCCAGGGGGCAGCGCCGGCGCGGCCTCCACGCTGCGGCGGCGCGGCGGCAGGCCGCCAGTGCTGGCGCCCGCGGCACCGGTGGAGGCGGAGCAGGGCGGCAGCTTGTTGGCGCTGCCGCCCCTGGCGCTAGCGCTGCCGTAGTTGTGGTGGTTGCTGTTGTTGTTGGTGGTGTGGTGGTTGCTGTTGGTGGTGGCTGCGGCGGTGGTGGCTGCGGCGGTCGCGGCCGCCAGCGCCGCTTCAACTCCCGCCACGTCCGCGTCTGGCAGCGCCTCCTCCTCTGCCTCCTCCGCCTCCGCCTCGCAGCGGTCGCCCTCCAGCACAGGGGCGGGCGGCGCCAGGGGTGTGAGCAGCACGAAGCAGTAGTGCGGCTCGGCGCGCGCCGCCGCCGCCGCAGCAGCCTGCTGCTGCTGCTGCTGCTGCTGCTGCTCCGCCGGCTGTAGCTGCACGATGTTGCTGTCGGTGCTGAACTCCTCGTTGCTCGTGTCCAGCAGCCGCGCCGCCGCGGGGCCGAGCAGGCCGCCGCCCTTGGAGCCGGACTTCACGGCGCTGCTGCTGCCAGCTGCGGTGGCGGCGGCGGCGGAGGACGCGGCCGCCTGCACTTGCGGCGGCGGCGCGGGGGAGCCAGCTGCCAGGATGGAGGCGGGGAGCTGCAGCTGCGGCGGGATGCCCACGGGCATGCGCGTCGCGGCGTCCAGCACGTGGCAGTTGGCAGGCCTGTGGCAGGGTAGGGCGGCGGCGGTTGGTCAGTCAGTCAGTTGGGGCGAGGTGGGCGGTTGGGCCAGGCGGGATGGGGCGGGGCGGCGTTTTCGACTCAGGCTCCTGATCACCAACCATCATCATCACGTGACGTCAGGCGGGCTGCTGCAGGGTTATCGTTACCGTGTTATCCATGGCTGCATGGCTTCTCAACAGCGCCCGGCAGGTGCCCGCTGTGCATGCCGCGAAAGGGAAGGGCCGTGCACACACGCGCGCGCGCCGTCTCACGTCTAGCGCTGGCGTATCCAATGTTCAAAACACGCACACGCACGCACTCGGGCACGCGCGCACGCACGCGCGCACGCACGCACGCACGCACGCGGGCGGGCGCTCTCACCTGAGGTGCATGTGCACCAGCGTGGTGGAGGGCCGCCCGTCCTCGCACAGCAGCCGCACGCGGCTCACGTCCACCACCTCGCCGCGCGCCAGCGCCGCCGCCACGCGGCCCCAGCGCGCCGCCGGGTCCGCGGCGGCGTCCGCGCCCGCCGAGTCCAGCGCCGAGGCGGCGGCCAGGCGGCGGCGCTCCCGCGCCGCGGCGCGGCGGCGGCGCGCCGCCGCCGGCATGGGCCGCAGCGGTGGCGGCGTGGACGGCGAGGCCGGCGGCTGGCAGGCGGCGTGGGTCTCGCCGGTGACAGTGAGGCCCACCTCCTCCGGCGAAGTTTCCTCGGCCTCCTCGCCTTCGCAGCCCTCCTCGTCCTCCCCAAAGCACCCAGCTCCCTCCTGCTCCTCCCCTTCATCCTCCTCCTCCTGCTCGCCCTGCTGCTCGCCCTCCTCGCCGTCCTCGAACTCCAGCAGCGCCTGCAGACCGCGCCCCACCACGTCCGCGCGCCGCCGCGGCGCCACCAGCGACTCCAGTTGCTCGTTGATGAACATCACGATCCAGCCGGCGCCGGATCCGGATCCAGGCCCGCCGGATCCGGATCCGGGCAGCCACGTGGCCACGTCCACCAGCCCCACGCAGCGGTCGTAGCAGTCCAGGGTGCGCGCCACGCGCGACAGCGCCGTCGTCTCCGCGTCTGCGGTTGTTGTTGGTGTGGTTGTGGTTGTTGTGGTATTGGTGAGCTTGGGGGTTGCAAGGATATGTGGCGAAGTGGTAGTGGGGGTGGCTTGTGGTAAAAAAAGGGCTAGGAGGAGAGCACGGCCTGTAGTAACAACGGGAAACGCTGGTGGGTTGTGGTGGCGGGCGCGTCCGTGGGTGGGTGGGTGGGGGCTGGCACCACTGCCGCACCGCATTGACCCGTGCGCGTACAGCTGGGCTGCCAGCGTCGCAGGCTTACGCTGTTCCGGTGGTGACGACAACGACAACGACAAACGGCAAACGACAAAGGACAAAGGACAAACGACAAGAGTGGGCCGCGTGTGGTCGACGGTCAAGGGCGCGCAGGGCCAAAGGGCGCCACGCCGCCCAGTGCCCTGGGCCCCCCAGCCCCAGCCCCAGCCCCGGCCCCCCAGCCCCAGCCCCGGCCCCCCAGCCCCAGCCCCGGCCCCCCAGCCCCGGCCCCGGCCCCCCAGCCCGCGCCACTCACCCACGGGCCCGGCCGGCCCGGCGTGCGCCTTGTAGCGCTCCAGCTGCCGTGTCATCAGCTCAGCCATGTTGTTGATCAGCCGGCAGCTGCCCGCGTCAAAGTCTGTTGTTTGGTTTTGTGGGCGGGTGGGCCGTTGTAAAATTAGAGCATGGATGCGAGCGATGTTGAGGTGTATGATACACCCCGTGCAACGCGGGCAGGTGCACTCCTGACACACCCGCTCATCACTATACACACAAACACACACCCGCTCATCTGTATGGCTTGATAGGGCTGGTATTTACAAACTCCCCTTCCTTTAGATTGGTTTAGTTTGGGCTGGTATCTACAATCCCCCCCCCCCCCCGCCCCTCACCCCCCTCACCCACCCGGCCGCGGCCTGCTGTCGCTGAAGCACAGCGTGCCCAGCACGTGCCCGCTGCTGCCCACCAGCGGCGCGCCGCAGTAAAAGCGGACCCTGGGCCCGGTGTGCACAAAGGGGTTGTGCGCGAACCTGCGGGCGGGCGGGCGGGGCGGGTCACCCAAATCACACACGACTCAAAGACCAGCGGCGCAGAGCTTGTGCGTCAGGCGCGCTGCGCTTCGTTGTACGGGCGGCGGGCAGCGGTGGACACGGGCCCCGGGCCCGCTCTAATGGGGGAAAACGCACAAACACACGCCTTCACGCGCGTTCACGCGCCGCAGCCGCACGCTAACGCACCGAATGTCTTTGGTCGCGTCCGGCACCACCAGCGTCTGGGGTCGGTGCTTGCCCAGCGTGTAGGCGCAGAAGGACCACCTGGAGTACGAGCGAGGCAGGGGGGCAGGGAAGGAGGTGCGGGGGCCGCCGCGCAAGTGCACATGCACCGCAAGTGATTACTACGTTGTGCAGCAGTGCCAGCGCAGCCCATCAGGATGTCAAGCCCCAAAGCTGTATCAAGCCAAATGGTCGATGCGGCCCCTCCCCCCACAGCCCCCGCCCCCTTCCTCCCTCCCCCGCACGCACCTGTTCGGGAATTCACCGGTGCCCACCAGCCCTCCGGCGCTGTTGCGCACCTGCAGCGCGCCCGAAAATACACGATTTCGGTGGTGATGCTCTGGCACTAGACAACATAATATCAATTAAATATCCAAATAAAAAGAGAACAAATTGTAAACAAATGCAGACAAAACAGGGCACGCACCAGGATGCGGCCCTCCTCAAAAAGCACCAGCAGCGCGTTGTTGGCGCCAAACACCTGCACAGCGGACAGCGCGTGCGTGAGTCAGGAGTCTGTGGGCGGGAGCGACGATGGCAGACGAGGCGTATACCGACAAACGGCGACGGCGGCGGCAGTACGACGGCAGTACAAAGCAAGTAATTCAAGAGCTGTGAGAACACACACCGGTAGACACCGATACATGCACCGATTGACATCGCGCACCGCCCCCCCCCACACAAAACGCCCACACACCTGCAGGACGGCGGCCAGCACCACGTCTACCTCCTCATCCAGCCGCGACAGCCGCTGCAGCTGCTGCGGGGTGGGGCCGCCCGCCGCTGTGGCAGCGGGGGAAGAGCCGTCGGTCGCGACGGCGCCCGCGCTGGCGGCGGTGCCGGCGCCGCCGCTTCCCAGCGTGCAGGCGGTGGCGGCGGTGTGCAGGACGTCCAGCGCGCGCAGCGCCTGTGAACACGCGCAAACAAGACGTCAGATCTAATCATCATTTGTAGAATGCGCACGCAACACTGGTTTCAAGGAAATGCCCCAGCATCAGCGGTGTTAGTCATGCCGTTCGCATCCACGCCCGCACCTCCCGCACACGCACCTCCCGCACCCACACCTCCTTCACCCGCACCTCCCGCACACGCACCTCCCGCACCCGCACCCGTGCACCCGTGCCCCGCGCCTGCACCTGCAGCTGTGCCCCCTCCCTCCCTCGGTACGCACCTCACCTCGCCTGCTGCCTACCTGCTCCACTTCGCCACATATCCTATCAACCCCGCCCCTCCCCCTCCCCGTGTGTGGGATGCAATGGTCGCTTTGGTTTCTGGAATGACCTCCCCCCCTCCCCCGCCTGTCCCCCACGCACCTGCACGCGCATCTGCTCGTCATCGGTCACCGGCGGGCCGTAGTCGTAGTTGGAGTACGGGTAGCCGGCCTGGAGGTAGGAAAGGTAGCATTATTTTTGTGAACGTGGAAATGGCAACCCACCCCAACACCCAGCCCCCAGCAACCTTGCACCACGCCCGACCCAGCTGCGCGACGACGACGCATCCATCCATCCATCCATCCATCCATCCATCCATCCATCCATCCATCCATCCATCCATCCATCCATCCATCCATCCATCCATCCATCCATCCATCCATCCATCCATCCATCCATCCATCCATCCATCCATCCATCCATCCATCCATCCATCCATCCATCCATCCATCCATCCATCCATCCATCCATCCATCCATCCATCCATCCATCCATCCATCCATCCATCCATCCATCCATCCATCCATCCATCCATCCATCTGTGCGCAGGTGCCGTGAACACCGACATAATCATGACACGGCACGACATGATACAACACGACACGCCACGCCACTACACGACACACACCCTGGCCACGGTCCCACACACACACGCCCTAGCCACGCCCTGGCCACGCCTGTGTGACGACGCACCGTGCTGGCGAACAGCGACGCCAGGCTTGAGGCGTCGGTGGTGGTGGCGGTGTCCAAACCCGCCCCAGCCTCCACAGCGCCCGACACCGCCTCGCCAGCAGCAGCGCCAGCAGCACCAGCACCAGCACCAGCACCAGCACCAGCAGCCGATGGTTCTTGTTGCTGCTGCTGCTGGTGCGGCGGCGGCGGCTGCTGCTGCAGCTTCAGCTCCGAAGCCTTCGCGATGTCCGGTGCAAGCGGGCGGGCGCTGCTGCGACCGTCAGCGGGCCGGCCGGCGTGCTTGCCCGTGGCTGTGTCGCTGCCGCGGACGCCGCCGTGGCTGCTGTCGCTGTTGTGGCCGTTGCTGCTGAGGGGCGTCTCGGTGCCGGAGTTTGAGCCCTTCGCCACGGCGGACTTGCCCGGCGCGTCGCCGTCGCCAAAGGCGGCACCGTCGCAGTCGGCTCCGCTGCCGGTGCGGGTTGTGCAGTCGGTGCTCAGGCCGTGAGGGGCACCCGGCGGCGAGTTCAATAACTCGCGAGCTTGGTCGCTCAAGGTACCATTGCTATTTGAATGCGTGTGCGGCTGCTTCGCACCGCTAGCTGTGGCCTGGCTCCTGCCCACGACCGCAGACGATGCATGTCCGCGGTTGGTGGCCGACTGCACAAGAAGCGCCGGGACGAAAGAGATTTGGCAGAGTCAGCCAGGATGCCTCGGCGGTGCGCTTAAAAGACGCTCTTCCCAGCTCCAGTCACCGCTGCGAAAACGTAACAGGGCCTTTTTGCAAACGTCCCAGCGCGCGTCACCCGCACCTGGGGGCCGACAGGCTGGCTTTTGAGCCCAGATTCCACATCACCGCGCAGGCAAGAGGTGGCCACACCCATGCCTCAGGCCGCTGGCGCTGCGAGTCCCCAAAATTCGTTCGAGTTGAGTCCGGGCCTCTCAGCACGAGGCCGCCACAAACCTATGACTAGCGTAAGTTCTTGTCAGGAGCCATTGGGTGCAGCAGCAGAGCGATGCTCGCGAAACGGTGAGAACCGGCTTATTAAGACTTTCGTGTTTGTGCGAGATAGAGTAAAGCTACCTGCGTTTCTGCTGTGTAAATGCTGCCTCTACTTGAGTACTGTATGTCTGAGAGAGAACGAGGGCTCACAGTATTGGGCTACAAAAACACGATTTGGGCAGCCCGCTGTCGCAGCTGGTTGTTAAGCGCATCGAACCATGAATTAATTAGGTCTGCATTCCATACCGACTTATGCATTCGGTGCCTCAGCGCGTGAAGTAAATCACCAGGGGCACCAGAGGGGGAACTTTGGTCGTGACACGTCGTGACACGCTCGCTTTTGCTTGTTGGCGACGTGCTGGTGTTCAAAGGCATTCAATTATGTCGCGACCGAAGGACATGCCGCTGGGCACCTCGGAGAGCGTGTTTACTAACACTGCACGCCACAGTCTGTTCACCTCCCTATGTGGCGCATTCATGATAGGTTAGGTGGGGCGCGCACCTCCAGCACCACAGCGGCTACTTAATCCACTCACGCGCAAAATCCTTTACATCGCATGACTAGCGCAGACTGAGAACCGTCTTATACGGCGCGGATGTCCCTCCCACGAGCCTGCCAACGAGGTCCAAAACTGATCACCGGTCTCCGGCGGTCCGCTTACTCACATGTTAGTCTTGACACCCGCAATCATGCTCAGTCCCGACAACTTCACTTGGCTAATCTACCGTCTCACATCTCCGTCCGCGTGAGCTCTACGCAAGGCAAGCGTTCACTGGCGCGAGTTCGAGCCACCACACCGTGCCCATGACGAAAGGCCCCCTAGCTCTCCAGCGCACCCGCAGTATAAGAGCAATAGAGCATTGAGGTAAAAGGATACTTGTTCCTTTTTACCAGGACAAAAATCACCTTCCAGAGCGCCGTGCTATGGGCCGGAAAAGCCGCCATGACGACCGCTCACGCCGAGCTGGCCGCCTACTCATGGTCTCAAAAACCAGGACCCCCAACCAAAGTCTCGCCGCCGACCGCACGCGCACGAGCCTACCCGCTATGTCAGAAGCAGGGCACGGCAAGCTGCTGGTCACACTGACCCGGCAACGCCCTCGCTCCTGATGGCTGCCTGCTGCCACCGCACTGGCTCCTGTCGACCCGGCTCCGGCGGCAGGGCCCTCACGCAGGCGCCCCCAGCTTGACGTCAATAATCACGTCGTCTTCCAGGTCCTGTGTGAAAGGATTACACGGCAAGGATAAGAGCCACACAGGACAGTACCTGATGCGTTGTTTCATGCTTCTTATGAGCACATTCCAAGAAGCTCCGTGCATGTGAGGGGGTCGGGCGTGCGCCAACCGGTGATAGCGCCGCCGGTGCCATGCAAGGTTACCACCCGGTTGCCACCGGGACTGCCCCCCGCCCCCGCAACGCCCTTGTCACACACAACGCCACGCACACCACCATCCCCACACACCCACCAGGTCCTCGGGTGTCGTGTTGGGCGTCTTGGCGAGGTCGTCGCCGTCGAGCAGGAACCTGCGCCGGGCGGGCATGACGCGTCAGAAGGGGCGTGTAGCACTTCGTCGTGTGTAGGCAAGCAAGCGCAACTCGGGCAGCCCTCCGCCTCGAACCCGTAACAACCTTTGAACCCGAACATCCGGCTGGCGACCCTCACGGTAAGCCGCGTGCGAACCCGCCAACCACCCGACCGCCGACGCACTTGATCTTCTTGGGGTCCGCGCACAGCTTCCGCTTGGCCGCCAGCTCCCGGAAGCTGTCCAGCAGCTTGCTGATGGGGTCGGTCTTGACAGTCCGCATCATGACGTTGCCGTCCTTGCCCGGCCCCCACTGCAGCTTAAGCTTCACGCGGTCGCCCGCCGGCGGGCCCGCCGCCGCGGCGGCCGCCGCTGCCGCCTCGGCGGCGGCGGCAGCAGCAGCAGCGGCAGCAGCAGCGGCGGCGGAGCCGCCGCTGGAGGTTGCCCCCACCACGCAGCTGCCCGCATCCTGGCTCCCCCCAGCGCCGCCGGCGCTGGTTCCCGTGGCGAGCGCAGCGGCCGCCATGGAGCCCGGGCCAGCACCCGCGGCGCCCGCCTCCCCACCGTTGCCTAGCCCAGACCCTAACCCAGATCCGAGCCCAGCAGGCGCGCCATCCAGTACCTCGGCAAGCGGCCGCGCAGGCGCAGGCCGGTTGAGCCCTGCAACCAGGCCGGCCAGCGGGCGGCGATGGGGCACAGGCTCCGGCTCCGGTTCCTCCACCACCGCCGCCGCCTTCGCTGTCACGGCACGGAGCTGATTTAGCAGGTCATACTCCTTCTCAAGCGACGCCTGCGTCTTGGGGTTGAGCATGGAGGCTGTCTCCTTCGAGGCACCACCGCCGAGAGTGCCATGCAGCGCCCGCGAGGGCCCACAGGCTGGGCCGCTGGGCGTGGCTGCCGGCGGTGGCGCGGCGGAGGCCTTGGCATTGGGCGCCGGCGTTGCTCTGAGCAGGAATTCGTCGTCATCATCCACGTCCGAGTCAAGGAGTTCCACCACCTCCTTGTCAAGTTGCTGCGCTGCCACCGGCACGTTCGTCCGCGCGCCTGTCAACGCCGCGGCTGCAGCCGCGCCGCGGCCGCGCTTGCCCTTGCCGCCGACCGGCGCTGCTGCTTTGTCCTTTTTCGACGGCCGACCCCGCTTCTTTCCGGTCGCAAGCTGGGGCTCCTCGTCGCTGAGCGAGCCGGACGGGTCCTCCGAATCCGCACGCTGCTCTGGCGCGGCTGCTTGCGGAGCTGGCTCGTTCAGCAAAACGTCGTCTACAATTTCGGGTTCGTCATCATCATAGTCCCACAGGTCCGACATTGAAATCGAGTCCAAGCCGTGAAAGTCAAGTGGTGTTTGCGGTCAAGGCGTTCACGGAGCAGGTCAAATCATTCGCATAATAGTCTACATAGCCTTAGCTGATAGGTTCAATGCAGCATAAGCGGCGATAGCCCGAAACGAGTAAGCCTGCATTTAAACTTTGCTGACCTGCCGGTTCCTTTGCTTGGATAAATGAATACAAAAGGATGACCTTAGTATGATTTACGAACTCGTGAGGCGGCACCTGCATATGGCTTGGGCCATCTGTCACCAATCTGGAAGACTCCTCGCCTGGAAGTCCCCCTGCCCCCACCCCCTAAAACGCTCGGTCCCGCCCCTTCTGCCCCCTGCGTGCCCCTGCCGCTGCCAGACGGCCCGATGCCTTCGGCTGTGAGCGTGACTTGCAGTCGTTGAAGACCTGAACTCAAATGCGCACCGCACCTCTTGCCGCACCGTGGCCAACCTAGGGGGCAATCTGGGGGGCAATCTACACTGCCCGCCCCGGCTCCCTTCTAAAACACGAGCTCTGCGCTGCATAAACGCGTCAAGGCTTCGCGAACATTGCGACTCCCACTAACATGTCAAGATGTGCTTTCACACGTGCCAGGGTCACCTAAGTCATTTTGAAGCCCGCCAGGGACCCAGAACCAAGGACAGCGCACGGTGGGGGTGCTCCAGCTGGCAGCTGCGCACCGGGCACCGGAGAGGCGTCTCCTGCCGAGTTCAGTCTTTCCGAGCAGATAGATCGAGTTATGACCGAGCGAAGCGAAGGGCCAGGGCCGCCTTTGACATCCAAGTGATGCAGGATAAGGTGGCACGCTGCCGTGCAGGTGCCCGACTGCTCCGGAGGATGATTGAGGGAAGGACAACAGTACAGCGCCCCATCATGGCTAAACTTCTTTTCATGAACGTGGTGTGGGCTCAGCCCACTTGTTCCCGCATGGGAGGACTACCGTACTTGTCGTAATCATTGAACACAACTCTGAACGATGGTTCTGGCACATGAACATTCACTTCATGGGCCGCACTTACTCGAAGAATTGGTTGTGCCTGCCCGCTGGAAAGCGCACGGCGGCGTGTTGCCGTTGCGCCTGACGTGGGGGTGCTGTATCCTACGAGTGCTGGTTTGGGTGCTGGCTTGGTGCGCGTGACCGGCTAGATCGGTGCGTATCTATGTTGGTTACGACAGACTGAATGCTGGGAAGGCGTAGTCGCGTAGGATGGCGGCGACGGGCACGTGGTGGCAAGAAGTACTAGAATGGCCACTTTGGGGTGTGTGAGGAGTTTGAACAGGCGGTGGCACAGGAGCAGTTGCGCTATGGAAGGGGCTGTGGGTACTGTGGGGTATTGTCTCAGCATGGCGCGTACTACTGGCTTGGGCTCGACACGCCCCAGGGCAGCAGCTGTCGGGGTGGAGCGAGCCAGTGCGTGTTTGGACGCGACTCGTGTCATGGGTGTCATGATTTCCAGCCGGACAAGGGAGGTGGTCCCCGTGAAGCACGGGAAAAGCGGGCTGACACGCACGGACAGGGGTGGTCCTGGGGGGCTTCGCCCCCCCCCTGAATCGCTTCGCTCAGGGGGCCCAGCCGGAAAAAGCCGACAGAGTGCCGGCGTATACCCTCCCATCTATGTGCTCCTCGCTCGGCTCTCAGCAGCCTGGCGCTGGGGCCGGCTGTACTATTCGGCACCATGGCTCAGGCCATGCCAGGCTCGGAGTGAACATCTCGTCAGTCAGCACACATGCTGTTGCAACAATCCGCGTTGCTGAGTCGATGCCTTTGCATGCGCGCCGGAAAGCTGGATAGCTGAGCTACAGGCTAAGTTGCTGTATCAGCGACTGTACAGATGGGACACCCTCAGTCCCTCACACCCACTTCCCATTCCCCCGTGCCTCCCCGCCGCTTCCAGCCGTGCCACAGCTGCATTCAGCCTTGCGAACCCGTGCTCATGTGTAATGTAATTACGCAGAACGACCAACGAAGTGCCTCGATGCCCACGGTTGTAAAGATACACTGTGCCGGCAAGCAATCCACATCAGACACCAGCCAAACATGTACGACATTTTGCTTGCTCTTGCAAGCACATGTACCGTATAGTGGGCACTGCTGGGCCAAGTCAATTGATGGAGCCCCGCACAGGGCGCTGCGCCGCAATAATGCACCGCTTCGCTCATGGGCAAATACCGCGTGCACGAAGGCAGGGAGCGCCAAGGCGCTGGTGGGCGTGTCGGCCCGCCCATGCGCAGCATGCGGCCCCTGCCCGCCCGCCATCCCCTGCACTGTGCCGAGGTGCACGCCCCTGCCCCCTGGCCCCTGCTAAGCAAGCACGCCCCCACCTCAAATCCTATTTCGGTCGATCTGCCCGGCATCGCAATCGTGCTGTGGATCACTCGGCCGCGCCCGTCTGGAGCCGCTCTGGAGGATCTCTCTCACCGGGACGTTCGGTTTGCCAGGGCCACAGCCGCGCCGGCCCACACAAGCACCTGCACCTAGTTGTGACACGCGACCAAGCCAATATCGTCGACGCGTTGTGTGGAAGTGAAGCTGTGCATTGACGAGCGGCCGCTGGTCTTTTGTCGGCCATGCGGACCCATGCATGCCCAAACCCAGCGCCCACTGTTTACGCATGCATGCAACATAAAACTTGAGGCCATTATGTTGATGATATACCGTAATAAGAATAGCTCACAAACGAGGTCAGGGACCCGATGTTTTATAACATTATGCACATCAGCAGCAGCAGCGGCCACGGTCCACAACCGGTAACCAGCGCCCTCGCGCGCCGGCGGGCCCATCTCGAACGCAGACCGCATGCGCAAGTCCACACAAACACCTAAACGGAATAAGCCAAGTCTTGCTTGTCTAAGCGATTCGCAAGCCCCGCGGGACCAAAACAAACAAACACCGGCGCCAGACCCCGGCGCAAGGAGCATGCATGCATCCGCTGCATGCGCTGTTGAAGTGAAGCAGAGGGCTTGGCTGCCGTGGGCGTCGCGTGCCAACCCGCGCCAGCCGGCCGCCAGCTGTGTACGCCGGCCCCCGACTCCACTTGCAGGCGCTGGCCGCTCAGGCGCCATGGCGCCGCCCCAGCCGCCCCAGCCGCTGCAGCGCTCGCCACACACACCCGCATCTCCCTCCGCACCACGCGCGGCTCCTCCGTAGCGGCTGCTACTGATGCGGCCCTGCCGTGGCCGCCCGGTGGCACCAACGGCGCGAGGGGCGGCGCGCCGTAGCGCCCCCCACTGGACTCGCCAACGCCTGCCCCGCCCCGGCTTCCTTTCCTGCTTTCCTGCTTTGCTGCTATTCCCGCCGGCGCCTAGTGTATTTTGGGTGCAGTCCTCACAGCTGGAACCAGTTGATTCCGGTCTGGCCGGGGGGCGGCGGCGGCGCCATGCCGGTGGGCGTGATCGTGCCCGTCACGAACGCCGGCCGCCGCGTGTCGGCCACTGCGGGGCGGCGGCAACGAAAGGAGCGCGAGACGGATCAGAAGAGCGCCTCCTAACAGCAAACACCAAAGCCCCTCCCCCTAACCCCCACCTCCGTTATGTGGGCTGCAATGAATCAATCAAAACGGATGCCCTCTCCCTGCCGCAGCCTGCCCATTTGAAGCGGGCCCCCCCCCTCCCAAAGCGAGCAGGCCACCGCCCCCCCTCGGCACATCATTATAAATTAAACACCATCCATGGATGGCTACCCCCCTCCCCTGCCCTCCTGCCCAATCCCCCTGCCCACTCACCCGCTGCGTCCAAAAGGCTGAAGCCCACCAGGAACTCCTCAAAGGTCAGGCTGCCGTTGCTGTTGGCGTCCACCACCCGGTACGCCGACTGCAGCTGGCTCACCACGTCCGGGGACCTGGGGGCGTGGCGTGGCGTGGGTGGGCAGAGTGGGTGGGTAGGTACCGTAGTTCATTCCAGAACCCCCAGCAAACCAGGGGGTAGGGGTGGGGTTGCAAGGACATGTCATACATGGGGAAGACCAGGAGAACAGGCGCAGAGGACCAGCAGACGAGGCCGCTACCCCTGGTGGGGTGGGTTCAGAAGCGGGAGAGAGGAGCGCCCTACCCCACCCGGCCGGAGTGGCTGTGGCTAGCAGGCGGCGCGCTAGCAGCGCGCTGGCAGCTGGCGGGAGCAAGACCGAGCCGCCATCAATTCCCAAAACCACAAGCGCCACAAACACCCCCCGCCCCCCCTGGTCATCGGTATGCCAACGTCTGTTACAACGTCTGCTCTACGTCTACCTCGTCATTAACTTAAATGCATGGAGCCCCCCGCCCTCCGCCCCAATCTCTCGCTGCCCCCCACTTCA
Source organism: Chlamydomonas schloesseri (assembly GCA_016834595.1). Lineage (NCBI taxonomy): Eukaryota > Viridiplantae > Chlorophyta > Chlorophyceae > Chlamydomonadales > Chlamydomonadaceae > Chlamydomonas > Chlamydomonas schloesseri. The sequence continues at coordinate 733,699 of JAEHOD010000044.1, read as the reverse complement.
CAAACATTTGATACACACCATCCTATCGATGGCTACCCACCCCCATCCCCCCTATCCCAGTAGTTCACACGCGGCTGCTGCTCCTCCTCGCAGTGCAGTTGTTTCCTACTGGGAATGGTTATTCCCCCGTGTCCCCAACCCCCTATCCCCTTGTCCCCACCTGCCGTAGCTGTAGTGCGCCACGTACTGCTCCATGGTGATCGCGCCCTTGGTCACAGAGCCGGTGATGGACTGGAACACCTTCCAGGCTTGGCTGATGCGCATGACCTGCATGGGTGCATGCATGCATGCATGCATGCATGTGTGAGTTGTTTTGTTTTGTGCTGTTTTGTGTTGTGTAGCAGTGTGGTGTTGTTTTGGGTACGGCGTGTGGTGTGCGTGGGGTGCGGGTTGTGGTGTGGTGTGGCGTGGCGTGGCGCGGCGTGGTTTGGGCTGTTGATTAATGGCTCGACCCCGCTCCTTCACAGCCGCCCACGCGCCGCGATTGCGCCACCGGCCAGCCACAGCCACAGCCACAACCACAGCCACAGCCACAGCCGCGCATCCGCCGCCCAGCAGCGCCTGCCTGCCACCCACCACCTGCCCCCGCCCCGTTCCCAAAACCCAGCCTCTCTTCCACCCCCAGCCCCCGTACTCGTACATCCACCCCCAGCCCCCGTACTCGTACATGCACCCCCAGCCCCCGTACTCGTACATGCACCCCCAGCCCCCGTACTCGTACATCCATCCCCTGCCCCTCGGAGTCCTCCTGCCAACCGGTCCCTCCACGCCAGCGCCCCTTCCCCTCTTCACCCCTTCCTCCCTCACTCCTCCCTCCCTCCGTCCTCCCTCCCTCAACCCCCCCATCCCCTTTGCCCTCCACATTCGCCCCACCCCTACCTCACCCGACCCCGTACCCACCCGACCCCATACCCACCCATTCCACGCACCCCACGCACCTTGCGCACCACGTGCCGCGGGAACTTGAAGCGCGGGTCCTCCAGGTCCTCATCCCGCAGCACCAGCAGGTCCTGGGGGGTGGGTGGGTGGGTGGGTGGGGCCAGGAAAGGGTGGGGCCCGGAAAGGGTGGGGCCGGGAGGAAGGGGAAGGGGAGGGAGGGACGGAGTGAGGGGGGGTGGGGTTTCACGCAAACTTCACACCACCGCATGCGAGCATGCTACCATGCTCATGTGCTCAATCGCCCGTGCCCGCGCCCGCACCCCCACCCGGTCACCCACACACAGGTCGTGCACGCATGCCGCCGCCCCTAGGTTGGTTTGGTCTGGATGAACTACCCCCACCCCCACCCCCGCGCACCCATCCACCCACGCACCCATCCACACACACACACACCCACACACCCGCGCACCCATCCACCCACCCCCACCCCCACGCACCCATCCACCCACCCACACCCACACCCACGCCCACACGCCCCTTCCCCCACATACACACGCCCACGCCGGCACACCCACACACCTGGCCGTTGATGCCGTGCTCCCGGAACGCCCTCATGGCGTACTCTGGCGCCTCCAGCAGGTACAGCAGCCGCTGGACCTCCTGTTTGGGGTGGGGTGGGGTGGGGTGGGGGGTAGGTCATTCCAGAACCCAAAAGGGGGGTTAGGCATCCATGGATGGTGTTTATCAGAGACGGTAAGTGCCGATGTCCAGGGCAGCAGCGGGGGGAGGTGTCAATGGGCGCAGCAGTGGTGGCAGTGGGGGTGAGTTGGGGTAGTGGTGGTGGGAGAGGTGGTGGTGGTGCGCGGTGGACCATGTGTGTCGGGGTCGTCGGTACAAGTGGCGATGCTGGTGGCGGGTGGGAGCTGTGGGCGTCCGGATGTGGCACACACATGCACCATCTGTGCAGCGTGCATCGCTCGGAGGGTGGGTTGCGGAGGCCCGGGTTGTGCGCCGATGTGTGGGAAGAGGGGGGGGGATGCGCGTGTGCGCGCGTGGCGCTGAGCATGTATAGGTGTGGGTGCGTCGTGTGGTCGTGTGCGCCACCGCGCGTGCCGTGGGGCGCCTTGAGTGCTCATCAGGTGGGCCGCAGAGGTCAAAGCAGGCCGCGTGGCGCAGGCCTGGGGTGGCGAGGCCCCAGAGGTAATATAGGCTGGGGCCCCGACGAGGCCAGTTTGATAGTCTGGTCCCAGCGCGGCGTGCCACGGCCCCGCGTTCTCGCCCTAGCCAGGCCATACCTCGCTTCCCGCCACCATTATCAACTATGGCCTTCCTAACGCAGTGACGAGCCTCAATCAGCCGGCAGGTCACGCGCGAGCGAAGCGACGTGGAGTGCAAAAGGTTGTGACAGTGCAGCCCTCGTGCCCTTTGAAGGATCCAGGAACGGCCTATACGTACCATAACATTTGCAAGCGGCAGGGGCTTGTCGCATGGAAGTGCTGGTCGCGGCGGGGCAACCGGCAGTCCCGCTTTCCGCGCCTCCTCCGCGCCATCTGGTCGACTGGCAGCTGCTGCTGCCTGAGCAGAGCTAAATTGTGGCTGAGCATGCACTACTACGAGCGCACGTCGACACCCTGCCGATGCGCCATGCCTCCGTGTTGAGTTGAGCCCTCCACAAGAGGGCTGCGCCCTCGCAAGCATTGAAGCCAGTCAAGACCAAGAATCGGAGGCAAGTTCCAGTCTAGTTTGCCCTGCGCGTATCGGGCAAAGCAAAACGAAATGAATAAAGCTTTCGCCGGTTTGCGCGCAATTTGTCAGGCGAACTAATAAATAGCTTAGCAAGCTAGCTAATAATAATCACATAAGGCTCTGGGGTTCAACGGGGTGCAAGCGCAGAAGGGGCCTAGACTGATAGACCAATTGCGTACTTGGACCGGGTCAGCCTGCATATCTGATTACTTACTAGAACTGAATACAACCCGTCATATAGATCGTTCGTTACACATAGCACCATCGCCGCGGCCGACTAAAGTTGGCTAGCCGAAACCGCCTGTGCGTGTAGTTCTTTAACCAAGGCGTCATGGATTTCTGAAAGTCGAATAGTGACACCTGAGTGCAAATAACACTGCAGCGGCGCGGTGCCAGTGCACATCGACACAGACTGCCCCCTTCAACGGACGCCCGCAAGTGTGCCACTCCAACACGGACAGGCCCCCGACGGGCCGTGGCGCTCGTCCGCTTTCGTCCTTGGCGCACCAAGTGCTGCACCTTCGGCGCGTCACCAGTGCCAGTCCTGAGCTTCTGCTGGCGGCCTGTCGTTAGCGCAAGGCAGGCACAGCCCGGCGCGGCTTAGCTTGAAGCCAGAGCTGAAGCTTTAACGGCAGGCGGGTGGCTGGCAGGTGGCGTGCTCGGAATGGTTTTATCCTGGTCCCTCATTCCTGCGACCGGCGGCGGCGGCGGTGGAGGCAGCGCCGTGTCTGATTCATCGCAGCCGGGCGCTGGCGGCAGCAGCAGAGCTCGCGCCAGCAGCAAGGTACCGGCGGCGGATGTGCGGCGGCGGCTCATGCGGGCGGGCGTGTGTGTGTGTGTGTGTGTGTGTGTGTGTGTGTGTGTGTGTGTGTGTGTGTGTGTGTTTGGGTTTAGTGCATTGCAGTTCCCAAAAGTGCCCAACAACACGGTTGCAAACCCAAGGGGATGGGGAAGGGCTTGCGTAGGCCGTGGCGCGCGAACGTGGGCTGGTAGTCCCCAAGACATTTAACACCAACCCACGACATCCATGCCACGTGGCCAGCACAACACCAAGAGCGCACGCGGGCGAGGCAGCACCATTACTAGGGCCGTCGGGCCGTCGGGCTGTTATGGGGCCGTCGGGGCATTACACGTGTGTCGGACGAGGAAGCGCAACAAACAACCGTTCCGTGCCCTATACGCCGGCTAGCTACTGGCACGCGGCCAACACTTGGCAAGGCTGGTGTCCCATCGTCGCGTCCTACTCTTATGACCGGTCCTGTACGCCCCGTACGTACGTCCGTACGACACAGGCGCAGTACGACTTCCGGCTGGATGACCAGGACTGGGACAAGGTGGGGCGCGCAGCTGGGCGAGGGGGAGGAGGGCGAGGGGGTTGGCTCTTCTTGCAGAAACCGATTTGATATATGGGGGTGGCGGGGGCTAGTCTAGTCTACTCCAGAAACCAAAGCGAACATTGCATTTGGGTGGGTGGAGCCGTCGGAGCGTGTGTGGTGGTGGTGGTGGTGGTGGTGGTGGAGCCGTCGGAGCGTGGGTGGTGGTGGTGGTGGTGGTGTGTGTGTTAGAGATCACAAGGGAGAGTACTATGAAAGACTTGTGTGTGTGTGTGTGTGTGTGTGTGCGCGTGTGGGTGGGTGTGTGGGTGTGGCGTGGCTGCGAGTAGCCCATTCGAGGAGTGGGCCAGCAGTGGTGTCGAGCAGTAGGTGGAGGAGGGTGGCCCCCTCACGCATCACCTGCCTCCCCGCGCGCTTCCCCTGCCCACCTGCCTGCCCGCCTGCCTGCCCACCTGCCTGCCTGCCTGCCTGCCTGCCTGCCTGCCTGCCTGCCTGCCTGCCTGCCTGCCTGCCTGCCTGCCTGCCTGCCTGCCTGCCTGCCTGCCTGCCTGCCTGCCTGCCTGCCTGCCTGCCCGCCCGCCCGCCCGCCCGCCTGCCTGCCTGCCTGCCTGTCTGCCTGCCTGCCTGCCTGCCTGGATACGCCCTCCCCTCCTCCCTCCCTCCCTCCCCCTCTCCCTCCTCGCAGGTGTGCTGGGGCCGCGTGGACAAAGCCGCCGCCCGCTCGCTCACGCACCAGCTCAGCCGCCGCGCCAAGTGGGCGGCGGTGCTGCGCGCCGCCCGGACGCCGCAGGTGTGCCCCCCTTGCCTGCACATACACGTGCGGCCCGTTGCACTCGCCCCACCCCAAACGCTGATGGGGCGCATGCACGACGAATGCTTTCCTTTGCATGTCGACTGTGCACGCGACGCGCACCCGGTTCGTGATGGTGTGTGTGTGTGTGTGTGTGTGTGTGTGTGCCGTACACACGTCTGGTGGCGCCGCACACGTGCCGTACGTCGCCTGCGTTGCTTGCCCCGCACGCAGGGTGGCGGCTGGGCCCCGGACTTCGCGGCTGAGGACATGACGCCGGGGCGGCTGCAGGTGCGGGCGGCCGTGTGCTGTCGCGTGTGTGTGCTGTCGTGTGTGTGTGCTGTCGTGTGGGGGGTGTGGGCGTGTGGGCGCGGGTGTGTTAGGAAACGAAACGAATCGCCCGCGCGGGTGTGTGGTTGTGTGTGTGTGGGGGGGGGTGGTTGGTGCAGCGGTCTTGGTGATGACAGGAGTGAGTGACAGGGGGGGGCGGTGGGGGGAGGGGGGGGTTGTGGTTACCAGCCCAAACTAAACCAAACCCAATGCATAAGAGCGAGGAGGTGAGCGTGGCCTAATATGGGAGAAGGAGGAGGAGAAAACTCGCAAACATTCCCACAACCCGATAAGTCCCGGTCCCGAACCCAAAATTCCCAGTCTGGGGCTGTGGGGGTGTGCCGATGCGGTAGGCTAGCCCCATCCCCATCCCTACCCCCACTCAACCCGCCCCGCTGCGTAGCTCGCCCGTCCGGCTTCTCATCCGCCCCCCCCCCCCGCGCTTCACTGTGGCGTGGATGCGTTTGTGTGCTGCCCCTGCCCCTGCCCCTGCCTGCACCGGGAATCGGGGTGTGTACTAACAGGGGTGCAAAAAGAAAACCATTCTCGCCCCAAACGACTTCTCGTCAAGATCAGTTTGATATGTTGTTATGATGAGAGCACCGTGAAGGAAAACCGCAAGGACAACCGGTGTGTTCACGAAAAATGACTGGTAAATGCGTGTGCTGACGCGTCCCGGTGGACAGGCACTGGCGCGGCTCATTGACGCGGAGTTCTTCCAGGGGAGCTTCCACCGCACACTGGCCAGGTGTGTGTGTGTGTGTGTCGGGGGGGGGGGTAGCCATCCATGGATGGTGTTTAATCAATAATGAAGTGCCGATGTCCAGAGGGGGGAGTAGCCATCAGGGCGGGTGAGGGCGGGTGAGGGCGGTGGTCGTTTGGATTCCCCAGTTCCAACCACTGCAAACCCGCCCGGGTGGGGTGGGGTGGGGGGCAGGTGCGGGTGATGCGGGCAGGGCTGTGGCGTAAGAGGTTTTGTTTGCAGGCGGTTGCGCGCCGCGAGCCCACGGGGCGTGCCCACGGGGAGAACCTGGGGCTTGGACCTGCCTTTCACTTGTGTGCCACAGCGCAATGACTTCATTAAACTACTGTAATATCAACACCTTCTGGCTTGGCATCGAAGCGCAACACGTCCCCGCCTCTTCTTGCCCCGCCTCTGGTGTCGCCCGCTCCTGTTCAGGCGCTCGGGTCGGCCGCTGGTCTACCGGTCCGCTGACGTGGACCCGGGGGCGGCGCCGCCGGGCGACGCCGCCATGTCGGCAGTAGCAGCAGGCGCGCGGTTGCACCACCGCACGGAGGAAGCGGCAGCAGCAGCAGGAGCCGCGGCAGCAGCAGCAGCAGCTGCAGCCGCAGCTGCGGCAGCTGCAGTGGCGGGATGCAGAGACTGCAGCTGCAGCTGCGGCTGTAGCAGCAGCGGCGACTGGAGTCCCTGCGGCAGCAGTAGCAGCGGGAGCAGCAGCCGACGCAGCTGTGGGCGGGCGGGGGCGGGGGCGGGGGCGCATCGGGTGCCTGCACTCCAAGCCGCACCTGGTGGGGTGCGCGTGCCGACCGCCGCCACGGCAGCAGCAGCGCGGCCGCTGGTGGCAGCAGTGCCCAGCCAGCCGTGCGCGCAGGCGCAGATCTCCTCTGGGACACCTTCCTCCTCCTCCCCGTCTTCTTCCCCGTCTTCCTCCTGGTCTTGGATTTGGCAGCACAACTGGCACACGCGGCAGCACCAGCTTGCGGCTGCGGCGGCTGCGGCTGCTGTGGCGACGGCGGCGGCGGCGGCGGCACCGCCGCGGTCGCCGCTGCCGCAGCCTGCCCAGCTTGCCTTCTCCCTGCCAGCAGCAGCCCACTCGCCTTCCACCGCACCCACGAACACATGCTTCTCCTCCTTCGTCTCGTACTCGGCATCCGCGCCGCCGCCGCCGCCGCCGCCGCCGCAGCAGCAGCAGCAGCAGCAGCACCCGCCGCTGCTGCTCTGCTCCGCCCGCGCGGTGCGGGGCCCGCGCTGTGGCCTGCCGCCGCCGCTGGAGCTGGTGCCCCCCGTGCCCGCGCTGGCAGCGGCGGCGGCGATGGCCGCAGCCGCAGGGGGCGGCGCCGCCGCCGCCGCCGCTGCCGGCAGCGGCGGCGGCGCCGTCCGGCGCTGGCAGCTCACGGACAAGGGCCGCATCCGAGTGCTGCCGCCCATGCCCTTGGAAGCCCAGGCGGAGGGCCAGCCATCGGAGCAGATGCGAAAGCAGGGCCAGGAGGCTAGGAGGGGCGGCAGGCGCGGGAGCGGCTCCAAAGCCGGCGGCGGGGCGGCAGCGGCCGCCGCGGCGGCGGGGTATGCGGGCGGGCTGGGGGCGGGGGCGAGGGTGGTGCCAGTCGCCCCCAGCGCCACCTACTCGCACGGCGAGCGCAGCGTCACGTTGTGGCGGCAGGTGGGCGGAGGGGCGGGGAGGGAGGGGGGGGGGGCAGTTCAATCCAGTGCCCTCCACATTCAAGCACTGAAACCCGGAACCCAGAACTACAGAGCGCGGGGGGGTGGTGGAGTTGGGTGGGGACGTCGGGGTATGTCGGGATGTGGCCATAGGGTGGGTTTAGGGGTGTCGGGATGTGGGCAGAGGGGTGGCGGTGGGGATGCCGTGTAGTGAGCTGGAGAGGATGAGCGGCCTAGGCGCGTAGGGGTGCGTGCGTCTGAGTCCCTAAGGGCGCGCAGCAGTCCCGAAAACGAATGCGTGGACCTGCATGGACCTGCCTGGGCCTCACTGCGCCCTGTGGACAGCCCGGCACTTGATTCTTGGATCTTGATTCTGTCGGTCCCTCTGTCGGCCCGCCTGCCCGCCTGCCCGCCTGCCCGCCTGCCCGCCTGCCCGCCTGCCCGCCTGCCTGCCTGCCCGCCTGCCCGCCTGCCCGCCTGCCTGGCCGCTGGGGGTGCCGGCCGGCCGTGCGCAGGTGTGGGACGCGCACTCGCCGTCCGTTGGGCAGCCGGTGCGGCTGGACGGCGTGGTGTGCGACACCAAGTGAGTGAACCGACCACTTGCTTAACTTGGCCCTGCGGTATGGGCGGGCGGGGGGGGGGCTGTGAATACCAGCCAGGTTTAATCATACCCGTGCAAAAGAGCGAGGAGGAGAGCGGGGCCTATGCTGACAACGGAGAACACTTGACAATTGCCCCGTCCCGAATCAAGCTCCCAAAGGCGCCCAAACCACCCACCTCTACAATCTGGCTTCTTGGTTTCGAAAAGGCTGGTATTTACAACGCACCCACCCACCCACCCACCCACCCACCCACCCACCCACCCACCCACCCACCCACCCACTGCCACCCACCCACTGCCACCCACCCACCCACTGCCACCCACTGCCACCCACCCTTACCCACCCACCCACCCACCCACCCACTCCACAGGCTGGCCTGGCTGGCCCACACGCTGGGTCACGAGATGCTGCACGCGCTGCTGTTCACTCTGTGCAGCAGCACCGCCGCGCAGGCGCCCGCCAACATGAGCTTCCAGGTGCGCCCGGGAGCAGGCGGGGGGTTTTATTTGTGTGTGTGCGTGTGTAACGGGGTGTGCGTGGCCGGACGGGGGGGGGAATAGCCATGCATGGGATGCTATGGACCAACTGCTGTGCAAGTGCCGATGGCGGGGGTCGTCATTTGTGTCCAGCCCTATCAACCACACAGGGGCCAGGCCGCAAGCCGGGAAGGGTGAGGGGTGCCCGGCAGGGCGCGTGGGCTGACGTGGACACACACACCGGCACATCCCGCCGACTGCGCTACTTCCGAGCACCTAGCCGCCCCACCTGAACCCCACCCCAAGTATCCGCCGCCCCTACGTATGAAACCCACGCCCGCCAATCGTGCCCAACGAATTCCACCGACCCCACACCCCTCCTGCCCCCACGCTCAGGCCACGCTCACCTCCTCGCTCTTATGCATTGGGTTTGGTTTAGTTTGGGCTGGTAACCACAACCCCCCCCCACACACACACCAGGGCCACGGTCACAACTTCCTGGTCCTCAACTGGGCGCTGTACGGCCACCGCGGTCACATGTACGAGCCGGCGGGCGGCTGGCGGCCCGCGCCGCCGCCGCCGCTGCGGCTGTAGCTGTGGCTGTGGCTGTAGCAGTGGCCGCCGCCCGCTGCTGCTGCCACGTGCGCTGTGCTGGTGTGGTGGCGGCCGGCGGGGAATTCGGGGCCGTGCGGTGAGATGCCGCCCGTCGTGCGGCCCCGCGTCGCCAGGGGTGGCGTGTGTGTGTGTGTGGGGGGGGGGGGGGGGGTAGTTCATTCCAGAAACCAGAAGCGAAACTTCCTATTGACGTATGCTGCTTGGCTGCAAATCTTGGATATGCGCAGCTCTGCTGCCTGTGATGGCACGTTCCTGTCAGTGAGCTCAAAACAGCTGCATGTGTTATGGGTTTTGGCCGGTTCTGGGCTCTGCCTTCCCCACGTCATGATTTGCCCACGGGGCCACGTTGCAAGAGCGATCGTATGCTGCGTTGACTGATGGTTGGTGCATGGACGCTTAGGAGCCAAGCTAGAGGCTGTGAGCACCTTGCGACGCCGCTCCTATTTTACACTTGACGCCAGAGGCGCCGCCTAGATTCGTAACTCGTTCCACAGAAATCTGCGTCACATTTTCGTGGCGCCTCAGATAGATAGTATCAGACGGACGGCAATGCTGTGCGGTGAAGCTTGGGGTACGTCGTTTGAAGACGGACTGCTTGAAGAATGCGTGAGGCGTGTGGCTGCAGGCGCTGCAGGCATGCATGCCACACTACCATAACATTATTTGATGGTGAGAGCGGAGGTGCTCTTTTGAATTTCGCGGTGTAGAGTGGCGTTAGGCTGGTGGCGGTGCGGGGAACAGGCCGCCGGACACAAGGGGAGACACCGTGGATTGGTACACATGCATGCAGATGGATGGGTGTTGGTGTGGGTGTGGGACTGTGGGTGCTGACGGCGGGAGCGACCAATCCGGACCGGACCAGGCCAGCAGGGCCGCAGGCAGGGTGGCTGCCATAACGCACGGCGGCACATTGTGTTAGCGGAGTCACGTTGGTCAAAGCTAGCTAGGAGTGCGGTCGTCACGGCGGTGGCTGTGCAAGCAAACGGCAAACACCGAGCCCGCCCTGCATTATTAGTCATATATACGTGCACCGAGCGACTTACTTACTTGTTGTGGTGTGTGGCAGACCGGACCAGACCAGGCCAAGGACCAGGCCAGACCAGGCCAACTGCAACAAAGCACGGCCGGCACAATTTGCCAGTGGAGCCAGCGCAGCATCCGGCACATGTCACGACGGTGGTTTTACACTGTCCCCTTCTTGTAGCTACCGCAGCGGTGGGTGGCGGTTGATTGGCGAATGACGGCGGCGCGCGCGGCCGGCCCCGGGCCCCCGGCTGCCGCCGGCAGCAGGCCAGCAGGCTAGTAGGCTCACATATATACAGGAGGTCGGGCTAGCTAGCTGGCCATCGAGTATAATGGCCCCTGCGGTATTGCCCCTTGCCCAATTGCCCAAATCGCTCCAACTCTTTCCTTCTATGTACGGTATGCAATGGCCCACGTACGTTGCGTTACGACTTGGAAGGCGTGCCCTCAATCGCGGTTGAATGGGAGCGAGGGCACCCCGCCCTGCTGCCGACAATCAAATAAGCAAGTATGCATGCATGGTGCGCTGCTAGCTAGCAACGTACTTGGGGTCCCGGCCCCAGCAGCAGGCGGCCCCAGCACCCACTGTCCTGCCTGCCGTAGCATTCAGTCCCAACACACACTTGATTTCAACGACGTCTTAATAATCTCAATTCGCGCGCTTCCACAGCGCATCCGCTAGCTACACCTTACACGCACGGTACTACTATGTCACGCCCTATCGTGTGCTGATGAACTCCCCGCGTGCCCTGCTGGTATTGAGGTCTGCCTAGGTCCCTTGCTCCCGCGGACCAGCAGAACAGGCGGTCGACGGACAAAACGTGCTCCGTCTCGTGGTTTACAACGGTTTGCAGTCTTTACGTAGCTGCAGCGGACGGGTGCTTGTTTCTGTAATCGCTAAATGAAAGACGTTCAAGTAGCTCACAACAAGACAAGCTTGTTTGAGCTCGTGCGCCAGCCAAATGGTGAGCTGCGCCTCATTCTGGAGCCTCAATCGTCCAGAAAGTGCCCAAGGCTTCCGACACCTCCTAAGCGCCACCCACTTGGTGACCTGGCATGATACGCGATACACTGCTGCTCGACGCAGAGCAGCCTGCAGAAACGTGCTACGCTGGCGTGGGAAGTGACCCGCGTCCTACTAGTCCCACAACAACATGAAAACACGCGTGGCAGAACCCCCCTTGCGGCTCGCCCTGAGTCCCGGGTCTCGCCCTTCCAACTGCTGCACACACCGCACAACAGCCATAATCTAGCGATGTCTGGCACTCTTCGGGGGCTGGTAACACGCCATGCATGGTACCTCCGTAAGGCGTGACAGCTGTCACGCCCTATCGTGTGCTGATGAACTCCCCGCGTGCCCTGCTGGTATTCCCCCCCCCAGCCACGACGCCGTATGGAGGCGGGGCTGGTTGACGTAAAGGGCACGAGTTAGAAAATGCACACCTGAAAGAGCGCGCTGGGGCGCTGATGCTCACAGACTGCACGCATAAAGGACAGACGAAAAGCAATGCTGCAGGCTGTAGCAGCCTGAAATTCGCACGTGTACCCTCACTTCACTACTGCTGGTCCCGCCTGCTGTTGCTGTGGCCACGGGCGTACCCTAATGAGTCACATGCTCACGGATTCCCTTGTCCAGCTTGAAGTGGTCATGCAGCTGCTTGATGTTGAAGCTGATGAGGTACACGCCCGGCATGGTGGCGACCGCCTGCCCCACCATGAATGACGGGTTATCGGCTTGATACGCCGCACGCTTACGCTCCTCTTGGGGCGTACGGATCTTGAGGTAGGCGTTGTCCACGGGGCGAAGCCAACACGCAACGCTTGTGCTAACTGACGCCCATGCACTTGGACACCCTTGACACTTTTAGGAGTTGTTGCCATGGCACCGATGATGCCAGTCGATAGTTGTTGCACAGTGCGCCTGTTGCGTGACGCCAGCACGCTGATGCTGCCGGACGTCAGCCCATGGCTGGTGTGAAGGCTGATGCTGCGTGCGGGCGGCTGCGCTAGCTAACCGGGCACCTAGCAGTGGGCGCTGTCCCAGGCCTGCCGGTGAGGTATGCTCAATGCGGTGCGCACCGACGCCGCCGCTGCTGGATGCCAGTCGGGCTGACAAAGCTGATACACAGCTGAGCGAGGAGGCTGACGCGCCGCTGCCGCAGTGGCGTGCGGGCGAAGCTGCCGCCGCTGCTGCTATTGCGCCACCACCGCCACGGAGGCACGTGACTAACTGTTTCTGATGCGCCGCCGCCTCAGGGGCACGCGGCTACTAACTGATTCTGTGCCCCCGCCGTGGAGGCGGGTGACAAACAATGCTGGCGTGAGGCCCTTTTAGAGGCGCACGGTCACTCACTGAACTGGTGTCACGTAGTAGAGTTGTCCCGTGGCTCTTGATGCCGAGGCACATTGACGTTCGCTCAGCTCCGTTGTGACAGTGGGGCTGACCCCTGGTGGCCTGACCGCACCGAGTACTAGCTGTGGTAACGTGCTGCCGCCGTTAAGGCGCGCAGCTGGCTGCTGGCATGTCGCCGCTGCTGCTGAGGCGTGCGACTGCTGCTTACGCTGGTTTATTGCCGCCGCTCAGGTGCGCAGCTGACTGTGCTGACACTCTGCCGCCGCGGGAGGCTCGTGGCTGCATGTGCTATGTTGCTGCCGCCACGGAGGCGTGCAGCTGACTGCCACGGACGTGCCGTCACTGATGAGGCGCACGGCCGCGTGGGCTGAAGCTGAGTCGCCGTAAATTTATGCGATTGTGCTGGACGCGTACAATGGGTGTAGCTGTCGAAGCACCAAATGTTGTGCCGAGGGCACACACAGCTATGCGGCGTTACTGACGTGTGGCCCGGTGGACCACCCACGTGCTGACGCCACAAGCGTGCGGTGCCAGTGCTGCCGCCCGCGCTGTGCTAGCTATGATGAGTGCTGGCCAAGGGCGGGCCACGCACGAAACTGCGACATGTGGTGACACCGCCACCCGCTGACGGGCTGAAGCGATCGGTGATCACTGCTGACGATGCCAACTGCAGTGAGCACTGCGAACTGACGGCAGTTAGGAGCTCGGCTCATGCTGCTGCTGCTGCTGCGTGCTGTGCTGACACTGCTGAGTATCATCCGCTGCTCCGGCACTGGGGGCGCTCAGCTAACTACTGCTGATGCACCGCCGCCTCCTGGACACACGGTTGACTGTGCAGTTGTGCTGCCGCCTCAGAGGCGTGCAGCCGCATGCACTGCTGCTGTGTCACCGCCGTGGAGGCCTGGCTGAATGCGCTGCCGTGCCGCCGCCTCTGAGGCGCGCGGCCGCTGATGCTGATTTTGCTGCCGCCACTGGGACGCACAGCCAATGGTGCTGCTGGCTGCCTTGCCGATGCTGGGCAAGAAGTGAAGTAGCTGCAGCTGATAATGGGCGCTGGCCGGTGGCCACACACGCAACAGAGTGGGCGCACGCAACGGTAGGTGCCGCCCATCATCTGAGGGTGTCTGAGTGACCGATGGTCACACGGTGTTGACTACGGACGCTGTAGTCATGTCGCCTCCTTGGTCACGGTGTGACCACAGATCCCGGCCGATGGCCTGGGCAAGGTGAGTCGTCCGGCATGGGCATGTGTCAGGCTGTGGTGCTCCTTTGTCATACAACTTTGGCAGCCGTCGTGGCGAAACCGTTGTACTTTAGACTGGTCGGCGTGTGCCCCTTGACTTGTGGCCCATCGAGCCGGGCGATGCCCTGGCGACAGTGGCGGTCGGTGACCGCTGCAAAACCCCTCCTAGTGAGTGCCCGCCGATGGCCAGCGCCAACACTCCTTCCTTGGGGCTGCTGTAATAGGAGCTGGCGCGGTGAGCTCGGTCTCTGGGGGACCCACTGCTCGGTGCGCTGTCACCAGTCCTTGAACGTGCGCGCAGGGTGGTGCCCTGGCTTTACTGAAAATGAACACGGTCGGTGACGGCTGTAGTTGATAGAGCAAGCTGCCGGACGTCTCCAGCGTGCCTTGTCTCTAGCTAAGGCTACTGCCGCCGTGACCGTGCAGCCGTGCCAATGGCTACGGTTTGGTGAGCTGCCCCCTCACCCATTGCTGACGGGCACCAACTGACTGGCACTTGCTCGCAGTGCGAGCCAGACCCCTTGAGGCTCCCACTCATGCTGACGCAGGGGTGCGCACCCCGGCGCTGATGCTACTCGGGCTGGCTGGCAAGCTGCTTGGTTGCGGCGATGCCGCTGTCATCAGAACCCGCTGCTGGGCCCCGTGAGGGTGCCGCCGATGCAGTCATTCTGGGTGCGTGGCTGACGGCGGGCTTGGTTGATGCGCTTGGACTGGTGATGACGTTGCCAGCCACGGGCGCTGAGCTGATGGAGCCCGAGCCGTCGTTGGTGCATCCCCCCCCCAGCTTCAGTGATGAATCGTCGCTGAAGATGGCGCTGTAGAAGGCGTAGGGCTCTGGCTGTGAGAGCAGCTCGCCCGCCGGGGGCGGATGCTCGCTGTGATCTAAACCCAAGGCGTTGTAGAGCTGACGGACGAAGCCGGCGGGAATGGTCGCCTCTGTCGCACGGGTCTCGGTCGTGTCTGCCGACGGCCCTGCCTCTGCGCCATGTTCGCTGATTGCCGCTGCTGCGTCCTCGCTGCTACCGCCTGGTTAGTTGCTGCCGTGACGCTGGGTCCGGCGGCTGCTCTGCTGGTGCCCGCTGCAGCTGGACCCCTACGCGCCACTGGTGTGGGCGCCTTTAGACCCCTACTGGCTGCTGTCCCACTGCCACTGCTCTGCTAGATAGCGGAGGCCTAACTGCCGGACGGGGAGCTGACGGGCTGCGCTGAGGCACAACTGGCTCCCCTTAACTGGCGATGACGGTCGGCTGTAGCGGCTGCCTGCAAACTACCCTCCTGCCCTAACTCACGCTGTCACTCCTGGGGATACGGCTCAGGTGATACTGCTGGTGGTAGGCGAAGAAGCTGGGTAAGTTCGCATCTAGCCAGGGCTTACAACACGTTAGTTGACACCGTCTCAATGCCGTACTTAGGTACTGCCTTGACCGTAGACTGTTGGCCAGGCCTGACGTCAGTGCTGAGATAACAGATAACAAAACTCACAACAGCCTGCGGACGATGCCCGCTAGACAGAGTGGTCCTTGGAGTCTCAAAGTCCGTGTCGATGACATGTATGACGGTGACACATGTAACAGTCGATGCCTGCTACTGGCCTCAGCCTACAAGCTCCTCATCCTCGCACAGCCTCCTAGTCTCGTCTCACACAGCTACTGAGCAGTCGGTGACTGCCTGGCGCTACTGGCTCCTCAGGTGCTGCGGTGGCGGTGCCAGCGGCCTTGATTGCACTAACGCCAGCTGTGCTTGGGCTTGCGGCCGGACGTGTTGGCTGGTGACTCGTGGTGGGCCTGGCGCACGCAGTCGACCTAATGACCGGGCCATAATGCCGAGGCCTGTGACCTCAGTGGCGCTGAAGTTCGCGCTGGCGGTCTGTGACATGCTGTGTGCCAGTGACACCCTTGAACGTGGCTGCCAGGGGTAGGGCCATGCTGTAGGCCATGGTCGGGGCTGTGCCCGCAGTCACCGCCCCTTACTGATGACTGCCAGCGAGCGGGGTGATGCCCTCGGTGCTCGCCAGCACCTGGGTTTCTGTAGCTGCAGCCGTGGCTGGGGTAGCCACCGCTGTCAGGGTGAGGCAGAACCTGCCCGCCGCCAGTGGTGCGCGGTGGACCTGGCTGTCTTGGCGACGCTGCTCAGCTTGCATACGAGGCTGGCTGTGACGGTGCCCTTATCCCGGCGATCAGTCCCGTGAGTGGTCACGGGAGCGCCTGGGCGACTAGGGCTCAGGCCTGCTGGCTGGGTGGTAGCTAGTGCGGCCGCGGCTGTCGTAGCCGCCGCCGCGCGCTGCCTGGTGCTGCGGACCGGAGTCGTGGACGCTGCGAGCCTGGATGCTGTTGTCACGCCCGGGACCCGGAGGCTTTGCCTGCTCGTCCCGCCCTTTGGGCGAAGATCACGGGTGCGCTCGGGCTCCTCGGCTTTGCAGGCGAAGGATACTGGTGGGTCTGGTGTGCGAGGGCGCTTTGCGCCAGGCTGCTCTGCAGCTGTCTGCTCGCTACCTGTGCCGCGCTTATGCGACGCAGAGGCTCCCGGGTCGGGCGTGTCACCCCTGGGGTCTTTTTTGAGACGCCCCAGCCGAGCCTTTGGCACGGAGACCGGAACCGACCTCTTGCTGGCGAACGGACGCCTGGCGATGGCCCGCTTTGCGGACTCCGCCTTTCGTGGCGCCCGCTCACTGCACAGCAAGGTTCATAGGGCAGACGAAAGAAAACAGCACTTAGTCCAGTGGATTGACAGCACGAAACCGCCGAGACAGGAGGGCCAGTCGCTGCTCGTCGCTGTTCGTCCGCTGTCGTCTCTCACTCCTAAGATGCTGACGTTGCTCGGTCGGGCGAGCTAACGCCTAGTTGCGCTCAAGCACGTGACAGCGCAACAATCAGAGCACGGCGTCAGTCGAAGCAGGTCGCTGACGGCGCTCAGCAGCAAGGAAGAAGCGCATGAACTCGGCCCTGAGAAGAAGCCAACGTCGTTCGCGGTGTCGCTAATCCTCGACTGCTATGCCGGGCTTTGCCCTGGCTAATCACAAACGCGAGGCCTTTGGCACTCAAGCTCACTGGTGACGCTCGGCGAGACGACGCTCGGCGTTGGAGCAAGACCTCGCCCACTTTGTGGGCCGCGCCCACTTTGCAGGCGGTCTTGTTTTGAGCTGAGGTCTGCCCAGTCCCTTGCTCCCGCGGACCGGCAGAACAGGCGGTCGACGGACAAAACGTGCTCCGTCTCGTGGTTTACAACGGTTTGCAGTCTTTACGTAGCTGCAGCGGACGGGTGCTTGTTTCTGTAATCGCTAAATGAAAGACGTTCAAGTAGCTCACAACAAGACAAGCTTGTTTGAGCTCGTGCGCCAGCCAAATGGTGAGCTGCGCCTCATTCTGGAGCCTCAATCGTCCAGAAAGTGCCCAAGGCTTCCGACACCTCCTAAGCGCCACCCACTTGGTGACCTGGCATGATACGCGATACACTGCTGCTCGACGCAGAGCAGCCTGCAGAAACGTGCTACGCTGGCGTGGGAAGTGACCCGCGTCCTACTAGTCCCACAACAACATGAAAACACGCGTGGCAGAACCCCCCTTGCGGCTCGCCCTGAGTCCCGGGTCTCGCCCTTCCAACTGCTGCACACACCGCACAACAGCCATAATCTAGCGATGTCTGGCACTCTTCGGGGGCTGGTAACACGCCATGCATGGTACCTCCGTAAGGCGTGACAACTACACCTGTTGCTGCTACCGGCGAAACAGCTGCACTTCCTCCGCGCTTCCATCCGCACGTGATGATGATGCTGGCTACCCATTGTACGTAAGTTGCCTTGTTTCACCATTGTTTTTGTTCACAGCAGATGTTTCAAACCGCCGCTTACTTGGTTCTCTCGGGGGGTTTCGGCTTGGTCGGCCCTTAATTGTGTTCGGTACTAGTCACTGTGGCTCTCACACTCACAACCCCTGCCTTGCTATCTACTAGCCTCTCCTTGCACGGCCGCACGCACAGGCGGCGCAACACTGGCGCAGTAGCCAGCCAGCCAGCTTTTTTTCCTGGGCATTTATTTGGGTCCGAGACTCCCCGATCGATCGCCTTGCTGCTCCCCCCACCCCTGCCTCCTCTTTGTTGCGTCCGCCTTGCTCCAAAAGGCACTCGCTAGCTCTCATCACGACACCACGCACCCGCACGCCGCGGCCGCGGCGGCCGCGGCGCCGCTGGAGGCTCCCCCTCCCCCTCCTCCTCCTCCGCCGCCGCCCGTGGCGGCTTCCTCCAGCTTCCGCTGGCGCCGCTCCAGCTCCGCCAGCGCGCCCGCCGCCTCCATGGCGCGCAGCTCCGCCGCCACGTCAGCCATGGCGGGGCGGTGGGACGGGTCCTGCGACCAGCACTGGTGTTGGGGTGGGCGGTGGGCGGGTGCGGGGTGGGGTGCGTGGGGTGCGTGGGGGGGGTGCGTGGGGTGCGTGGGGGGGGTGCGTGGGGTGCGTGGGGTGCGTGGGGTGGGTGGTATGGGTGGGTGGGGTGGGTGAATCATGGACTGGCGGTGCACGGGGGCTTGGCCGGAAGGACGGGCGGGAAGGGCGAGGAACAAAGGGGCGCGGCGAGCGAGTGGCTGGGGTCGGTAGTGCGTGTACAGGGGGGCCAGCAGCGAGCGGCGCGCCGGCGAGGGCGCCGGTGAGCGCGCGAGGAGCAACAGCAGGCCTTGGATGGAAGGCGGCTCGCTCGCTCGCTCGCTCACGCAATCACTCGCGAGGTCGTTCACGAGGCAGGCAGGCGCGCAAGGAAGGCGGGCGTGGTGAACGCACCCACACCAACACACACCCCCCACCCCACATGGTTCGGGCGTACCCTGACCTGTCGTTTTCCGGTCCATTGATTTCACATGGACTAATCAACTTAGAAAACCACGCTGAGCTACTTTTCTTCGCCGAATTCGCCATAGCTTGGGACCAGCATTTCCAAATGTCGGTCCCTTAAGCCTCGCGGATTTTCTTTTACCTCTACAGTACTGGCATTCATATGTTGTACTTAGTCGACAGCAACTACCTCGGGCATGTTTGGGTCCCGCTGCGTTTAGCGATGTTCGGTCAAAGTCGCGACAATCGCCAAAGCATAAAATGTCAGGCCATACAAGCTATTTGTACCCTAAATTTAAAGCATGTTTAGTCCGGGGATCTAACTCGGAAGTTTGCTGGGGTCGCCATACTCGCGTGTCCGTGCCCCCCGGACGGGAAGCCCCAAAGCTGACCCAGGGGGGGGGGAGGATCTTCCGAAACACACCCCATGGTCCAAAATTAATGAGCTTAACGAGAGCGTTCAGAATCCGCTTTCAGACCTGGAAATGGTTTTCTCGGTGCAAAGATATGGGGCCTCAAAGTTGGGGGACGGACCCCCCCCCCCAGGGGTCCCCACGGTTTTGCGGGCGGATTTGCTAGATTTCGTCTTTGGGCCTCAAACGCTTCCAAATGCACACAGAAGCTATCCACAAGTAATGAGAAAGGTATATTAGGCCCGGGGGCACGTGTCTGCGTCGCCAGGCATGGGTTTACGTGCGTCTTCAGCTGTGGTCGTGACATGTCATGATGACATGTCTCCGGCATGCCACACCCAGCACCCTCCAGAACAGCGCAAAACGCATCCAAGGACACCGCAACCCCAGTTTGTAGTTGCATGAGGTTACACATGCATTTGGTGGCCAGTCCTGGGTGCGCCCGGTCACCCCTGGCAATGCTGTGCGGTGAAGCTTGGGGTACGTCGTTTGAAGACGGACTGCTTGAAGAATGCGTGAGGCGTGTGGCTGCAGGCGCTGCAGGCATGCATGCCACACTACCATAACATTATTTGATGGTGAGAGCGGAGGTGCTCTTTTGAATTTCGCGGTGTAGAGTGGCGTTAGGCTGGTGGCGGTGCGGGGAACAGGCCGCCGGACACAAGGGGAGACACCGTGGATTGGTACACATGCATGCAGATGGATGGGTGTTGGTGTGGGTGTGGGACTGTGGGTGCTGACGGCGGGAGCGACCAATCCGGACCGGACCAGGCCAGCAGGGCCGCAGGCAGGGTGGCTGCCATAACGCACGGCGGCACATTGTGTTAGCGGAGTCACGTTGGTCAAAGCTAGCTAGGAGTGCGGTCGTCACGGCGGTGGCTGTGCAAGCAAACGGCAAACACCGAGCCCGCCCTGCATTATTAGTCATATATACGTGCACCGAGCGACTTACTTACTTGTTGTGGTGTGTGGCAGACCGGACCAGACCAGGCCAAGGACCAGGCCAGACCAGGCCAACTGCAACAAAGCACGGCCGGCACAATTTGCCAGTGGAGCCAGCGCAGCATCCGGCACATGTCACGACGGTGGTTTTACACTGTCCCCTTCTTGTAGCTACCGCAGCGGTGGGTGGCGGTTGATTGGCGAATGACGGCGGCGCGCGCGGCCGGCCCCGGGCCCCCGGCTGCCGCCGGCAGCAGGCCAGCAGGCTAGTAGGCTCACATATATACAGGAGGTCGGGCTAGCTAGCTGGCCATCGAGTATAATGGCCCCTGCGGTATTGCCCCTTGCCCAATTGCCCAAATCGCTCCAACTCTTTCCTTCTATGTACGGTATGCAATGGCCCACGTACGTTGCGTTACGACTTGGAAGGCGTGCCCTCAATCGCGGTTGAATGGGAGCGAGGGCACCCCGCCCTGCTGCCGACAATCAAATAAGCAAGTATGCATGCATGGTGCGCTGCTAGCTAGCAACGTACTTGGGGTCCCGGCCCCAGCAGCAGGCGGCCCCAGCACCCACTGTCCTGCCTGCCGTAGCATTCAGTCCCAACACACACTTGATTTCAACGACGTCTTAATAATCTCAATTCGCGCGCTTCCACAGCGCATCCGCTAGCTACACCTTACACGCACGGTACTACTACACCTGTTGCTGCTACCGGCGAAACAGCTGCACTTCCTCCGCGCTTCCATCCGCACGTGATGATGATGCTGGCTACCCATTGTACGTAAGTTGCCTTGTTTCACCATTGTTTTTGTTCACAGCAGATGTTTCAAACCGCCGCTTACTTGGTTCTCTCGGGGGGTTTCGGCTTGGTCGGCCCTTAATTGTGTTCGGTACTAGTCACTGTGGCTCTCACACTCACAACCCCTGCCTTGCTATCTACTAGCCTCTCCTTGCACGGCCGCACGCACAGGCGGCGCAACACTGGCGCAGTAGCCAGCCAGCCAGCTTTTTTTCCTGGGCATTTATTTGGGTCCGAGACTCCCCGATCGATCGCCTTGCTGCTCCCCCCACCCCTGCCTCCTCTTTGTTGCGTCCGCCTTGCTCCAAAAGGCACTCGCTAGCTCTCATCACGACACCACGCACCCGCACGCCGCGGCCGCGGCGGCCGCGGCGCCGCTGGAGGCTCCCCCTCCCCCTCCTCCTCCTCCGCCGCCGCCCGTGGCGGCTTCCTCCAGCTTCCGCTGGCGCCGCTCCAGCTCCGCCAGCGCGCCCGCCGCCTCCATGGCCCGCAGCTCCGCCGCCACGTCAGCCATGGCGGGGCGGTGGGACGGGTCCTGCGACCAGCACTGGTGTTGGGGTGGGCGGTGGGCGGGTGCGGGGTGGGGTGCGTGGGGTGCGTGGGGTGGGTAGGGTGGGTGAATCACGGTCACGGTCATGGACTGGCGGTGCACAGGGGCTTGGCCAGAAGGACGGGCGGGAAGGGCGAGGAACAAAGGGGCGCGGCGAGCGAGTGGCTGGGGTCGGTAGTGCGTGTAAAGGCGGGGGGCCAGTGAGCGGCGGGTCGGCGAGGGCGTCGGTGAGCGCGCGAGGAGCAGCAGCAGCTAGCAGGCCTTGGATGGGGGGGGTTCGCTCGCTCGGTCGCTCGCTCGCTCGCGAGGTCGCTCGCTCACTCGCGAGGTCGCTCACGAGGCAGGCGCTATAGGAAGGCAGAGCGCAAGGAAGGCGGGCGTGGCGACAACACCCACACCCACCCCCATCCACCCCCCGCCCTCGGTCTTTGGGTTTTGCAATGGTCGCTTTGGTTTCTGGAATGAACTACCCCGCCCCCCCCCATCGGCACTTCATTATCGTTTAAACACCATCCATGGATGGCTTACCCCCCCCCGCGGGTTTTCCTTCTACCGCCGCGCCTCAGCCCCTTCACTGTGCCTTGCCCTTTCAAGCCCTGCTTCTTCCCTTTTTCACATGTCACGCTTCTGGCCCCGGCACGTGCTACCTGGCGTCGGGGCTGCTTTCCTAGTTGCCAGGTAAGTCGTGGTTTTTGGGCTGAGCCCCCCCAGCGAGGCAGCGACGCGTTCCAGGGGGGGCGAAGCCCCCCCAAAACACCCCGGTCCGTGCGTGCGTGCGTGCGTGCGTGCGTCGGCAAAAAGTCAGGTAAGTCGTGGTTATTTGCCCGTCATTTGCCCGTTCACTGCCTGTGCGTGACCGTCTCTGTGTCTGGCCGCCAAGCTCGGGTGGCATTTCTAGTCGCCGGCGCACTCCACACGTCTTCTTCGACTGCTTCAACCTAACGAGTAATTTTGTTGTACCGCCTTGACTGCATTGCTTAACTCCGCTTCCTTGAGACTGGTTAAGTTTGGGCTGGTCACCACAACACCCCCCAACCCCCACCACACACACACACACACACACACGCGAGGAAGGGGCCGACGGACTGCTGCCCCTCACTCTCTCACTCTCTCACTCTCTCACTCTCTCACCAGCTGGATCAGGCGCCGCAGCCGGGGCGGCATGTCCGCATGGATGGTGGGCCGGAAGCCGTGCGCCACCTGATGAACACCGACCGGCATGAATGATGCAGATGATGATATGATGTGGCCGGATTAGCAACCCACGTACGCCCATCGGCGTATCTTGTAGGGAGCGAGGAAAGCGAGGGCAGGCATCGTGCGTGCCTAGGTCGGGCACGGCCCGCGGCGGCACCTCTGCCCACGCGCCCACGAGCGCGGCTCCTCAAGGCCCCTCCTCAAGGCCCCTCCCCAAGGCCCCTCCTGCCTCCATCTGCGCCGCCCAGCACCCTGCACGTACCCGCCGCGCCCATACATACGTGCCCCATCCCCACAGCCCCACAGCCCCCTTCCCCAACCGTCTTCAACCACCCAGCCCCCAGAATAAAGTTATAGTTTATCCCCCCCCACACACACAGCAACAGCGCAGTCACGTTCTTCGCAGTTTGTTCTCACCGGGACTGTTTGCCAGTAACCCCCCCCCCCCCCACACACACACACACATACCCACCCACCCACCCACCCACCCACCCACCCACCCACCCACTGCCACCCACCCACCCACCCACCCACCCACCCACCCACCCACCCACCCACCCACTGCCACCCACCTGACTGTTTACCAGTAACCCACCCACCCACCCACCCACCCACCCACCCACCCACCCACCCACCCACTGCCACCCACCCACCCACCCACCCACCCACACGCACCTGCCGCGCATACTTTTCCATCTGGTCCGAGGACTCCAGGGAGGCGGAAATGACGTAGCGGTGGAACAGCTCGTGCAGCACCACGCCGAAGGAGAACACATCCGACTGAATGTGTGTGTGGCGATGGAGGACGAATGTATGTCAGCAGGATGGGTGTTTTGATACGCAGCAGCTAACAACAACAGAGCATTATAATAATATGGTTGTGCCAAATGGAGATTATCATGGGTGTGTGCGAACGAGAGGGTGTGCAAGCATGCATGCAGCGGGAGCTAGCGAGGGGCAACAGCAGCCGAGCACTCAGGCAGGCGCGTGCGGCAGGCGGGGCGGTGGCTGGGGCGGTGGCTGGGGCGGTGGCTGGGGCGGTGGCTGGGGCGGTGGCTGGGGCGGTGGCTGGGGCGGTGGCTGGGGCGGTGGCTGGGGCGGTGGCTGGATGGGGCGCGCGCGCACGTGGCGTGGTCTCATCCTATCTCGTTTCCGTCGCGGCGCATCGTACGTACAGCCTACTTAGCCGGCGTGCTGCAGCCAAGCAAAGTACATACTGTGCATGCATGCGGACCTGCCGTACTACTGCTGCGTGTGCCGTACACACACGCACAGCGCGTACCTTTTCGTCGTACTTTTTACGGCGGTACACTTCGGGCGCGATGTACATGTAGGTGCCCATGCGCTCAGAGGCCTGCGACTCCAGGGCCCGGTCAAACACCCCCGTGCCGCCGCCGCCGCCGCCGCCGCCTCCTCGGCCTCCACCGCCCGCCTTCTCATTGCCGTACAGTTTATGCGAGATGGCGGGCGGCAGCGGCGGCGGCGCCATGGGGTACGACAGCAGCACCGGCGGTGGCACAAAAGGCGCCGGCGGCGGCGGCGGCGGCGGCTGCTGTGCATTATGAGCAGTGGCGCTCGGCCCTGAGCCAGCGGGCCCAGCGGCGGCGGAGGCGCCTTCGCCTCCGCCCGGCGGCGGCCGGCGGCGGCGCACCAGCGTCTGCGACTGCTGCTGCCGCTCCGCCGCTCCCCCGTCGGCCGCGGGCGACATCGGCCGCGGCGGCGCCGTGGCCGCGCCAATGGACGAATCCTCCGGGTGCTCTGCGCGGTGCTGCTGCTGCGCATGCGACTGCGGCCGGAACACCGCACTGGTGCTGTGGAGGTGGCGGGAGCGACGGGACGCCGCGCCGCCGCCGCCGCCGCCGCCGCCGCCGCCGCCGCCGCCGCCCTTTATCGACCGCGAACCCCCCGCCGCCGGCGGCTCCGCTGCTGCTGTTGCATCCGAACGATGCCAGGCCAGCAGTCCAGCCAGCCCCAGGTCAGCAAGCTTGGCGTGGCAGTCGTCAAAAGGCCCCTGCCGCCCCGCCTTGCTACTGCTGGCCCCCTTCTCCGCCGCCGCCGCCGCCGCCGCATCCTTTGACCCGCCGCCGCCGCCGCCACCGCCACCGTGCTGCGCCCGTGCGCGCGCCTGCTGGAACAGCGGGTGGCGCCTGTCATGCCCGCCGCCGGCAGCACTAGCAGCACCAGTGGCGCCGGGGTCGTCGGCGGCGCCCGGCCGCAGCAGCACGTTGTCGAGCTTGATGTCGCGGTGGATAACTTTGGGCCGCCGCGAGTGCAGGTGCGCCAGCGCGTCCGCCAGCTGTTGGGTGGGTGGGTGGGTGGGTGCGCCGGTGGGTGGGTGCGTCGGTGGATGGGTGCGTGGTTCAGCGGGGCAGGGCGTGAGCAGCATGGCTTGTGTGTGTGTGTGTGTGTGTGTGTGTGTGTGTGTGTGTGTGTGTGTGTGTGTGTGTGTGTGTATAGAGAGTCAAGTGTGAAGCCGGGAAGGTTATCAGGCAGAGCGCTGCTTGGAACAAAGCAGCAGGCACACTCTTACGCACGCACCCCAGTCCTGACGCCTCGTCACACGGCCCCCGCCGCCCCCGCAGCCCCGGCTTCCACCCCTCGCAGCCCCACCCCTCGCACCCTCGAGCCCCGCCCTCGCACACCCCCCTCCCCCGGGGCCTTGCAGCCCCTACATACGGACCCGGACCCCTACCCCTACGGGCCCCACCTGCGCCATCCACCGCAGTGCGGTGGCGTTGGAGTACAGCTGACGCCAGGGCTGGTCCATCTGGGCACGTACGGCGGTCTGCAACAGGAACGGTGAGCAGCAGCAGCAGCAGCAGCAGCAGGGGTGTGTGTGTGTGGTTACCAGCCCAAACTAAACCAAACCCAATGCATAAGAGCTGTTGTGCTGCGTTAACCTTACAGTAAAAGGACTAGCTAGTTGGCTACATTTACTAGTTGGCTATTATTACGCACCAGGCACTACAAACGGTGAGCAGCAGCAGGAGGGGGGGGGGGCAAAGGGGGATAGTTCATTCCAGAACCCAAAGGAAACCCCAACCGAGGGAGGAGACGGATGGGCAGGAGTGAGGGGGGAGGGAAAGGGGAGAGGGGCAGGGGAGGGGAGAGGGGCCAGGAAGGGGGGCAGCGGGTAGCTAGCCGTCAGCAGCGGCACGTATGACACCGTCTTTGAACATTGAACACCATCGTCCGCACAGCGCCCACTCCCAACGGCCGCATTTCAACGCCCAGCATCCCCACAACGTTCCACGCGCGCGGCAGGGTTCGGGGCGGCCCCCGCATTGCTTAAGTCCGCTGCCTTCAAGTTGGTTTAGTTTGGGCTGGTAACCACAACCCCCCCCCCCCCCCACGCACTTGCATCATCACGGCCCCCCCAACTAACCTTGAGCGTGCCCGCCCCCATGAACTCGGTCACGATGAACAGCCCCGTCAGCCGCAGCCGCGGCGTCGGCGCGGCTGCAGCTGTCGCTGCTACAGCCGCTGCAGCGTCGGGTGCTACAGCCGCGGGGGCCGCACCCGCCGTGGCAGCAGCCGGCGCAGCGGCCGCCGCCGCGCCCGAGCGCGGCCGCCTCTGCTGCCTCTGTGCCTGCAGCTGCTTCCTTGCCTCCTCGCTGCGCCGTGCATTGCCGCCCTCCTGGCCCTTCGCCTTCCCCGCGCCCCCGCCTGCGGCCTTTCGACCGCCGCCGCCGCCGCCGCCGCCGCCCCCACCACCGCCCGTGTCGCCGTCCGCTCCCTCAGCAGCCGGCGCCTGCCGCCGCTGCTGCGCCGGCAAGCGGCCATCGCTGCCGCCGCCGGCGTGGTGCTTGCGGCGCCGCAGGCCGCCGCCCATCACCCTTTCGTCCTCCTCTTCCTCCTGCTCATCAGAACTGGGGTCTTCAATGGGGTCTTCACCACCACCACCACCACCGCCGCCGCCGCCGCCGCCGCCGCCGCCGCCACCGCCGCCGCCGCTGCCGCCGCCGCCAGCTTTGTGCTTGGGGCCTGTCGGCTGCTGCTGCTGCTGCTGCTGCTGCTGCTGCTGCTGCTGCTGCTGCTGCTGCTGGCGAGCCCCGTTGCCCCCGCGCGCCGCCTGCGGGCCCTGCGGCCCCTTCTGGGCGCGGCCGCCGCCCTTCCGCTCCTCCCGCTCCTCCGGCATTTTTGATACACCCTGCTGCTGCTGCTGATCGTGCTGCTGCTTCCGCTGCTTTTCTCGCTGCTCCGCGCGCAGCTGCTGCCGCCGGTAGCGCTGCTGCCAGCGCTCCCCAAAGTGGAGCGCCTCGCGGTCAGCCGTCTGGGCCGCAGGCGGCGCCATCACGGCCGGGCCCGCAGCAGTGCCGTCGCCGCCGCCACCACCGCGTCCAGCCGCGGGCAGCGGCGGCGGCGGCGCCGCCGCTGCCGCCGCCGCCGCCGCCGGCGAGGCGGAGGTGGTGAATCCGAGGCCGACGTACTGGCAGATGTGCCTGCGCGCGTGCGTATGAGATACAAGGAATGGAGTGGTCTGGTCTGGGCTTCGCTGTGGGCCCTGAGGCACCACGCAATGCAAAACGGCAAACCCACCCGTGCGTTGTAGTGGGGAACCCTGGTAAGCCTAAAAACACAAGAGAGCGGCGCGCGTGCCGCCCGCCCTAACCTTAACATCCGTGTTCCCATCCACATCGCACAGCAGTTAAACAGGTGGTATGAACTCACGGGTGGTCCAGTTTCCGAAGCAGCTGTGCCTCACGCAGGAACAGCAGCACATCCTCCACATACAGCGGCCCGCCGCCGCCGCCGCCGCCACCACTATCGCGAGCTCCCCTCCCTCCCGCACTGCTACTGCCGCCGCCAACCCCGCCGCCGCCGCCGCCATTCCTGCCAACGCCACCCCCGCCGCTGCAGACACTGCCACCGCCGCCGCCACCGCTCCCAGCCAGCTGCTGCCCCCTGTGCCCCCTGCTGCTGCTGCTGCTACTGCTGCTGCCGCTACTGCTAATGCCGCTACTGCCGCTGCTGCGACACCTGCTGCTACTGCCAAAGGCGGCCGCCAGCAGCTCGTCCCGGATGCGCTTCACAGCCACCTGCGAGCGCGAGCCACTTTGGTTGTGAGTGTGTGCTCGGCGTGGTGCGGCAAAGAAAGGGTGAATGCAAGGCGAAGGCGCCGACTGCCAGAGTCCGCCAACGCGCACCTCAGGCCCCGCTCTGGTATTTAAACCACCACCCCCCGCCCATTCAACTCATCCACAGGTCAAGTAACAAGGTGTGCCAAAGCCAGCACTGTTTCAAGACATCCCCAGCACACACACACACACATACATACACACACACACACACAAATCGAACAGACCGCCTCCTCTTCCTCCTCCTCACCAGGCGCGGGGCGCTGCCGCCTGCTCCTCCTACTAATGCGGCTGCTGCTGCTGCTGCTCCGCCGCCGCCGCCGGGCCCACACAGGACCGACGCCTCCGCCGGCTGCGGCGGCGGGTGGTACAGGGCCTTTTCCACGCGCGCAAAGGAGCCCGCGCCCACCTCCCCCAGCACCTGCAGCAAGCGGCATGGCGCGCGCGTGTGTGTGTGCGCGCGCGTGTGTGTGTGTGTATGTGTGTGTGTGTGTGTGTGTTGGTAAACGGAAACGGAGAGGAATCCGCGTGTGTGTGTGTGTGTGTGTGTGTGTGTGTGTGTTTTAGAGATCACAAGGGAGAGAACAGCAGACATAGGACAATGCGTGCGGTGCGATTACGGACGGTCGCGAGTTACCTTGCATACTTTACCAACGCCGACCGACATGCCGAGCCGACCATACTTACCCGAATAAACCTGTTACACCCATCTACCTAACCTTGGGTGGGGATTAGTGTCCACACGCTCCCAAGGGTGCAGCCCGATGCGAGTGGCCTACAACGGTCCCGGGCACGCCTAGTCCCGAATTCCCGCCCGCTGACCGTAGCGGAACTCACCTACAAGCAAGGGGAGAGCCAGCGGAGCACAGGCGTAACAGGGCACACGTTAGCGTCGTTAGCGAGGATGGATGGCGATGGCGGTGAGCAAAGCAGCAAGCAGGGACACGCAGCCCAGCCCAACCCAAGCCCGCTGATTGAAGTTGCAATGGAGAAGAGGCGGAAGCACGGGCGAGGCAGAGGGATATGGGCCAGGGGCGCATGGGCTGCACGGGGCACACGGCTGGCATGGGAGACGGAACGGCTGGCAAGGGGCTGGCTGGGCCGCGGCGGCCGGTTTATGCGTGGATGCACGGAAAGCCAGTGCCGCAGGCTGGCGGGTGCTGGAACCCGCTCCCCTGTGTGTGTGTGTGTGTGTGTGTGTGTGTGTGTGTTTGTGTGTGTGTGTGTGTGCGTGTGTGTGACCATGTCATAGCACCGCATGCCCCTGTCATCCGCCCTTCACAATGCCACCACCTTCGTACCAGACTACCGCATTGCCAGACTGCCAGCTGCGCTTTCCCCCCGGGGGCCCAACCCCCCCCCCCTCGTGCCCACCGGCCGCTGCAACTCCCCTCTGCTCTCTTCCAGCCCCCTTCCCACAGCACACACAGCTGGATGGCCTAGTCGGGCCCGGGCTCAACTCAGAATGACAACACACTGAGAGGAACAAGCTCCCTCCCCTCCGCGGCGCCGCCGTTTGCCCCCCCCCCCCCCGTTCCCCAGCTCCACGCCTACCCCCGGCAACCCCCACCGCCCTCCCCCCCTCCCTGATTTGGAAAATGGGATGAACTACCCCCCGCCCTCCCTCGCAGCCCCCGCCCTCCCTTGCAGCCCCCCCCCCCCCCGCCCCTCCCAAGCTGCCACCACCTGCCACCACCCACCTGCAGCTGCCCCGGCGCCACCCAGTTGATGTCGAAGCGGTCATGCAGCGTGCGGAAGCAACGCACCGTCACAGCCATCAGCCCCGCAGCGCGCGCCGCGCGCCGCCACCGCCCCACCAGCGCCGCCCCCGCCCCTGCAGCCGCCCCCTGGGCTGTCGCGGGCTGGGGCAGCGGAGGCGGTGGCGTTGGTGCTGGTCCTGCAGCCACTGCTGCGCCTCCTCCCTTGGCTGCTACAGCTGCTACAGCCGCCGCCGCCGAGCCAGAGCCAGAGCCAGAGCCAGATCCAGAGCTGGGCCGGCTACAGCCGCCGCCGCCGCCGTTCCGGCTGTTGCGGCTAGGTACGCCGTCACCGGCTGCAGCTGCTGCAGATTCAGAGCCCACGTGTTGTTGTTGTTGTTGCTGCTGCTGCTGCTGCTGCTGCTGCTGCTGCTGCTTCCTAGCCGCCATCAGCTCCGCGATACTGGCTCCGCCACCTGCTGCTGCCGCTGCGACTCCTGCTGCTGCTGCTGCTACTGCCGCGTCAGCGGCCCCCTCCTCAACGCCGCGTAACAACACCGCTCCGCCTGCGGCGGCCCCGACCGCGGGGGGCCCGCCCGCCGCATAGCCCGCAAACGTGGGCGGCGGCGGCCCCTCCGCCGCTGCCGCCGCCGCACCAGCCGCCGGCACGAACCCCACAATCGTTGGGTCGGGGCCCACTGCCGCTGCCGCCGCCGCCGCTGCTACAGCCGCGGCACCGGCGGCGGGCGTGGGCGCGCCGTGGCCCCTCCACACCACCCACGCCGCCGCGCCGTCGCCTGTGCCGCTGCCGCCGCTCGCGCTCACCACGCCCCCAGCTGCCAATCCCAACCCCAGGCCGCCGCCCGGCATCAGCCCCGATGTGGCGAGCGGTGAAGTGCCCACAGCCAGGTCCACCAAGGCCACAGGACTCTGCAACGCGCTCAAGGCCCCACTTCTGAGGCCGCCACCACCGCCACCACCGGCCGCGCCCCGAGCCGCCGCCGCCGCCGCCGCTGCCGCCGCCGGGCCCAATATTTCGTCGCTGTCCTCAGCCGCCAGGCCGCCGCCACCGCTGCCGCCGCCGCCGCCGACTCCACCGCCACCGCCGCCGCCGCCGCCGCGTGCTTGTGGCGACAGCTGCAGCGGCGGCGGCGGCGGCGGCGGCAGCGGCTCCTGCAGCATCAGGAAGCGGCTGCCGGCGCCGCCGCTGAGGGTGCCGCTGCCGACGAAGGTGCCGCTGCCAGCGAGGGTGCCGCTGGCGGCTCGTAGGATGTCACCCGCCGCCAGCAGGCTGCCTGAGTCACCCACCCGAAACGCCCCGCTCCCCGCCGCCAGGCCGATAACGGGCATTGCTGCTGCTGCTGCTGCAGCAGCAGCAGCTGCGGCGGCGGCGCCGGCTGTAGCGGAATCACGGCTGCGAGGGGAGGCCGAGATGGGGGCTGTAGCAGCGCTGGTGGAGGCGGCGGCGGCGGCGGCCGAGAAGGGCGATGCGGGCGTGTCGAGCGGGCCGCTGCCGCCCACCAGATCCGGGGCAGAGCCGGCCGCCACACCGGCGCCGGGGCCCTCGCCCGCCCGGACCAGCAGCGGCGGCAGTAGCAGCCCCGACAGACGCGGCGACCTGCCGCCTGCTACTGCCGCCACGGACGGGGCCGGCGGCGATGGCAATCCGACCGGCGGGGTGGTGGGGTGGAAGCTGCTGCTGCTGCTGCTGCTGCTGCTGTTGCTGTTGCTTTTGCTGTTGCTTTTGCTTTTGCTGTTGCTGCTGCTGTTGCTGTTGCTGCTGTGTGTGTAATCGCAGGCAGCAGCTTTCTGGGTGGGTGCTGGATTGCAGGCCCCTTGGCCTGCAGGGTGGCATGTATGTGATTGTTTCGGCGGTCCCAGGACACGAGTGGCTGAACGTTGTTGCATGCATAGTGATGTAGGGCGACCCGCGAACGGACAGGCAGTGGCCGACCGTGCGCCCAAACAAGCGGTCCCTGACTTGGCAGGTGGGGGCCGCACCCAGGAGTGCCCCGCCCCCCCCAAAAATGCCCAGGTGGCTGGCATGCGCCCTTCGCGACCGGTGCCAGCAGCATCGTTGACAGAGTTAGAGCTTCCGGACGCTGGTGGGATCGTGGGGCCACGCGCAGGCTAGAAGGCGAAGGGGCGATAACGATTACTACATGTTTTTTCGCTCGCAGTCCGCTCACCCGACATGACCACGGTATATGAGCCCGAGACGACTGCATTTGGAAGCATGCTTGAAGACAGCCGCGAGTCACCCAGGCTCTCCACTGTGGGCGAGCGCAGCAGTTCCATTTGGCCCCGCGAGTGGCAAAGAGCGCCCTATCGAATGCTAATTACGTAGCAGAGGTATCCAAATGATTGAATTTTCGGTTCGAAACGACTAAAAGGCGCGACTGCACGCCGGCGAACCATGTTCAGCACCACTGCGAACTGCGAACTTTCGCGGCGTGCGTGGCTTTGAACGCGGTAATATTTTGACGCTGTGATCGGGTGTGGTCTCACATGACGTCGCCGACAGCCATGCAAGTGAAGATACTGGGACTTCGCATTCGATGCGGATTTGCCGTACACCCCCAGCATAGGTCATGAGGTCAAACGCAGGCGGCAGCCTGGCGCCACATTGTGCCACCAGCCGGCTGCTCTGGACTCTGGTGTCCATGTGTCTGCTTTCCAGCGCCAAGGCGGGGCTTTGAGCCGCATGCTGGAAGACCCCTGGCCCCAGGGGTGCCTGGCCCTCTCATGCATCGGAGCCCCCGGGCCCTCAGTCTACGGCGGCGAGCTTGCGCATCAGCCCACTCCGCGTCAACCTGAGCGACTTGTGGCCTACCTGTAGGTGCGCTGCAGCAACGTGTCGCAGGAAGCCATCTTGTGAAGTTCCTTGGTGCTGCATGCACAGTTGGAACTTGGAAGGCTCACGGCGGTGCGCTGCACCAGCGGCGGTTGCAATGGTGGGTGGCAAGGTGGTGGGGCGTGCCCCTGGTTTCGCGCATTCCTGGTAGGTGGTGTCGAAGATAGGTGCAGTTGGCATCGCTGGTAAAAGGACTTGATGGCTACCGTGGCTGGGAATGTGGCGTTGAACTACCGTTCCGCCCTCTGCCGGCGGGCATGCAATTCGTGAGTTGTTTTATGGTTTGCACAGAACGTGTATGCGGGGGGTTGGCTGGAGTCCGGGGGTTCTGAATTTACCGGTTTTATAGAGGGCGGGTGGCGCAGACTTCTACTGATGGGCACAGGTGAGCGCTGATGCCGCCGGGTGGCTGCGAAGGCGACCGAGTGCTGCTGGAAAGGCACGATGCATGGATGAGCGATGGCTGGATATTGGGGCGCCTACCCAGCCCCAGCTGAAAGGCAGGTGCGTGTATGCAGCTCTGGCGTAACAGACCGCCTCACATATGCAGGGTTGCTACGGGTTTTACTACGCTGGCAAACCCTGCCTGACACGTCTGTGTCCGACTCCGACGCAAACCCTGGTTACCCCACACCACAAGCATCCCAATCGCGTAATCGACTTCCTTCTCTTGGGCTGCATGCGCACGCGTGACCCTTAGCAAATATATCCCTCGAGCTTGTCTTCCGTTTAATACACCGGCTGGCCATCACAGCGCAGAGGTGTCAACTTCAATCATTCAACTTTTCCTCTTCGCGCATTTCATCGACGCGCCTAGCCGCGGGCTCTCCGGGGACCTAACAGCCATTATGAAGTCATTCGCTGGTGAGGTCCTCTGGCACGCAACTGGCAGCGTCGACGGTTGGGCACGTGCATTGCGAGAAAAACCTTTTGCTGAAACTTACGCGCTGCCTGCGACGCAGGCCACCCGCTGGACCCTCTCAGCGCAGATGAGATCAGGCAGGCGGCCGCGGCCTGCAGGGCTTACGCAGAGGAGAACGGAATCGGCAACCTACGCTTCAACGTAATTTCGCTGCAGGCAAGTCGCTGACGGGTGTAATTGCCTTAAAGTCGTTTTGATGGCATGTGCGACAAGCTGGAACGGGGGGCGTGAAGGGGAGGTCGCGCGACCATGCTAGGGCTTGCGCGAGGCTGCGCGCGGTGCGATGCCCCGCCCCGGGGCAGCCTCGCCGCTTATGCGCGTGCCTTTGCTGACAGCTGCCTGCATCAGAAGGAGCTGCTTAGACTCTGATGCAGAGGTTTTCAAAGCGCTCAATCCTACCGGCTGGGAGCGCAGCGGAGGTCCGGAGAGGGCTCGTGAGTGGATGCGGACGGCACGCACGGCAGGAACTCCGCGGGCCAGCCGCGACGCCACGCAAGGAAACCGCCTGGGGGCAATAGATGTGCGCTAATACGGCATCGCTCAAGACGGGGTGGCCAATGGTGGCAAAGGCGAGGCTCGCGGGTTACGAGGCTCGGGTCCCAAGGTTTGCGGCCTGGCCCCATGCCGTGTCGGGCGAGCGTGCGGTGTACCGGGCGCTGCTTGCAGCTCTCACAGTTCTTTCTCACAGCTAGCACTGCCGATACACTTAAACATTCGTGCTGCTTTCTCTCTAGTGCTGATGGACGCGCAACTGCCAACCATGCCAATACGTTTGCCATGTTCGCCCGCGCCTGCGCCCCTGCGCGTTCAATACCGAGCGCAGTCTGCCGGAGGTGTGTGTGATTGTGCAAGGATTGCCCCAGCTGCAGCTGCAATCATGTCAGCGCTTCCAGCATTTCGGCATTACCGTGTCGGGTGTTGGGTGCAACGACCGCCCCCGCGGCGGCCGCGAGCAACCCTCCCGCTTCCGCCTGTTGCGGCCCTCGGCGCCGCTCACTGGCCGCCCTCCTTCTAAACCGCACACCTCTGCGCCTGCCTCCGTGCTGCTGCAATGTACATAGCGCCGCTGCGGCTGAGTGGCCTGTATGTTTGCCTCTCGACATGCCCTTACCCGTGCTGCCAGCCACCCCAGTACCGTACTCGAGTCAGCCCACCCACTGCCAAACCATGGCGCCGCCGTGTGTGGTGGTGGTGCTATTCCCCTCCCCCCCCACGTCCCTCCCCAACCCTCCCCCAACCGCTCCCCCCTCCCATCTTTACAGGAGCCCCCCAAGAAGCAGCTGGTCGAGTATCTCAAGGCGGCGGCGGCGGCGGCTGCAGCTACAGCCGCTGACCAGCCGCCGCCGCCGCCGCCTGCCCCGCTGCCACGGCACGCGTTCGTCATCCTGCAGCTGCCTGGGCTGTGCGGGGTAGTGGAGGCGGAGGTGGAGCTGCAGGTGGGTGCCGGGGTGCTGTCGGTGTGGCGTGGCGTGGCGTGGCGTGGCGTGGCGTGGCGGCAAGGGGCAAGGGCAAGGGGTGTAAGGTGGGCCTGAGGAGCAATGGGGCGGGGGGCGCGATGGGGTATGGCGCGGCTCGCCTGATGATTACCTTGCCGCCTTTCCATGCCCTTGTATCTGTCCCTCGTGACTGTATCATGCCGACGGCGGCCTCCCGACCTTGCTACTGCTACAGCCGTTTGCCGCTGCTACTGCCACCTACACTGTGGCCGCCTAGTGCTGCCAAGCCCCATCCTTACTACTGCCACGCCGCAGCTGCTGCCGACACGCCCCGATGCTATTGCCTGCCCTCCCTGCCTCTGTTTCTGATGCTACTGCTGCCACTGCCACTGCTGCTGCTACTGCCGCAGGCCGGCATGCAGGAGCCTGGCGCTACAGCAGTCCTCAGCTGGAAGACGGTGAGTAGGCGCGCGGTAGACCGACGGAAGAAGGATGGGAAAGGCAGGGTTAAGGGAAGGAATGGGCAGCAACAGGGAGAGGCGGCTGTAGCAGCGCCACATCAGCGTGATAAGGCTGGGAGGGGGTTGCGCGAGGCGAGCAGTGGTGCCAGGCGATAGTAAGGCGCGGAGGCGTGTGGCTGTAGCAGGGCACCTACCCCATACGCCTGCTGCTGCTGCTGCTGCTGCTGCTGCATCCATCGCTACTGCGGGTGCTTACCATGGCAAGCCACCCCGAATCCACATGAAGGAATTGGTTGCTCTGATTGATTTGGCAGATGTTCAACGCTCCCCCCCCCACACACACGCCCAACGCTTCACTCGCACCCCCCCCCCCACACACACACACCCGCACCCACCCGCCTACCCACCTGCACTCACCCGCCTACCCACCTGCACCCACCCACCCACCCACCTGCACCCACCTGCACCGCTCACCCACCCACCCCACCCCTCAGGTGGAGGGCGTGGCTGCGCTGGCCTCCCCGGACGACTGCCTGGAGGCGGAGGCGCTGTGCAAGGCCGACCCCGAGGTGCAGCGCCTGCTGAGGGAGCGGTGAGAGACTGGGGAGGTGTGGAGGCGGAGGAGAGGGAGGGGGAGGGGGAGGCGGAGGCCCAGGAGGGGAAGGGGACGGGGAAGGGGGGCGAGGGAGGGGGAGGGGGAGGGGGAGGGGGAGGGGGAGGGGGAGGGGGAGGGGAGAGGGAGGGGGAGGGGGAGAGAAGGATGGAGGGCGGAGGCCCCGGCGAAATGCGGTCGCTGAAGCCGCCGCCACCCGCCGCTGTCAGCTGCTGCGTGCGTGTCTGTCTGTCTGTCCCGCCCAGGCACGGCCGCCGCATGGCCCCGCCTTTCCTTCCCCTCCCCCCTCGCTCTCACAGCCTCACCACACACGCACACGCGTCCCTCCTCGCCCTCCTCCACAACTGCGTTCCCATCCCCGCCGTCCCTCCCTATCCGTTTCATTTATTCTCCACTACGAATCCGGCTGGCCACCCCCCCCCTACCACCCCCCTCCCCTGCTCCCCCTCCCCCACATCCTACCTCCTACCTCGTACCACCAACACCACCACTACCTACCTACCTAACACCCCTTCCCACCTACCTACCCGCCCCCCTTTAACATGCATGGAACCCCCTTCCCACCCACCCACCACCCACCCACCCAGCTACGGCATCACGGACCTGGACGCGCTGTGCTGCGACCCCTGGTCCATCCACGCCTCCCCCGTGGGCGAGCGGGCCATCCAGTGCTTTCTGTACGTCAAGACATGGTGCGTGGGTTGCGTGGGTAGCGTGGTGGGTGTGGGTTTGGGTGTGGGTGTTCTTCTGGGTTGCAATGGTCGATTTGGTTTCTGGAAGGAGCAGCCCCCCTCACCTCCTCGCTCTTATGCATTGGGTTTGGTTTAGTTTGGGCTGGTAACCACCACCACCACCACCATCACCACCACCACTTGGTTACATATCCTTGCACCCCCCCTCCACACACACACACGCCCCCACAGCCCCGAGGACAACGCCTACGCGCACCCGCTGGACATGACGCCGGTGGTGGGGCTGGACAGCGGCCGCGTGCTGCGCATCGACCTGCCATACAAATGCCCCCCCGGGCCCGGCGAGGGCATCACCTGGAACCGGGAGAACAACAACTACCACACGTGAGTGCTGTCGGTGCGGGTGCGGGTGCGGGTGCGGGTGCGGGTGCGGGTGCGGGTGCGGGTGCGGGTGCGGGTGCGGGTGCGGGTGCGGGTGCGGGTGCGGGTGCGGGTGCGGGTGCGGCTGCGGCTGCGGCTGCGGCTGCGGCTGCGGCTGCGGCTGCGGCTGCGGCTGCGGCTGCGGCTGCGGCTGCGGCTGCGGCTGCGGCTGCGGCTGCGGCTGCGGCTGCGGCTGCGGCTGCGGCTGCGGCTGCGGCTGCGGCTGCGGCTGCGGCTGCGGCTGCGGCTGCGGCTGCCAAAGCCGCCTACCGACGGTGGCCCCACCAGCAGGGAGGTGGGGATACCTGTCAGCCGTCGCTCCGTATCGCTAGGCCCGAGTCGCCTATCCGCTGCTCGCGCCGCAAGGCGTTCTAGTGGTGGTGGTGGTGGTGGTGGTGGTGGTGGTGGTGGCGGTGGTGGTGGTGGTGGTGGTGGTGGTGGTGGTGGTGGTGGTGGTGGTGGTGGTGGTGGTGGTGGTGGTCACATAACAGTTACACACGTTAGTGGCGATGCCACTGGTGGCTAGGGCTACCAAGCCCTAACGTAGGGCAAGCGCGCTTTGCGCGTTCCCCCTCTAGGCACGCTCGACACAGCAGGGGAGAAGGCCCCAGTCCTGGTCAAGACACGAGAGACGCACGGGCTAGCCCACTACCACGAACCAAACACGAGACGTACGCCTCCACCACAGACCACAGGGCAGCCAGCACCTCACGAGGGCGAGCACACGCACACACACACGTCTACACAAAGAGAAACACCAGACCAAACCACCCGCAACAGAGCCGCACACCGCCACAGCACTACCCCTACTGGACCCAAAGACAAGACAAGGCGCCTAGGACGCATAAAGCAGGCTAACCTAGTCCCTCTATTCAGGACCAGCAGGGGCCGCTCTCTGGCGGAAAACACACCCTGCATCGCTGGTCCTGGCGAAACCCCCCGACCCACAAGCACACCAAAACCCACAAAACGAAAACCTCAACCCTCATTCGCACCGTGCCCTGCACCTGTCTGCACGTGCTTAGTCATCGTCTTCATTCGTGATAGTCTGAGCGGGCTGACCCGCACTAGTATCTATGTGACAGCGCAGTTGACCGTTAACCACTCTCAGGAACGGATGCTGCGCGCCAACTTGGTCCCAACCCTTTCGCGGCACTCCCAATGCCGCAAACGCCTTGATACGGCTCCACAAGTCAATCACTGCCGTATTCATCGCTTGTTGGGTATCTGCCTGAGTCTGGGCCTGTTGCTGCGGCTGCTGCTGCGGCTGCTGAAGCAGCTGCGGCAAGGCCCCTGCATGCTGTTGTGGCGGTGGCGCCGTGGCAGCGGCTAGGTTGCGACGCTGTGCGGCGTACAGCACACACCGGCCCCTCTCCATGGCCGCTAGCGCTGCCATGGCTACCACATCCCACACTGCTTGCTGCACTCCAGCTGGGGCCTCAAACAACCACACCTGCTCCCTGGTGGGCGGGGCCTCAAGCTGTGCTGCGAGCTGCTGCACAACCGCCTGAGCTACTGCGCATTGCCAGAACGCATGTAGCCGGGGGCTGTGGCTTGGCGTTACCCCGCACCCACACGGCACCGGGCCGGGCGCGTGTGTGAGATGCGTGTTTCCCGCGATGCCAATCCCGTCGATTGACACCCGCCAAGCAGTTTCTTTGTTCACGTTCTCCCAGCGTATCCGCCAGAGCCGGTCGAACGGAGGGGCCCAACGTGGCTGGGGCGTTTCCGGTGGGGTCTCACGCGCCTCTGCCGCATAGGCCGCGTGCAGCTGGCCGCGCGCCACCGCCACCTCGGTTAGCTGCAGGGCTGTAGCAGCTCGCACTGACAGCTTGTCCAGCGTCAGCGGCTGCTGTATCCCCGGGATCTGCCACCCCAGACAAGGTGTAAGAAGCTGGATCACCGCCGACTCTGACGGCGGTGCAGTGTCCAGCCCCGCAAGGAGTCTCGCATGCACTGCACGTGCCGCAGCGAGCCAGGGTTCGGGGACATCGGCCGCCAGGCTGTCAAGCCCCTCCAGCGCCGGTTGCTCCCGCAATTGCAGTTCTGGGTCTAGGCGCTGTCGCACCCAATCTTCCCAAGCTGCACCCCCGTTACTGCCGGCAGGCCGTGTTGCGCGCCACGTCACCGCTGCGGCCAGGCTGCGCACCAGGTCGCCCACGTTGCGCAACCGGCGGCAGGCCGCCATGCGTGTATGATGCGCTTCGAGGCCCGGTCTCCGAGTGGTGTCCTCCGCCGGCAGGAGAGGGTTGCCCCATAGTGGTGCAGCCCAACACCAGTCACCTGGTGCCGGCGGTGGTGCCGCAAGCGCCCGGATAGGCGGGAGGTGACCCAGCGCTTCAAAGATGCGCTGTAAGTCACTCGGTAGCTGACACCCCATGGGCCGGACCTCCGGGCGGGCTGTGAGCAAGGTCCACGGGCGCAGCGATGGGTGGTGCTGCTGTAGGCTCAGGGCCACCACACGGTGGAAGGGGTGATGCCGTTCCCCTGGCGGCGCGGCATCTGCCTGGATGAGCCGGGCCGCCCACATGGCCTCGCGGCCCCGCAGGTGCGCCCGAAGTGGAAGCATACCAAAGCCGCCTACCGACGGTGGCCCCACCAGCAGGGAGGTGGGGATACCTGTCAGCCGTCGCTCTGTATCGCTAGGCCCGAGTCGCCTATCCGCTGCTCGCGCCGCAAGGCGTTCTAGCTGGTCAATGGTATCACTGGGCATGCCGGCGTGCTCGGCGTGCCATGTGAGCATGGACAGAGCATAGCCTGATACGCCCGCCGCCCTTCCAAAGGCAGACAGCGGTAGGTGGGCCAGCGTTTGCATTCGCCGTTGAGCATCCGCTGCTTTGGTCACCCAATCCAGCTGGGGTTGCTCGGGCGTGTTGGAGACGGGAAGGTTTAGGGCTGTGGCTGTGGTGACAACCGCCAGGCCGCAGGGCTGCACCCCAGCGGCCCCCGCCGGCATCACGGCTCCCGTCGCCCCAATGCGCAACAGTTGCACCTTGGCTAGGTTCAGCCGCTGGCCTGACGGTGTGGTGTGGTGTGGTGTGGTGTGGTGTGGTGTGGTGTGGGGTTGCCAGGTGCTAGGTGCGAGGTGCTGTGGGTGCACTTTCCATCTGCACATGCCAACGCCCACCCCCTCCTCCCTCCCTCCCTCCCCTCCCCCCTCTTTTGCATTGGGTTCGGTTCGGTTGGGGCTGGTATTCTCTACACCCGCTCCTCCCGAGCGCTCCCCCCGCCCACACACACACCCAACCCTTCCCCACACACGCACCCCCACTCAAAATCCACAGGGCGCTGCAGACGGAGCTGCGGGCCGACATGAAGCCGCTCAACATCACGCAGCCGCAGGTGGGAGAGAGCAAAGCCGGGGGAGGCGGGTCCGGGCCAAGCGTGTTCTGCGCCGGCGGCAGGGGCAAAAGGTATCGAGACCAGGTTTCGATCCTGGGACCTCGGGGTTATGAGCCCCGCACGCTTCCGCTGCGCCATCTCGATGGTCCCTCTTACGCATCACCATTATGGTGAAACGGAGTTCAAGTGGTCGTGCCACCATTGAATTTACAAACCCCAATAGACCCTTGCAACACATGTCATGCGCCCAAAAAAGACTAATGCTAAGACTTGCGTGCCACAATACCTGGTCGTAGCCTTACCTTTGTTTTGCCGTTGACTTAACCTTAGTTTTTATACGACTCAGCTTCGGCTGTCAGTAGTGATGCGCTGGGGAGAGCGCCGTGAGCCCGAGGAGGGTCCTACTGTAACACACTCAACTCAAAAAAATGGCCGCGCGTTTGCAACAGCTCCTCCTCCCGCTGGCCCCCAGTTCAACACCGGGCGCAGCCACGCCTACCCCGTCGCCGTCCACCCGCAGTCCCCCTCATCCTCCGTTCCCGCGCGCCCACACAACTCTCCCCCTCTTTCCCCTCTCTCCTCCCACCATCCACCCATCACTCGGCACTCACCGCACCCCACCCCGCCCCCTGCCGGCCTCCCCCCTCCCCTCCGCCCAGGGCCCCAGCTTCCAGGTGGCCGGCCACCACGTGACGTGGCACAACTGGAGCTTCCAGCTGGGCTTCAACTACAGGTGGGTGCGTGGGTACGCGTGGTCTCAGTAGTGCTTGGCTGTGGTTGAGACGACCGAAGGGGGGGAGACGACATACGCACCCCCGCCCCCGGCCTCCGCCCACCATGCGCCCCCAGCCACAACCCACCCTGACACCCCAATACTCCGCAACCCCTAGCGCCGCGCCTGTAGCGTCCGCTAGCGCCTGCGCATGCGTCGTGGGCTCGTTCACAGCACGGCAGCGCAGCAAAATCCGCCAAAAATCGGCCACGCCGTCACGGGGAATCGAACCCCGGCCTCCTGCGCGCAGTTGCGTCTTTGACAGGCAGGGATACTAACCACTATACGATGACGACCCCTTAGCCTCGGCTGAGCGCCGAGCTGTCTCGCTGACATTCGGTCAGCGTCGCTCTTACTTTTCAAAAGCGTACTTTCGCTACCGGGACTCGAACCCGGGTCTCAGGAGTGAGAATCCTGTATCCTGACCGCCTAGACTATAGCGAATTAGCTGGTGCACTTTTTGCGTTAGAAACTTTA
This sequence comes from Chlamydomonas schloesseri, assembly GCA_016834595.1. Classification (NCBI taxonomy): domain Eukaryota; kingdom Viridiplantae; phylum Chlorophyta; class Chlorophyceae; order Chlamydomonadales; family Chlamydomonadaceae; genus Chlamydomonas; species Chlamydomonas schloesseri. Next base: position 692,422 of record JAEHOD010000044.1, on the reverse strand, counting down.
CTGCCAAAGCCACAGCCAGAAATCCGACGCAAACCGCCGGCCGAAACTTGCCAGACTCTCCTGGCGCGGGAGCGGGGAGCGGGAGCGGGAGCGGCAGCGCGAGGCAAGGAGGTGCACAACGCGGCGGGGCGGGCGGGCGGGAAGGCAGCGCAAATGGGCGCGGGCGGGCGGCGCAGGCCGGCTGCAAACGCAATGCAGTGATTACCAGGGGAACGCGCTTGTGGCGGGTTGACGGCGGCGGCGGCGGTTTCGTTTCGCAATTTAGCGCATGTCTTTAACGGAGCGTGCAGGGCAAGAGGAACGGGAATGGCAGTCAGGACGGCTTTCGTGCGGAAGGGGCGGGGCGCAGCAGGTGAGGATGTGCCGATGTGGCGAAGCAGATGAGGGTGGGGCGGTGCTGGGATGGGTGGGCAGGGGAAGATTCGAGGGAGCAGCAGAGGGTGGGCTAGCGTTGGGCAGGGTGGGGCGGCACTGGGTAGGATGGACAGGCACAGGGTTGGTCGGGCAAAGCCTGGGCAGGGTTGGGCAGAGCCTGGGTAGGGTCAGGCAGAGCCTGGGAGGGTCTGGAGGCTCGTAGGGGCTACAGCAGTCACCGTGTTACGGACATGCTCTAAATCGCGAAACGAAAATGTAAGCACGCCACCAGATGTTGAAGTCGTGTCTCGCAAGGAGCAGGAGACGGGGGTGAGCGGTAAAGCGAAGTGCGCGGCCACATTACCTCCGAGAGACGGTAACCGCTGATATAAGCCGGCCCAAGACCGCCAGGAGGCTGGAAGCTATACTGTTTGAACTGCTGGGCTGACGGCGTGCTGGGCTGGCGCAGCCTGGCTCGGGGTGTGACCAACCTGAAAATCGCCAGCGCCACCGGTGTCCAGCACGACATGCGAGGGAGGAGAAGAGAGAAATAAGCGTAAAGGAAAAACCATGGAAGCCATGAAGCAGCAGGCAAGGCAGCAAAGCGCGCAAAGACAGGCGAGGAACCCGCGAGACGGTGCTGTGCTGGGCTGAGGCTGTGCTGCGGGACGGCGGGTGCTGACCTAGAACTAAGGCAAGGCACTGAGAAAGCATTTATGCAAGAAAGTAACATAGTACTGACGCGGGGCGGCCAACAGAAAAAGAGCAACGTGCGCGTTGCATGGCGCAATCCCGGTCGTACGGCATGCGGCATGGGCGATGCGAATGCGGAGCCATGCAAGGACGGGCACAATGGACAGGACGCAATCGCAACCGTGTGTCGAGGCACAGGCAAGAAATGCTCGATTCTTGCCTGGTGTGGCACAAACGGCTACATGGTTGCCTCCTTGAGCCTTGTGCACACGCACTCAGGACAACTCACGTGCCTTGTGTTTGTGTGGTGGGTTGAAGATGACGGTTGGAGGGTGCTGGGGCCACGGCAAGGGCCACGGCTTGTGAATGGGAATATGGTCTGTACAGAAGAAGTAAGCATCAATGTCGGGTGGCGTGCATTCGCATTCGTGTTCGCAATTTAGCGCATGTCCGTAAAGCGCTTTGGGTGCATAATTTATTTGGTTGGATGAGGTATGAGAATGCACGGAACGCATGCAGACTGTGTGCTCTTTGCGATAGCTGTACACGGGTGCCTGTCAGAGCGCTTTACGGATATGCGCTAAATTGCGAATGCGAAATGCGAAACCGACTGGAAGTTGGCGTCGTTTCTAGCAAGCAGCACGAGAGGAGGGTGAGCGGTAAGGAGGAGTGCGCGGTAACCGCTGACAAAAGCCGGCCCGACACGCCAGTGGGTTGTAAGCTGTACGGTGCTGACAGCTGGGCTGGGCGCGCGCTGGGCTGTCGTGACCGGGCCGAGGTGTGACCAACCTGAAACTCGGCAGCGCCACCGGTGCCCAGCACGACATGCGTGGCAAGAGAGGGGGAAGAAGCGTAAAAGGAAGAGGAAACGAAGACAAGGAGGCGAGGCAAGGCAACGGGTGGGCAAGCAAGCAAGCGCAACTAGCGAGGCAAGGCTGCGCGGTGCTGGGCTGGGGGTGGATGGGCTGCACTGGGGGCTGCGGCTGCGGCTGTGGGGGTTGAGCTAGATTAAAAATGAGTAACGGAAAGGAAGCGAAACAAACAAGTAATTGAGTACGGACAGTGCTTACCTTTGAAGGGGGGCCGGGGCAGCGTAGATTAAGCCCCACGTTGGCCTGAACACGTTTGCGCTGGAAACGTTTTCTTCCCGCCCATAGTCTCAGGCTTGGGGGTGCCAGGCGCCGCGTCAGCGTGGATGGGCCGTATCAAACGCCCCAAAACGTCTGCAATTGTCGGGGGTTTGCGGGAAATATTGATGCAGACAAGACAACGGCTGCCTGTGCCCACTCCTGCCTATGCCTAATTGGCCTGTGTTGCCCACACGTCCCTCTGTCCCTGCCCTGATGCCCTCCCACCCTAGTATGCTTCCACTTTCTTTGCCACGTCCCTTCTTACGGACATGCTCTAAATTGCGAAAACGAAAGCGAAAGCACGCCACCCGACGTTGATGTCGTGCCTCGCAAGCAGCTTCTTACCGCCCACCCGCCCGCCTGCCCCCGCCCCCCCCTGGTTTCTGGAATGAACTACCCCCCCCCCCCCCCGCGCTGCCTGCCCCTGCTGCTGAACAGGGAGGGCGTGGTGCTGCACGACGTGCGGTACAAGTACGGCGGCGGCGTGGCGGCGCCTGTGATGCATCGCGTATCGCTGGTGGAGATGGCGGTGCCGTACGCCGACCCCAGGTGGGCGGGGGGTGGGAGGGATTGGGCTCAGTGCGGGCGGAGGCGGGATGTGGCACGCGGGCATGGGCGTGTGTCAACAGAGCGTGCCTGGCAAGCGCCCGCGCGATGAGGGAGGCGATGGGTGGGTGGTGGGGAATGGGGGGTTTGCGGTGCATTGGCGTGCCGTGGCGTGTTGTGGCGACAGACATGGTGTGCCGCGTGTAACTTGTTCTGAAGTGGTGGAGAACTGGTGGGCAGGCCTTGTATCTTATTTGGGGAAAAGGGGGCAGGAGTATCCAGACATGGCGGGAAAGGCCGTCAACAATATCCAGCGCCATACAGAATCAGCGCCGGGCCCCCACTTGGAAACTCTGGAAAACAGCCAAAATGGCCCATTTACCGTACTGCACATAATTTAAGTTCCAAAAATCATGAAAATGGCTTCTTGACACTTACGAAAAATAATGTTTTGGGGATTTTGTCACTTGGGGGGAAAAATTCCGTGCCGACTTTGTCACTTAGCGCAAAAAACTGGGCCAAGGCGGGCGAAACACACACGCCGTACACGCGCTGAGGTCGATTCCTGGATAGCGTTCTAGGACAGTGCCTTTATTGCTTTACATGTTGATAAGTCCAAGCAACCCAAAATGTCGCCCAAGAAGGTGGTGGGCGGCACGGTGGTGGGCGGGTGCCGCCGTGACATGATACGGCGATTTGCAGTGCGTCCGGCAGGCGCTATTGCTAGGTGCTTTGACGGGTTAAAATTTAAGTAATGCGCCGTTGTAACTTGGGGCAATATTCAAGGACGGCTTGTCACCTAGAAAAAAAATTCCGGCCCGCTTGTCACTTGGGGCAAAAAATTCAGCTCCAAAATCCATGTCACTTAAATTATGTGCAGTACGGTAAATCCATGGATATATAAGATACAAGGCCTGCTGGTGGGGGAGGGGGTCCCTGGAGAGCGCACGTGTGGGTTGGTGGGTTATGACGTTGCGCGGGGGAGAGGGCAAAAAGTGAAATGCGGTGTTACGGACATGCGCTAAAGTGCAAATGCGAAGTGGGCGGGATGATGTTGTCGGAGCTAGCAGGCAGCAAGGAAAGCAAGCTTGGTGTGTGGCGCTTCTGGGCTTGGCTTTGGGGCGATTGGTGTTTCGGACGACAACGGTAATGCGTTCAAATTACGTAGTATGCCCCCAGACCATCCGCCCCTTGCCTACATCACCCCCCCCCCCCCAATTCCTCGATCGAGCTATATCTCACTCAGTTTTAAGCCTCTGTCCCCAACCCATCCAACACCAAGCCCACCCCGCCCCGTCCACGTGCCCACCTGACCATCTGCCCACCTCACACGCTCACGCAGAGAGCCCTACGTGCGCAAGTGCGCCTTTGACGTGGGCGACTATGGACTGGTGCGCGCTTGCCTGCCTAGAATGCTTTTTGGGCGGGGGCCGGGGAGGGCTTTGCAGCGCGCTGTTAGCAAGCCAATCGAGGGAAGGAGGAGTGAAACGAAGTAAGCGAAGGCGTGGCATGACGTAACCCCCTCCCTTCTACACTTGGCTACATATCCTTGCAACCCGGCCCCCCAATAACAGCCCCCCCACACCCGCACATACACCTCTGAATAGAAATGCATGAAACCTCCCCTCCCACCCACCAAACACTACCGTGCACAGGGTTACTGCACCTTCCCGCTCACGCTGGGCTGCGACTGCCTGGGCCACATCCACTACTTCGACGCAACCCTGGCCAACAGCAAGTGAGCAAATGCTGAGGGCTGTGCGTGTGCGTAATGCGGTCGCCACACCGCTTACCATATCGTACACAAATCCACCCCGGCCCCCGTTCCTTTCAGCCTTCCGCCCGCCACCCCCCACCCTACCTCGTTGGCTCGTCACCCCCGGCCTCCGCCCACCATGCGCCCCCAGCCACAACCCACCCTGACACCCCAATACTCCGCAACCCCTAGCGCCGCGCCTGTAGCGTCCGCTAGCGCCTGCGCATGCGTCGTGGGCTCGTTCACAGCACGGCAGCGCAGCAAAATCCGCCAAAAATCGGCCACGCCGTCACGGGGAATCGAACCCCGGCCTCCTGCGCGCAGTTGCGTCTTTGACAGGCAGGGATACTAACCACTATACGATGACGACCCCTTAGCCTCGGCTGAGCGCCGAGCTGTCTCGCTGACATTCGGTCAGCGTCGCTCTTACTTTTCAAAAGCGTACTTTCGCTACCGGGACTCGAACCCGGGTCTCAGGAGTGAGAATCCTGTATCCTGACCGCCTAGACTATAGCGAATTAGCTGGTGCACTTTTTGCGTTAGAAACTTTACTGCCAAAGCCACAGCCAGAAATCCGACGCAAACCGCCGGCCGAAACTTGCCAGACTCTCCTGGCGCGGGAGCGGGGAGCGGGAGCGGGAGCGGCAGCGCGAGGCAAGGAGGTGCACAACGCGGCGGGGCGGGCGGGCGGGAAGGCAGCGCAAATGGGCGCGGGCGGGCGGCGCAGGCCGGCTGCAAACGCAATGCAGTGATTACCAGGGGAACGCGCTTGTGGCGGGTTGACGGAGCGTGCAGGGCAAGAGGAACGGGAATGGCAGTCAGGACGGCTTTCGTGCGGAAGGGGCGGGGCGCAGCAGGTGAGGATGTGCCGATGTGGCGAAGCAGATGAGAGTGGGGCGGCGCTGGGGCGGGCAGTGCCCGTATCTTGTAGATGCCCCTGGGCCCCCGGTGTCTACTACCGTGTGTGTGTGGTTACAAGGTGGTGCGCACTTCTCGTGCCTTCCAACCTCTTGGAAACCAAAGGCCCGGGCCGGGGTGACCCTTATAACGCCTAGTAAACTATGATTGTTCAACTCTCTTGACCGGCCCTCGCAAGGGGCACATTCCTGCTCCTAAATTCCCATATGGAGTCGAGCAGCGCAGCAAGCCTAGCCGGGTCCGCATTCCGCATCACTTCCTGCATGCCCTTGCTAAAATCGACGCCGCTGTCCGTCCTCAGTTGGTCGTAAGCCGTACATGTCATCAGGACGTGGTGTTCGTCCTCCACTTCGTTCGCTGTGCACAGCGGGCACGTCCTCTCCTCCCTAGGCCTATCCCATGCGCGATTAGCAGTAATTGGCCAACAGCATAGACGAAATCGCATCAGGAGTTTGTGTCGCGCAACAGTGATGTAAGCCCGGCAGTGGTCATGTAACACCAGCGGCGCGGCGCCCGTCGCACTTAGCCCCATCCAATGCTTATATTTGCACATATGAATGCCTGGTTGTTTGCCGTCTGAGGGGAAGGCGTGTGGGTCTGCTTGCAGCCGCTCATGGCCCCACGCCCGCATCAGGTGCTCCCTGAAGGTGGAGAGGGCAGGCCCGTCGGGTAGGGGTGTACTGGCCCTCCATTCTTCCCTCGTCTCATGTGTCCCTGGCCAGTTCCAGACGTCAATGCCTTGTGCTGCTATGAAACGAAACAAACGTGCACACCACCCATCACTCGCCCGGTTCCTCCATGCGTCACGAATTTCATCTACCAGCGTGTCGAAAGCCAGACTCCTGGTTTGTGCGCAGATCCTATTGTAGAAGCCCATACATTGCTTCGCTATGAAAAAGTGTAGCGGTAGTTGGGCTAGCTCGGCAAACAAAAGCCGGTGTGACGGTTTAGCGGCACCCACAGTCTGGCGCATGTACTGAATTTGTAGCTTCACTGCTTCGTCTCTCAAGCATGCCTCAAACGGCCCCTGTGCCAGGTTATTGCTATCATTGCGCCGTGGCGGCGGCCCTCCGTCTAGCATTTCCACTAGTACGTCTGGCCCCCACACCTCGCAGCCATACGAAAGGATGGAGCGGATCTGCACTTCAAAACAGCGCATGCGGATGTCTGGCGCGAAAATGCGCAGACGGTTTAGTCTAGTGTTTAGTGCACACATACCCCTGCGCGCGGACTCGCACAGCGTCTCCCTGCAGCTGACAAATGCCCTACCGGGTCCGTACACCAGGCCCAAGTATCGTGCTTTGTCCACCGCGGGGATCGGCTGCCCTGCTAACCTCAGCCCCTGGCATTCTGTGCTTACCGCGCTAGCTACCGTGTAGATGCCCCCTTCTAATTTTATCTACCTGAAAACATTTTCTTGGGGGGCAAGCCCCCAAAACCCCCCAAAATTTCTAACCCCCCCCTCTTTTCCGCACCAAAACGTGCCAAAACGTCTACCGCCCGTAGACGTGCGCCCCACCAGCCCCTGAAAGCTTCTACGTTTTCGGCCGAAAAGGGGCAAATTTCTACCGGTAGAAGGAAGATACTGGCACTGGGGGCGGGTGGGCCGGGGCAGGGGAAGATTGGGGGAGCAGCAGAGGGTGGGCTAGCGCTGGCGGGCGGGCGGGCGGGCTGCACAGACTGCACATGCAATGCAGTGTCCCGGAGAAAAGCGCTTGTGGCGGGTTGACGGAGCAGCGCAGGGAAACCAGTCAGGTTTGAGGTCAAACATCCCTGTAGGCAATGTCGCTGTGATTTATTACATTCCGACCGCGGCTCTGCGCTCATCTGGCATTCTGGTTCCTTTCGTATTTTATTACCATGTTCACAACACACACGCCCCCACTCGCGTGCACACACGCTACACAGGGGCGAGCCGGTGACCATCCCCAAGGCCATCTGCATGCACGAGGAGGACACGGGTCTGCTGTACAAGCACGTGGACTAGTGGGTAGTAGTGGCAATAGCAGTGGCAATAGCAGTGGCAATAGCAGTGGCAGTAGCAGTGGCAGTAGCAGTGGTGGCTGGTGGTTCACTGGGTCGTCTCTGCTGGGTGGGGGGCATCGTGAGGGCGGGAAAGGGGGCCGGCGCCGGGACTCTGGTGTTCACAGGGTTTAGGCGGGCGGGCGCGTGGGCTGGTATGTGGGGCGTGGTGGACGGTGGTGACATTAGAGCATTGCCAAACTCACTTGAGAGGCGCACCGTCCATTGCCTTCCGCGCACGCCCCGCCCTCCCTGTCACCGTCACACGCCGCCCCACGCCGCGTCACGGCACGCCGGCCCCCCCCCACACACACACCCTTACACGCACGCAGCCGCACCGGCCACGCGGAGAGCCGGCGCGGGCGGCGCCTGGTGGTGAGCCTTGTCGCCACGGTGGTTAACTACGAGTACGCCTTCTACTGGTGAGCGCGTGTGGGTTGGGTAGGTGGGAGAGGTGTGTGTGTGTGTGTGTGTGTGTATGTGGGGCGTTATGTATGTGCGTGTGTGTGTATGTGTATGTGTGTGTGGGATTGTGTGACACCACCACCACCCGCCCCTTTGCGAATGCACGTACGCACGCACTAAAGCACTCAAGCAACGCACACATGCGGACTGCGCCAACAATGCAGGTACCTGTACATGGACGGGTCGCTGGGTCTGGACATCAAGCTAACGGGCGAGCTGTCCACGAACATGCTGTCGCCGGGTGGGTGGGTGGGCGAGGGGGGAGGAAGGGAGGGGCGGGGAGGTAAGGAGGGAGAGGAGGGAGGGGAGGGAGGGGGTCGGTTGGGGAAGGCTGAGGGCAGGAGCGGGGGAGACGGGCAGGCCGGCAGGGCAAGGACGAGTGAAAGGGGGAGGCGGGTAGGAATGTGGGAATGGTCACGGTACTGGGCAGCACCAGCACTGGGCCTGCCGTAGGCGGCGTGGGCGGGGGCATGGCGGTGCAGAGGCGGCGGCGGTTGCCTGGTGGCTGCCTGCACGCCTGCCCACACGCGCGGACACGGCGCCCCCGCACTCCCATGCAAGCAAGCAAAAGAGCGGCGCGTATGGTTGATCAAATAAATGCCACCTTGCCAATGCTGGATTCTGTATGTACGTGGCGTGCATGATGTGTGCGCGCGTGTGTGTGTGTGTGTGTGTGTGTGTATGTGCCGCCACACGTCATGCTGCACGTACAGGCGAGGACCCCAACGCCCCCGAGTACGGCACTCTGGTGAGCCGCCCGCCTGGCTGCCTGACTAACAGCTAGCTGGGGTGGCTAGCTGGGGTGGCTGGCTGGGGTGGCTGGCTGGGGTGGCTGGCTGGGGTGGCTGGCTGGGGTGGCTGGCTGGGGTGGCTGGGGTGGCTGGGGTGGCTGGGGTGGCTGGGGTGGCTGGGGTGGCTGGGGTGGCTGGGGTGGCTGGGGTGGCTGGGGTGGCTGGGGTGGCTGGGGTGGCTGGGGTGGCTGGGGTGGCTGGGGTGGCTGGGGTGGCTGGGGTGGCTGGGGTGGCTGGGGTGGCTGGGGTGGCTGGGGTGGCTGGGGTGGCTGGGGTGGCTGGGGTGGCTGGGGTGGCTGGGGTGGCTGGGGTGGCTGGCTCACATGGCGCTCACTCTGGGAGAAGAAGGGGAAAAGGGCAAAAGGGCACAAGGGGGAACAAGGCCGCTGGCAACGTTCTGACGTTGCTAAACACCGCAGCCGCACTGCAAGTACACGCATGCAAGCTATGATACACTGCGCTGTCTTCATCCACTGAGCCACTGACACGTACTCGCTCAGAGTACGGTACATATTGCAGGCACGAGAAGTGCGCACCACCTTGTAACACGCATGTTGCACACGCTCACGCATGTTGCACACACGCATGTTGCACACGCTCACGCTCACACGGATCTCACACGGCTCTCACGCGGTGCTCACACGGCGCTCACACGGCGGCTCCTGCACACGCTCTCACACACGCACGCAGGTGGGGCCGGGCGTGAACGCGCAGCACCACCAGCACATGTTCTGCGCGCGCCTGGACCCGGCGGTGGGCGACGAGGACGGCGGCCGCGGCGTGGTGGGTGGGTGGGTGGGTGGGTGGGTGGATGGGCTGCTGGGGGGTAGGGGTGGTGCTGGGTAGGGGTGGGGCTGGTGGAGGGGGCTCGGTGAGTTGGGAATTGGGGATCGGGGTTGGGGAGGGACGGGAGGGAGGGGAGGGGAATGCGAGGGGCGAGGGGAATGAGGGGTACGTGCGCCGTGTGGGGAGCTTACAACGGTTGAATGCTCACTCGCATCACTCGCGCGCTCTCGGCTCGCACGCCTCCCTTAACCGCCTCCCGCTGCTGTTTGACACCAGCACCCCACACCACACCGCTGCCCCTCTAGCCCCTCCCACACCACACCGCTGCCCCTCCCACTCATCGCCGCCAGGTGGTCAAGGAGCAGGACGTGGAGACGCTGCCCTGGGACGGCCTGACCAACCCCTACGGCAACGGTGGGTGCGTGGGTTTGCGGGTGGGTGGGTGCGGGTGGGTGCCAGGGACTGGGTGGCGGGGCAGTGCTGCAAGAACTGCTCAACGTCCAACGCTGCAACACAACCCACGCCAACGTGTCAGACCGCGTGGGTGCTAGCGACGATGGCCGTAGCGGCGGCGGCGGCGGCGGCAGCGGCGCAGCGCAAGCAGCCTGCAGCATGGCTTACACGGCCACGGCGCGCCCATGCCGCGGCGCCAGCTGGCCGTTGCTGGCGCCGTGCCCGCCCGCCCGCCCGCCCGCGCGTGGGCTGACCGGTCCTGGTCCTGGTGGGGCCCATTATGCACCGTGCGACCGGCCCTGCGCCATGCATGCATGCACTTGTGCAAAGTCGCTTCGCAAAGTCAGAAGACGCACACGGCCCCGCCTGCCACCCACGCACGCACGCACGCGCCTACGACCTGCCCCGCCCGCCTACCCGTGACCCACATGGCCATTCATGCCTCTTCTCCTCGGCGGCGCTCCGCTGCTTGCGCCTGCTCCCGGTGCCCCCCGCGCCCACCCCCCATAAAGGCCACGCTCTCCTCCTCGTTCGTTTGGATTGGGTTGTTGGTTTATTGGGCTGGACACAATAACCCACCCCACCCCACCCCACCTGCTGCCTCCTCCTATCGCCTCAACCACCAACTCTCACGCACGCATTCGTCGTGTGCATTCCACTCACGCTACGCCGCACACCACGCTACGCCACGCCGCACACCACGCCACGCCTCCTCTGTCCTCTCGCTCCTCGCCCACCACCACCAACCACCAACCACCAACCACCGCCACCAACCACCAACCACCACCACCAGGCTTCCGCACGGTGGAGACGGCGCTGACGTCGGTGCACGCCGCCCAGCGCTGCATCGCGCCCGAGCGCGGCCGCATATGGAAGTTCGTCAACCCCCAGGTGAGAGCGAGCAAGGCATCATGGGGGAGTGGCGCGGGAGTGGGAGGGGCGTGGCGGGAGGGGGGGTAGCCATCCATGGATGGTGTTTAATCAATAATGAAGTGCCGATGTCCAGAGGTACAGGGGGGGGGTTGTAAGTACCAGCCCAATAAACCATACCCAATGCACAAAGAGCGAGTAGGAGAGCGTGGCGGAGGGTAGGGGTGGGGTGGGGTGGCACGGAGTAGGGAGAACGGGCGGAAGAGGGAAGGAGGGTTTGGGGGGAGAGAGAGAGGTGGCGGGGCGTGTGTCGATGTCGGTGCAGTAGCTATGTAGTGCGAGTGTGATGGGGAGGGAGGGGAAAAGGAGGAGGGGCGCTTGCGAGGGCCCCGGCCCCATGCCACACGCGCCGCCACACCGCCTGACGGCACATACGCGCACGGCGCACCACCACCACTGCCACATACCGCACTACACACGACTGACAAGCAAACGCACGACCGCCACAGTCATAATCAAGCCTCTCCCGTATGAACTCTAGCACAACAGCCACATACACACGCACCGCTCCTCAAATCCCACGCGCACACACACACGCACACGCACACACGCACACGCACCCGGCGGCCTACCCTACCCTGCCCTGCTGCGATGCCGCGCAGCTGCTCAACCCCGTCAGCCGCCAGCCTGTGGCGTACAAGTTGGTGCCCGCCGCGCACCCGCCGCTGGCCGCGCTGCCCGGCAGCCTCATCGCGCGCAAGGGCCACTTCGCAACCAAGCAGCTGTGGGTCACGCCGCACAGCGACCAGCAGGTGTGGGTGAGGGTGGGTGGGTCAGGGCGGGGCAGGGCGGGGTGTGCATGTGGGCAGGGTGCGTGGGTGGGCTGAACGGGACTAATGAGGGTGCGTGTTGCTAACCAACCCCACCCCACCCCACACACAACCTCTTCCCCCCCCCACACACACACACACCAAGCACCCCACAACACGTACGTACGCACCGCGCCCCGACCCACACAGAACTGGCCGGCGGGCGACTACGTGTTTGGCGCCAAGGAGTGTACCGGCCTGGCGCTGTGGACCCGGGAGGTGAGGAGTGTGCGGGGGGCGGGGGGCGGGGGGCGGGGGGCGGGGGGCGGGGGGCGGGGGGCGGGGAGAGGGAAGCGGAATGGGAGGGGTAGATGATGGCGGAGAGCAGCACGCACGCTTCGCGCCCACATCACCGCCCATCTACATTGCCGCAACACGCGCCATGCCGTCATTGCCCCTGCCGATCAATCTCCCCAAACCCACCTCAGCCCCCCGCCGCCCCACACGCATGCCCGTGCACACCCCCAAAACCCCACATCACGTACCGGTACCTTCACAAACTCACACCCCCTCCATACTCCCCCCCCCACACACACATCCCCCACACACGCACCCCATACACATAAACCACCCCACACACAAACCCCCGCAACTAACCAACCAACCAACCAACCAACCAACCAACAGGACGCGCCGCTGCTGGGCTCCGACCCGGTGGTGTGGTACTCGTTCGGCGTGACGCACGTGGTGCGGCCCGAGGACTTTCCCATCATGCCCGTGGAGGTAGGGGGTGTGCGTGTGTGCGTGTGTGTATGTGTGATATCAGGGGGCGAGGGGGTGCCGGCGGGGCGGGGCGGGGCGGTGGGGTAGTACATTCCAGAAACCAAAGCGACCATTGCAACCCGAACCCAAAGCGACCATTGCAACCCTGGGGGGTGGCGGGGGAGTTGTAAGCACCAGCCCATTCTATACAACCAGACCAAGCTAGCACAGGCGAAAGCTAAGGGAGGAAAAGCGAGGGGAAAGAGGAGGGGGTCAGGGGGAGGAGGAGCGAGGGGGAGAGGGCGGGGGGAGAGGAGGCGCAGATGGAGGAGGATGTGCGGGCCGTGTGGGGTAGGTGCAGGCGGTGGTAGGGGGGCACGGAGGAGGAGAGGTGCGAGCGCGGCGGCGCTAGCGGGGCACGCGGGCACGCGCACAGTACGCGCACACGCAAACCCTTCTGGCCGTTGCCCTGCTGCCCGCCCGGCTGCCCGCCCTGACCCGCTTCACGTGCCACGTGCTGCATCTCCTCCCCGCCTTTTACACACGCCCACACGCGCACACGCCCACACACACATATACACACACACACCTCCTTGTGCTTTCCTAACACACGCACATACACACACACGCAGGTGTGCGGCTTCATGCTCAAGCCCGCCGGCTTCTTCCCGCGCAACCCCTGCCTGGACCTGCCGTACGACAAGAACGCCGCGTCGGTTGACAACCACCACAACCACTCCAACGGAACAAACGGCAGCAGCGCCAACGGCAACGGTGGGTAGCATGGCTAGCGCTGCAGCATTGCTGGTGCTTCCTTTACCGTATTTTTTGTCGTTAACGCGTCATGTATGCCGTCATCATGGCGGCGGGTGCGGGTGCGTGGTCGAACCGGCCTAACGATCCCCCGATTTCTAGTCGCCGGCGCACTCCACACGTCTTCTTCGACTGCTTCAACCTAACGAGTATTTCGTTGTATTACCCTAATTGCATTACTCAACTCCGCTTCCTTTAGATTAGTTTAGTTTGGGCTGGTAACCACAAACTCCCCCCCCCCCCCGCCCCGACCCGACAACACACGTATCGTCCCCACCTATCAGTCCGCCGACAGCATACATAAATCATGATGGCGCTGTATTGGCCCGGTCCTCTTACTACCGGACCCTAGCTAGCTACCCCCTCAATATAATAATGCCGTAGAGCGTGACATCTATCTATCTGGACCAACCACCAACCGCCCATCATGTGCACGCAGGCAACGGCTGCTGCAACGGCAACGGCGGCGCGTAATGCGCGCATGGGGGCTGCTGTGGGCAAGCTCGCTCGCCAGGCAATCAGGTTGGCAGGCAGGCAGCGGCGCTGACTTGGCTTCGCTTGGTTGGTTGCTCGGTTGCACGTCACCGACATGCGCTAGAATGCGAATGCGGAATGCAAAAGCGAGGCAGGCGGGACGTTCGTTCTCGGTCAGGCTGATGGCTCATTATCATGTGTCATGGACGTTTACTTGAGGGCCGCGGCCGATGAGACAGGCATGGGCGGATAATCGTCTGGATGGGGGTGCTTTTGGGGCCAGAACAGGGATGCGCGCTCACTCGTAAGCGACCGGCGGCGCCAACATAGCTAGCTAGCACCTGTGCTGGCGCTGATAGACGGCGGTGGAGTGCGTACACGTGAGACTCATGTGGGCAACTATGAGGTAGGGCTAGTGTTTACCAGCAGCAGTCTGTATCATGGGCCCCTTGCCATGGATGTGAGGCAGGGGTTTGGATGGGCGCCGGCTGCTAACACTCGGGGAAAGCACCCTGTCCGAACGCGGTCCGAACGCGGTCCGAAGGCCACAGTCCGAACACAGTCCGAACGCGGTCCGAATCTGGTCCGAAGGCCCGTCTGTTCGGACCAGGGTGAAACATGATTCGGTCCGACGCCGGTCCGAATTACACCGTCCGATTCTGGTCCGATTCTGGTCCGATTCTGGTCCGAAACCTCGTCGGACCATGCACGTTCGGACCAGCCCTCTAGTGTTCGGACCAGACCGTTCGGACGCAGCGGCCAGCAGCTCATCCCAGCCATCCCGAAGCCGGTCCGAAATACACCGTCCGAATCTGGTCCGAAACCTCGTCGGACCATGAACGTTCGGACCAACCCTCAAGTGTTCGGACCAGACCGTTCAGACACACCAGCCAGCCGCTCATCCCGGCCATCCCGGCCCCTACCCCGCTCAGCCCGGCCCGCTCATCCCGGCCCCTACACCCCACTCAGCACGGCCCTCTCCCCAGCCATCCTGGCCCGCCATTCATCCTGGCCCGCCCGGCATGTTCATGTCGCTACGCTACGTGCGCTGCTTCTTGCCCTTGGGCTTCTGCTCCGTCTTGCGCTTCATCCCCTTCAGCTCCGCCTTGCGCTCCTCCTGCCCCGCCTTCTTGCCCTTGCCCCCCTTCCCGCCCTTCTTCACTGCCGCGATCAGTGTGTCTGCCATTGACATGGCCTTCTTGCCTGCCTCCTTCGCCGTCTGCTTCTGCTGCCTGGCCACCGGCGGCTCCTCGTCAGCCATCTCCTCGTCCTCCATCTGCTCCTGCTCCACCATGGCCTCCACCTTCTTCGCCAGGGCCTCCACCTTCACCTTGGGCACGGGCTTGGTGTCCTTGAGCTTGGAGAGGTCCGGGTTCACAGCCACTGTTGTGCAAGCACACCAGACACAAGGCAGAGGTAAAACCCTAGCCCGGGCCCACCCAGCCCGGCACCTCACACCTTGGAGCGGCCCATCATAAAACACGCCGCCATCATCCACGCCGCCCATGCCGCCGCTGCCACTGTCGCGGGCACTGCCAATGGAGCCCTCACCAGGGCCCATCTCCATGCTGTCTGATGCAGGAAGCTGTCCGCCACTTGGCCCGCTAGCAACAGCTGAGCCGCCATCCCCATCCCTGTCCCCGTCCCCGTGCGTGTCGCTGTGAGGCTGACTCCCACCCGATACAGCGCCGGTGCTTGACGAGAGGGGGGCCGACTGAGTTGCCGATTGCTGCTCGCTGGGTGCGTCCGGCCCCTGAGCGTCAGCTGTAAGGGCCGAGCCCTTGCCCTCGCCCCCTCCTGTGCCTGCAGATGGGCTTGCAGCCACACTTGCCGTATGCTGCTGCATGCTGGGAGATTCCGCCCGCACGCTTGGCACAGCGCCATGACCATTGCCCGGCGGACCCGCCACTGTGCTGCCAATGGGCTGGCGTGAGGCAGCCGCCTCACCCGTGGAAGCTTGCCTGCGAGGCGCTACCCGCCCAACCCCTGCTGCCCCGGGAGCGTGTTGAGCCTGCCGACGAAGATTGTACCGGATGGCACCAGCACTGAGGGCAGGGCCTGCACCCGAGCCAAGGCCAGGGCCAGGGCTGGGGTCAGGTGCGGGGCCGGGGTCTGGGCTGGGGGCAGCACGGCCGCGGCCACGACCACGGCCGCGGCCAGGGCCGCGGCCTGGGCCAGGCGGCCCGCCGCTGGGGCCGGGGCCGGGACCAAGGCTGGGGCCTGGGATGGGTCCAGCGATGTGGCCAGCCGCAGCAGGACCGGGGGCGGCACGGCCGCGGCTGTGGTGGCCACAGCCAGGACCGCAGCCGCTGGGGCCGGGGCTGGGGCCTGGGCTGGGGCTGGGGCTGGAGCTGGAGCTGGGGCTGTGGCCGGGGCTGAGGCTGGGGCTGGGGCTCCTGGGGTGACCACCCCTTGGGGAGCCGGGCTGGCCGGGGTGGCCGCCCGGGGGCGAGCCGGGATGGCCGGGATGGCCGGGGTGGGCGCGGGTGGTGGGCGCCCGTCCCCCACGCGTGCCCCAGACCCCGACACGTGTTGCTGCGCGGTCGATCACAACGTCATTGCTGAGGCTAGACGCTGCAGGGGAGCTAGACGTCGCAGGGGAGCTAGACGTTACATTGCTGTCTGCTGTTGATTGGCTAGTGGTCGCCTGATTGTCGAATGCCAGCCGCCGATTTTCCTCGTCGTCGGCCGCTTGAGCGGCCGGTTCTATGTGTGGCCCACCTAGCTCGGCTGCTCCACAGCGGGGAATGAACTTCTTGGTGGAGAAGTGGTTCTGTGCAAGACGTGATGTGTTGAAATGCAGGCTGCAACTCTGGCAAGTATAGGACCCGTTTGCGTGTTGAAGAGCGTTGCCGTTAAATACATGTCGCGGCCAACGCAAATGCTGCGGTATTAGCGACGTGTCCGCCATGGCGAGCGATAAGTGTTTTGGTGCTGAAGGCACAGTGCCATGCTAATATATGCCACGACTAATGATATAGTTGAAAACAAAACAGTGTATTGGGAGCTTTCGAGTTAATCACAGCTTGTCAGTAACCGCATACCCATGCGGTGTCGCCGTGCCTGCAGGCCGCCCTGTTGCCCTGCCCCTGCCCGGCTGTCCGAAACCCCTGGTCCGAAGGTCCGTCGGACCAGGTTCGGACCAGGTTCGGACCAGATTCGGACCACGCACAGCCACGTTCGGACCACCCTGGTTTCCCCGAGTGTAACGAGCTGGTGAGTGGCTGCTGCGAGCCAAGGAACGAAGAAAGCCGAGGTGGGTCAACCGGGGCAATGCGCGGGGCGTCACGATGCGAGCAGCTGGTGAATGCGGTGATGGAGCCTGAAGTAATGCATGCAGGTGGAGTGAAGCGAGGGGGATGGGCACGGGGTGATGTTGGGGCTGGTAGTGACCGCTCAGTGAGTGATCATGTGGACTGCTTGGCAAGGCTGCTGGTGAGAAGTCTTCTGAATGGCGTGGCGGCGTTTGCGCGTGCGTCCTGCTGGATGGACCATTACGTGCTTGATTGGCGTGCCATCCGAAAGGGGTTCGACCAGGGATGGTAATGAGTAGGTAGGCGTGTATATGCGCGTGGGGTTTTTTGTATGTGCGTGGATATGGTGCGTGAGGCGTGCAACACACGCGAGTAGTGCAAGTAGCCAGAGTACTAAGCTGCCTTGCGCAGTTGCACGCCGCCGCCGCTCCCGCCGCCTTGTAATATACCTGTGCATTTCATCCGCCCACCGTCAGCAGCGGGGGCCTTGCAAATGAACACGCCTGTGAATGCCCGCATGCGCGACAGACGGCCTATCGGGATGCGAATGCGGTCATGTGGCGGGCGGCGGTGTGTTGCTGTTGCGGCGGTCGGTCTAATCGCTGTGGCATCTGTCGTACGTCGTCGTGAGAGTGGGATTGTGCGCGCGTGGGCGTGTGAAGACGGGGGAACACATCCATCACCGATTGAGGGTCATGTTGGGCGCCACGTGCGCCGTACGGCATGTCGGCATCAAGGGAGTGCCGCAGCAGCCCCGCAGCAGCCATGCGTCTGAGTGCTACCGTGTCCTTGACTGAGGCAGACCAGGGACGGGGCCTCCCCTGAGGCAGTAGCGGCAGGCGGACCGCCGGCAAGCAAGTGCATGCATGTGGGCTGCGCGCTCGGAAATTGTAGTGGTCTATCGAAGGGATTACCTATCCCTGGGACCAGCAGGGCTATGCATACATGCACACATTGCGCGAGGCCGGCTTCACAGCCGTCTACCTTGCCACGAGGGCGACAAGGGTTCCCCTGTGTCAGGGAAAAGGGGCTCAGCACTCCACTGTCTGAGGCCGAACGTACTCATCGCCCGGACATACCGGGGTCGGTTGGCTTGCCCCTTTCCCCGAAGGGGGAGGGGCGGAAGCCCTTGCGGTCACCCCACGCGGTCACCCCGATCGGCCCTCGGTGCTAGCAAAACGTCATTTGCGGAAGGTCGGTGTCTGCGATAAAGCGTGAGGACGTAACAAAAGGTCCATGTATACCTTGAGATGAAGGGTTACGCTCGTTTTTGTGGCACGCGACGTGTTGCGATGGTGGAACAATCGCGACCAAGATCGCGACCAGCGCCCAGGCAAATCACGAAGCCACTATCAATCACACAAGAACCCACCTGTTACTCTACTTGCATACAGCTGCTCGATACTGACCAGTCTGCTGACCAGTGGCCATTTTACACATGCGTGCAAAACTCGCTGGTCCACGCGCTATATAGGCGGCGTCCCCTGCGCGCAATAGTTGCAAAGCGGCGAAGCTCTGTTGGTGCTTTGCACCAGGCCGTTGTGCTGCAAGGCATCAAGCAAGGCAAACACCGGCAGCGTGACTGCATTGTTGTATCGTTGCATTGCTGTATCGCTGTATCGAAATGAATCGACTGGACGCAGAACTAGAGGCCGCGGGCCTGAGGCGCATGCCATCATACGAGTTCCAGGTCGGGAACTGTTTATTTGACTTTGTATCGGCCTGGCAATGCAGAACTTCCACATGCGCTGCCCAGCAAGTCTGCATTCCAACCCAAATCCCCAATACAATCGTGTCAGGAGCTAGCGGGTGACCGGACCCAGCAAGGGACGTGGCGTGGCGTGTGGGACGAGCGGAGGGTGGGAGGGAGACCTGTGCCAGCCATCCCGGCCACCGGGGTCGGAAAGCCATCCAGCGGCTGCAGGCATCCTTCTGTGCCCGGCCAAGCATCCCGCCTGCCTGAAGACGGCCCGCCACACCCATGTGACAGACCCCGCCCAGCCATCCCGCCTGGCTGTGTCGACCCGACCGGGCCATCCAGAATTCGTCGCCCAGCCATCCCGCATCCCCGTGGCCGACCCTACCGGGCCATCCCCCAGTAGCCTGCGGTCCGCGTCCAGCGGCATGTCCATGCCTTTTGGCTCCCCTCAGTGCGCAGTGTGTTGCTAGCTGATCCGTGCACTTGCATGGGCCTGCATGGTGCTGAGCGTGCTGCTGCCACCAGGCGGTACTTCGGGGCCGCTTAATGCGTTTCTTGCAGTGGCAATATACATAATCGATAGAGTGTTTGATTTTCTTATGCGTAGAACCCAAGGCGACATTACATGCGCAGGTTTGAGGAACATCCCGAGACGAACCACTGGTTCGCTCTTCCACTTTCGCTGTAATAGTCCCTGTAGCGTCCTTATTTGCACCCCATATGTAGTTCTTGCAGCCCCTATACTATATTCGCGGCCAAACGCGCTGTCGCACGGCGTTGTCGTCGCTGCAAACAATCCTGCCATCTTGCGAATTTCTCAGGGTCCCTGTCCGGATAGTTCATGTATTATACACATTTTGACATGTATAGTAAGCATATAGTCCCAGACTGTCCTTTGCGACCGATGAGGAGGCGTGTCCGTGCACACAACACACAGGTGCCCGGATACTATCCCCCATGATCCCCTTCCCCGGCTGTCGATTCTCGCAGTCATCCATTTGCTCTGCGACTCTACTCCCGCGTTCCTCCATGGATCCGCGCTAGCCATGCAGCTGCTCTCTGGTTGGGTATGCCCGCCAATCCGACATCCCTGGGCAGACCCGACCCAGCCATCCAGCAGCCCCGTCCCAGGCATCCAGCCTACCTGGGGCGGCCCGACCCAGCCATCCCGCCGACCCCGCCCATGTATGCGACAGACCTGTGACGACCCGGTAGAGGACTGCAGCAGCCCCCCAAATCGGGTTGCACCAACCATACCAAAATCGCCCATCCCCGAAGTTCCCACCCTCCTGGACGAGTAATACCCAAGCGTGAACGCGTGTCGTGCCTGTCGTAACAAGGGAGGTGGTCCCCGTGAAGCACGGGAAAAGCGGGCTGATCCCGCACCACATCCACCGTCTGAGGCCGAAGGTTTCGAAACTACCTCATCTCCCGGACATAGCCGGGGTCGGTTTGACCAGGCACCGCCCACCAAATTACGTCCAGCAGTAACGTCCCGCTAGTCCACCTAAACCGCACACGCCATGCTCGCATAGACGTTACTAATTAGACTCTGGCAGGCCTCAACCTATGCGCCGGCGCCGCTTTCTAGGCGACGTTGCGCCCTCCTCCTCCACGTGGCCCTCCCCGCCCCCTCCGCGACACACATGCGCGCTGCAGCTACCGAGCCCATGGCAGCTGTTGGTGGGCTGAGGGCCGTGGCCGCCGCCACCACCACCGCCGCTACCATCACCAGGCCCTGGGCCACCACCGCCACCTCCATCACCGGGCCCAGGGCCGCCGCCGCCGCCACCACGGCGCAATGCAGCAGGCCTGGTGTTACCCAGCAGCATCTCAATTAGAGCGTGGCGCATGTTTGTTGCCGAGTTGGCGTCGCGCCCCTGAGGTTGGTGCAGCAGTCATAGCAAAGTCAGTGACAGTCATGGTCAAGGTCGAGACTATTTAACCCAAGAAGCCCTTTGTCCTGGCACGCGGTATTTTCTACAGTGTTTCTACACGACCTACCCACACAGTCCCGCAGTGTTGGCACACTTGGACGTCGCGGGCGCGCGAACCACCGAACGGTATCACCGTTTGCAGGCAGCGCTGCCCATTGTCGAGCAAGCGCCGCCCACACTTCGCACACACCTGCAGTCAAGCGTGAACGTGTGTTTGCCTCAAGTCCGCAGCATTAAATTCGCTCAGCTCAAACTTTACCTGGCTGGTGAAGTACTCGTCCACGTACACCACCAGGTGCGCATATTTCTCGACCAGCAGGCGCAGAAGAGCCCGGTTCGGGCCCCTGCCTTTCCTGCAATCAGTATCCGGCAGTTAACAATCAAATGGTAACACGAACGCAACCCACTGTCTCGGCACTGACCTGCTTACAATGCCGCCGTAGCCAGTGTTGGCGTTGCCCCAGCCAACAATGACCTCCTCCTTGGGCCGTCCACCCGCCAGCGCCTGAGCGGTTTGCTCAAGCACCTGCACAAATACGACAAAGCGCATTTTAGGTGCCAGAGACGAGGCTCGGAGGTGGTCAGATGGCAGGTGGCAAGGACGAAGCTAAACGCACACCTTTTGAGTCCTGACGTGGACGGTCAAGCGCCACCGCCGCTGGCCCCACTGGCGGTAGTGCCGTAGGATGTGCCACAATCCCAGCGTACGTGCTGGCGCTGCCACGGCTGCATTTCCGCCCCCGTAGAGGTACTGGATGCGCAGCGTGTGGTCCTCATGTGATGCAACCCGTGCACTGGGGATCCCGGCCTGCCAACGCTGGAGTGCGGGCTGCTCCCGCAGGCGTGCCTGCTGCCAGAACTGGCGCGCTGTCTGCCCAGTGCGCTTGCGATAGCCAGCGCCAGACAGCTGCACGTAACATGCACGCTGCTCACGGCGCCGCTTGGTCGCAGCGCGCCTGTGCTTGCGAGTGCGCCGGCCGCGCCACCCACGTGACTTCCGCCGCCAACGCCCACACACGCACCCACGCCTTCCGCGCCCGTGACAGCCCCGTTGGCGCTTTCGCCACCGCCTGCCACCGCGCCCGATACCCCGAAGCCGCCTATTTCGCCTGCGGCGCTTTGCGCGCTCCCTCCGTCGTTCAATCAGTTTATGCCAGTATGATACTTTTTGCCGACGCAGCCACGCACCTGCGCCTGCCTGTCGTAAAAATGTTTTAGTGAAACCGCTGCCCTACGAGCGCGGGTCTACCGACATGTCTGTCGTAGGTGCAAGCTGCTGTGTGGCATGTTGTTATGACGTGTGTCTGTTTACATTCATACCTGGCTGCGGGTCGGGGGCCTGAAACCAGGCCCGGAGGACATTTGAGGTAATTTCGCACACTGCACTTATTATGAACATCCTCCAGGGCTCGTACCTTCCGGGAAGAGGCCCGGGAGCAGGTGAAAGATTGCACCCAAGTCCCATCTTTCCCACGGCGCCTCAGGACCATTTTTTAGCGTTTGGGGGAGCTTCGCCCCCTCCCCCAACCCCCCCCCCCAAATAGTGCTGCGGGGAAAGATCAGGGGCCCAAAACGGCCCGGGGACTGGAAAGAAAGGAACCCCAGAACGTCTTTCCAGGGACCAACTCGGGGGCCAAAACCTTTCAGGAAAGACGAAGATATTAGCACTGGCATTCTCCTCGTGATGTCGCCTTTCTGCTGGTATTCGGGTGAGCCGGGTTGCTAGGTGGTAGGAATGCGTGCTCCTTTTCGACAGTTTTCATAGAGGCCCGGGCCCGGTACGGCAGTTGAGCCGGTGCCAACTGCCAAGAGTGCTGCGCACGAACACAAGCCGTGTCTTGCTTCGTGCTTACACGTACAGCCTGCGGGCTTTGCAACTATAGACATGCTCTAATTTGCGAAACGAAAGCGTAAGCACACCACCCGATGTTGATGTCGTGTCTCGCAAGCAGCATGAGAAGAGGGTGAGCGGTAAGGCGTAGTGCGCGGCCACATTACCTCCGAGAGACCGCTGATATGAGCCGGCCCAATACCGCCAGGAGGCTGTAAGCTATACGGTTCGGACTGCTGAGCTGAGGGCGCGCTGGGCTGGCGCAGCCTGGCTCGAGGTGTGACCAACCTGAAAATCGCCAGCGCCACCGGTGCCCAGCACGACATGCGTGGCAAGAGAGGGGAAGGAGCGTAAAAGGAAGAGGAAACGAAGACAAGGAGGCGAGGCAAGGCAACGGGTGGGCAAGCAAGCAAGCGCAACTAGCGAGGCAAGGCTGCGCGGTGCTGGGCTGGGGGTGGACGGGCTGCACTGGGGGCTGCAGCTGCGGCTGTTGAGCTATGAGGTTGCAAACGAGTAACGAAAAACGGAAGCGAAACAAACAAGTAAATAAGTACGGACACCGGAGCGGTCGAGTGAACTGCATGGCTCATCCCCGGTCGTACGGCGTGCGGCATGGGCGAGGCAACAGAGCAGGCGAGTGACGGGTGCGGACCGCATTGCGGTTCCCCACACCCGTCATGAACTATACTGTGGCAAGACCAACGTTTATCCTAAGCCATCAATCCATCATAGAGTCAGCTGGCACTGAGTGGTGCGTATTCCTGTAATGCGCCCGCAAGCTAGCTGTGTCGCTTCTATTGCTCCACGCCTGCGCGAGGACCGCAAGCGTGCGAACCCAGCACGAAGCAAGGCAAGGCTTGCGTTCGTGCGCAGCACTCTTGGCAGTTGGCACCGCCTCAACTGCCGTACCGGGTCCGGGCCTCTACGACAAGGGGTGTCAGCTGGAAAATGGGCTGAGCCCCAACATGGTCACAGGCTGGGTGGCTACTTCAAGCGAATGAGCTTTAGACCCGTGCCGACGATGATCCAGCTCAGGGCTTAGGACTCGGCCAGCACAAGGCACGCGTGTGTATGTCCCACACGCTGTCCACGCGAGTTAAGGGTCCCCTTGCTGCCAATCCCAAGCACGTGTTGCCCTCTAACGCGCTCCAGACGTCATCGATGCCGGACACTCCTTGGGCTGGGCGCGGGGTGGGAGCGACCTCGGGGCTCCTCGGCATTTTAGGTGGGGCGACAGACATGGCTCCACAAGTTGCCACAAACTCGCGCGTTAGTTCCACGAGCTGCTTGCCGCCAACATAGACGGCTTTATAGACCCTATAAACGCGGGCGTAGGTGACTATCCTCGCGACCTCGCGAAAATCAATTGTCCATGGACGCGCAAAGGCACTTCTCGCTCCGCCCGAATTTTCCCTGCCGCCTATTTACATGAATAGACAACAACAAATACTAATACGTGGCAGTCGCAGTTTGTGCCAGTATGATACTTTTTGCCGACGCAGCCACGAACGAACGAACGAACGAACGCACGCACGCACGCACAGACAGGGGTGTTTTGGGGGGGCTTCGCCCCCCCCTTCCGGGACGCTTCGCTGGGGGGGCTCAGCCCAAAAAGGAGCACGCATTCCTACCACCTAGCAACCCGGCTCACCCGAATACCAGCAGCTCATGACAATTGGACAATCAATCCTGCACGCCATCTTGAAAGATGAGAAGTCAGAAGTGCTGCGGAATCGCTTAGATACTGATATGCGAGGGTTTACACGACACGTCTGGACTCTATAGGGGCAAGCCGTGGTACTGCGTAGCGGTAGGCGTTTGAACAGGCACCAAGCCAAACCTAGGTGCCCAACAAAAACATGCGCTAAATTGTCGCGGCACCACAGCAGCAGGAGCCAGCCAACACGCACTGCAGGAGCCAACAGCAGCCGCACTTCTTGTCGTACCACTGCTGCCTACAACACCACAGGCGGCCTTGCTCGCCCCACTGCGGACCGCTAACTAGACACCAGTCAGCTCCTCAGCCCGCGCGCTTGCGCCGTTTCTTGGGCGGCGCCGCGCTCTCCTCGACTCCCCCTCCACGTGGCCTTGTCCGCCCCGTCCGCTACCAACATGTGCACCGTCACCGCCGCTGCTGCCGGGCCCCGTGTCGCCACTGCTGCCGGGCCCCGTGTCGCCGCTGCTGCTCGGCCTGAGGGCGCCAATGTGTGCGCGCCGGCGGCCCTAGTGGCAAGCAGCAGGGAGGCTCCACGCCGGGGCATTTTGTCTGTACAATCAGAATATGTCGAATGCTACTCGCGATGGGTGGCAGGCTTGAACGCATGAAGTCGCTACATACGGGGGCAGGCACAGACAGCCCTAGTCAGGGAACGAACGGGAAAGGCCCCCAACGGGCTCAGGGACCCTCGCAGTACGCTCGGCACACTTTTGCCCGCGGGTCCCTCCTCGCCCGCCAGCGCATTAATCATTTGCAAGTTACAGCTGCTAGATACACCTGAGCCACCAGTTTAGGGATTCAGGCACGAGTTGCCAATGGATGGTGTGTCAGGTCATTGTCCTTTTGGGTTTGCCACCCCAATTGTAGCATTCGCTCGTTTGTTTCGCAATAGTACATTACAGCGCATCTATCGCGCCTAAATTATGCTGGAAGAGGCACATTCAGGACACTGTACCTTCCTGCGGGCGAAAACTTCCACGCTCGATTGTCCGGGCCCGTGTCAATGGCTTCTGCACTAGAATATAGGATATAAAAGCGCCTCGTCGATCAGGAAACCGGTCGGTGCTCGTGAAACGGAGAGAGATGTTCCTGTGTTGCGGGCCGCCGAAGCCCGTGCTAGAGCAGCCAGAGGCCCACGAGGTGAGTTGAATATGTTGTCGGCGCACAGTCCAGGGCCGGCGCGACAGGGACTGCCTGGAAGCGAATAATTTGTCGTCTTCCCCACGTGAGGCACGCCCTCCACAGACCTGCACAACGAATCTCCAAAATCCTCGCGCTCATCGTATTACAGGATGCCATTGAGGAATTGCGGTGTCGCGTGGCTGCCGCTGCGGGTCTGCCCTTGCATGCCCTTCTTTCCGAAGTCGCTGAGCGCTGCCAGGCCACTTGCAATTGCGCCGCTGTAGTCATCAGGTATGCTGCTACGATGTGGATGGGTGTCGACCACTGTCAGCTTGCTGCCAAAACGGGTCAGGGCCAACTGGGGTTTCGGTTGTCGGGCCGCGCCGACCCCGCTGTAATTTACAATATCCTACATTCCTAGCGGGCGATCACAGGGAGGAGATGTCTGATACTGACATGTCATAATAAGTAATGATGAAAGCCACCCGCTGCTTTGGAGGGCTCCTCTCGCAACTTGACGAGCTCGCTCGGCCTGGCCATCCCGCGCAATCCTCAGCATCCTCGGCGCCTCCCAAGACCTCGCGAGCCTCACAGTGCTCGGCAGCTGCGGGGCCGAGTCCTACATCGCTCCTCCGGGACGCGTGCTTCCGTCTCCATGGGGCACCGCGAAGCCGGCCGTGGGGGCGTTCGGCGGAGCTGCCGCTGAGCATGGCTGCGGGACCTCCGCTGCTGGTACCACGCCAACGACAAGCAACCCGTTCTGCCAGCAGCCCCACCTCGCGTCCTCCTTGCACGGCGGCGGCTCGGCATTGTCGCTGCAGCAACCGACGCTGAGCAAGGCCGGCGGCAGCAGCGCCGTTTTCGAGGCGGCGGCGGTGCCACCGCGCGGCCTGCGATGGAAGGTGCGTGGGGCCTCAGGGCACACCGCGACCGCATCATCAGTCCGTGGGAGGAGGGGTTGTGGCAGGGATGGGTGGGTGGGTTTTGGTTACCAGCCCAAACTAAACCAATCCAAAGGAAGCGGAGTTAAGCAATGTAGTCAAGGCGATACAATAAAATACTCGTTAGGTTGGGGTAGTCGAAGAAGGCGGGGGCTGTGGTGGCATGCTCTGCTGGCCTCCTGCTGCCGCAATGCAATTTGCGGCCTTCAATCACAAATTATCCCTTACCTTACCGCTCGCACTAACTCACGCAGAGCGGCTCGGAGCTGGTCCTGCCCTTCGAGTGGCACCAGCTGCTGGGGCAGGTGCGGTACGCGGAGGCGGTCGCACTCGGCGCGGCGCTGGAGCCGCTCCTCGTCAACAAGCGAGTGGTGAGTTGCTTGGTGGATGGTGAGCCCAGTGCGTCAGCGGCTGAGCTGGATGCGGTAGCCAGCGCGAGATAGAGAGCGCTTTTACTTATTACCTGCTGCACGCGGCTCGGTGCATGGCTCGGTGCCGCATGCAGTTGCTTGGTTGCAGGCGCCCATGATGCCCATGTGCACCTACGTGCGTGCTTGTACATACGATCTGGTGCATCCCCACCTATCCCCATCGCTTAACACACAGGTGGGCGGGCTGCTGGTCATTTGCTACAGCGGGATGCTGCCGCCGGCGCTGCCGCTGGCGTCAGCCGCAATCGCCGCCACCGCCGCCACCGCCGCCCCGGCGGCGACGTCTTCGGCTGCAGCGGCGGCGGCGTACGTGTCCACAAACCTCACCTGGGCTGGCGACAGCGAGAAGGCGGTCGCGAGCATGATCGGAGGCGGCGCTGGCTGGGCATGCGACAAGAAGAACGCGACGGCAGGCGGCACCAGCAGTAGTAACAAGAGCAAGCTGGGCAAAAAGACGGGCTCGAGCAACGGCGGCGGTTCCCTGATGACCGGCGCTGCAGGAGCGGCGGCGGCGGCGGCCCCGCAGCGCAGTGGCACCAGCTTCCTGCGGCGCCTCATGTCTTCCTCGGGATCCATGGCGGCGGGCGGCGGCGGCGGCGGCGGCGGCAGCGGCGGCGGCAAGGCGCCGCACGCGCCGGCACTCGTCAGCGGGGGCGTGCCGTCGCCGGCGCTGCTGCGAGGCGTAGCCTCGGTGGTCGCGACGTCGGCGCTGGCGCCGCATCTTCGCACCGTATCTCGGGTGGGTGCAGGGCTCGTACCTTGTTTTGGGGAGTTTGTCTGGGCCAGACCTTCCGGTCCCTTACTGCTGGATTATTATATTCTCGCAAGGTCAAAAACCCATTTTCTGGGGGGCAAGCCCCCAATCACTCCCCCAGAATATAGCTAAAATCTGAACTTGCCGTGCCAAGGCTTTACAATGCTCAGAAAACGGTCAAAATGTTCCTTTTTAAGTTTTTCGCTTGGAATCATTTAAGATACGAGGCCTGGGTGGGTGGATGGGTCACCGCGTGCTTGCGTGCTCATTGCTCGACTCACCAATCATGGGCCGGGTCTTGTGGGCCGCGACCTCCTCCCCTTGCCTTGCTTGAAGGAGGCGACCGGTTTCACCACACTTTGCCCTCCACCCCCCGCCCATCCATGGATGGCTACCCCCCATACGTTCTGTGAAGTGCCACTCATCACTTTGTTGCTTCTGCTGTGCTGTGATGTGCTATGCTGTGCTGTAGATCTGCACGGCCGCCCAGTCGCTGGTGGGCGCCGCCAGCCTCAACGAGCTGGCGTCCGTACTGTCGTACGCCCTAACCGAGGCGCTGGCGTCCGAGCTCCACGTCAGACTGGCGATTCGGCTGGCCATCGTGCCGCCGTCGCACTACGGCGGCGGCTCCGTGCACCTCCTGACGGGCGGCGGTGCTGGCAGCGGCGTACTAGCGGGCGCTAGCGGTGCGGCTGCCGCGCCGCAGTACGCCTACCTGCTAGCCCCCAGTAGTGCCGGCGGCGCTGGCCAGGCGGGCTACGCCGCCTCAGAGAACGGCACTGCGCCGCACGCCGGCAGCGGCGGTGGCGGCGCCGCCGGCTCGCTGTCGTTCACGGCTGTTGGCAGTAAGCCGCTGGTTGGCCCCATGGGCGAGTGGGTGCCGACGGTGGCGGCGGTGGCGGCGGCGGCGGCGGGGGCGGCGGTTGGTGGCACCGGCGGCGAGGCAGACGAGCGGGCCACGCCGTGTCTGAACGGCCTCAAGCGGACGGTGTCGGAGAACGTGTCGGTCAAGATGGGGCTGCTGCACGGCAGTGGCGGCGCCGGCGGCGCCGGTGGCAGCGGCGGCTTGGGCGGCGGCGGCGGGATGGGCGGCGGCGGCCGCGGCGCAGATTCCAAGGTGGGCATATAGCGGCTGCTGCCACGTCAGCGTGTAACCGCTTGTCGGGCCTTATGATTGAGCGAGCCTCCTACTCTGGCACGTACTGTCATGCGCTGTACATAATGCGAATGCGAAAGCTGCTGCTGACCTGCTTCTATACTTGTTCGCATGTTTGTGCATAACGTACGGATAGATGCCTCATGCCTTATTACTTGCATGCGTGTGTGCATGCATGTGCATGTGCCGTATGTGAGCAGGCCACGCCATTCGCGCTCCAGTCCTCGCTCTTCATGAGCCTCCTCACCAGAGCCGCTGGCGGCGGTGGCGGCGGCGGCCGAGGCGGTGGCTCCGTGCGTGGCGGCGGCGGCGGCGGCGGCTCGGTCCGCGCCGGCGGCGCGTACGGCTCCGTCCATGGCGCTGACGTGTTCGGCCGAATCACTCTGGCGCCGTCGGAGGAGCCAACAGTGCGCGGCGTGATCGCGCCACCACGGGTGGCGGCGCTGACGGCGGCGGCCGGTAAGGACGGCGCCGCCGCCGCCAGCGGCAAGGACGGCGGCGGCGGGAGCAGCCGCCCCAGCTGCGACAGTAACACCGGCGGTTTCCCGAGTGGCGGCGGCGGCCTGGCGGGCGCGTTTGCGCGGGATGCAACCACCCACGGCCTCAGCAGTGTTGCCGGCGGCGGCGGCGGGCCAACCGCCGCTGCAACCGTCAACGGCCTTGTGGTACCGAACGTCAACTCCTGGCTCCAAGACGTGGAGCGGCCCTCCGCTGACGTGTCACTCATCGTGCTGCAGCAGACACGTGGCATCGGTGGCGGCGGCGGCGGCGGCGCCGCCACCGCCGGTGCCAACGCACCTGGCGGAAGTAGCGGCATGGGCGCCCTGCCGACCCAAAGCAAGCTGTCCATTGCTTCCGGCAGCAACGGCGGCGGCGGCGGCGGCGGCGGCGGCTCCCGGCGGCCCAGCGGCGCCACGTACAGCGCCGGGCCGGCGTGCATGGTCGTACTGTCGGGCGGCCCGCCGCCGCCCTTGGCAGCGGCGCCTGGCGGCGCCTGCTGGTGGCTGCGCGGCAGCGTCGCCGCCGGCGGCGTTTACGGCGGCGCCGCCGCCGCCGCCTCAACGGAGGGCCTGTACGGCAGCATTCATGCCGGCACCACCGCCACGGGCACCACGAACACCACTACTATGCCGAGCCACTCGACGCTTGGCACGCTTCCTCCCAAAATTAACAACAGCGCTGCCGCCGCCGCCGCCGCCGCCGCCGCCGGCCCCGGGTCCGAGGGCTGGGTGCACAGCCTGGAAGCGTCCATGCGCGGCGGCGTCGCCATCGAGCTGGGCGTCGTCAGCCGCGGAGATGGCGGCGGCGGCGGCGGCGGCGGCGGCGGCGGCGGCGGCGGCGGCATCGGCTCACCGCACGCGCCGCCGCCGCCATCGCCTACCCATGCTGCTGGCCTGCTGGCAGGCGGCTACGCCGGCGGCAGCGTGCGCCTGTTGCCTGGTGGTGGTGGTGGTGGTGGTGGTGGCGGTGCCATGGGCGCCGGCGTCGGTGGTCCGCACCTTGCGGTATACCTGTCGAGTCAGGAGCGGCTGCCGCCCACGCTGCTTCGTGCCATCAGGGAGCGCGGTCAGGCCATGCTTGCGGTGAGTGGCGGCGTCCTACCGTATCCCAAAATAATAGCCACGGTCCCAACTGGTCCCATTACTCAGTGCGCACCCCTTCGCACCCTGCTTCGCGCACGCACCGCTTCATGCACATCATGTCTGCAGGTGCTTATGCCCGCCTGCCTGTCCTCCCTGACCTCCGGCCCCGTCCGCGCCGAGGTCGACAACCTCGCCCGTTGCTCCGCCGCCCTGGCCGCCGCCGCCGCCGCCAGCGCCAGCGAGTCCGCCGGCGCCGGCGGCGGCGCCGGCGGCCGCGCCGCCAGCAGCCGCCGCCAGCTGGCGGCTGCCCTTGCCGCCGCCGCCGCCTCGGCCCCCGGCGGCTACGCCACCGCCGCCTCCGACGGCGCCATCAGTAACAATGGAACTGTTGCTGGCAGCGGCGGGAGCGGCTCTGCCCTGATGACCAGCAACCTCGCGCCGCGGTCGCTGCGAATGCCCATGAACATCGCTATGATCAGCGGTGGTGCGGCGGCGGCGGCGGCGGCGGCGGCGGCGGTACCGCCGCCGCCGCTGGCCGTTGCGCCAAGCGCACCGCAGGTGGCGGTGGCGGCCTTGCCGCCGTGGCCGGTCGCCTCCGCCAACCACGCACACCTGAAGCTGGGGTCCTGCCCGCCCAGCCCGCTCGCCGGCGGCGGTAAGGCCAACGGTAACGGCCTATTCGGCGCTGCTGGCGGCAGCGGCGGCGCTGGTGGTGCCGCCGCCGCCAGCGGCCGCGCAGCTGCTGCAGGCGGCTCCGCCGCCGCCGCCATCCCGACCGGCAGCACCGCCGCCACCGCATCGTACGGCACCATGACGCCGCCCCCCTCGGGCGTCAGCAGCCTGCTGTCCAACAACCACTCCCGTGTGATGGCGGGTGTGGGGCTGGGCATCACGCCCGGCACATCTGACGTCAGCGACGGCTTGCGCCTCACTGGCGGCAGCAGCGCCAACGCCGCCTTTGTCGCCGCCGCCAGCAACCCCGCCGCCGCGCCCGGCGGCATCGCCGCAGGCGGCGGCGCTGCCGCCAGCAGTAGCGGCACCCGCATCAGTGGCAGCAGCCGCGGCACACCCGAGACTGTGGCCAGTCTGGAGAGGGAGATCCACCTGATCGCGCAGCAGACCAAGTGGCCGGCCGCCGGCGGTGCCGTCAACGGCGCGGGCGCCGCCCCAAACGTTTCTGGCAACGCCGCAGCCACCGCCGCCGCTAACGCTCTCGACCGGGAAGCCAATCACACCTTTGGCGACCCCAGCTTCCGGAGTGGGCTCATGCCGCATGCAGCCGCCGCCGCCGCCGCCGGCGCATCTGCCGCCGCCACCGCGGCGACGGCGGCAGGCGCTGCCGCTGCTGGCTTCACCCTCGCCGCCGACACCTCCTCCCTCGGACTTGCTTCTACCTGCCTGCTCAGCGGCGGCGCAGCCGGCGGCACCGGCGGTGCCGGCGGGCCATTATCTTCCGGCGCTGCTCGCAGCAGCTATGCCTCTCGGCGCCTGCTGCAGCACCAGCAGCAGCTGTTGCAGTATCAGCAGCTGCAGGCGCTGGAGCAGCAGCAGCAGCAGCAGCAGCAGCAGCAGCAGCAGGCGGCGGCGCTGGCGGGCATCCTCGCATCGGTGGATGTGGAGAGCATGCAGCGCAACGGCGGCGGCGATGCGGTAAGCTAGCTATCGCATGCATTGTAGAAGGATGGTTCTGCAGAACCGTACTGCTGCTGGCCTGTCGTATGGCGGCTATCGGGTGCCCGGTTGCCGTACATTCGCCGCCGTACGTGCACCCAGCATGTAACACACTGCTGCCGTCCGGGTGATCCATTCCCGCACCGCACACACGCACGTCACTATGTACTGTGGCTACCACGTGACGCAGCACGTTAGCACGCACGCACCTCGATCGTCGTCCATCCATCCTTGCTTCCATCGCGTCCTTCCTCGTCCTTCCACCCTTTGTCCATCCACCCTTCCTCCATCCACCCTTCGTTCCTCCGTCCCCTGCTGGCCGACTGGAACTACTACTAACACACTGAATGGCTTCCATTCACATGCATGCATGCGCGCATGCAATCATGCATGCATGCATGCACGTGCGCACGCACGCAGGTGGGCCGCATGCGGCACAACCTGGAGCTGTGGGTGCGCGGCTTCGCGGAGCTGATCAAGGACCAGCAGCAGCAGCAGCAGCAACTGGCGCGTGGTGGCGGCGGCGGCGGCGGTCGCCATCGCGGCCACGCAGGAGGCGGCGGCGGCGGCGGCGGCCAGTCGGCGCAGGGGTGAGCCGTGCACATACTGCTGCGCGCTAGCTATTACCGCCGGTTGATTGATTATTGCGCCCTCCTCGCTTGACCATACATGTACGCGAGCGAGCGAGCCCGCTTGACACGTGGCTTGGGAGATGCTGTGCCGTACCCGCCGCGCCTTGAATTCCGCCTCATCACCTGTTTTTGTTGCCCCGCCCCCACCGAAACACGCCTCAGTATGCATGTCCATCCGGTACATGCGCCATGCGCTCAATTTCATACCACCTCGCCCACCCACCCAACTCATCACCTCACCAACCGCAGCACCCACCTCACCTACCGCCCACCCGCCGCCACCACGCACCCATACATCCACCCAGCCACGTGGCCGCTCTCACCCACCCACTCACCCACTCACCCACCCACCCGCCCACCCACGTGGCCCCGCCCGCGCAGCTCCTACGCGGACAGCGACCTGCGCTTCCTGCGTCTGCACACGCGCCTGGGCGAGGGCGGCGCGGCGTGCGTGTACGCGGGCGTGCTGCTGGGGCTGGACGTGGCGGTGCGTTCATGCGTCTGGTCTGGCCTGGTCTGGTCTCGTGCGTCGTGCGTGGTGGTCTGGTCTGCTCTGGTCCGTCTTTCCCTTGATTATTATTGACCCTGCCTGCTGCCATGCATGAGACGTTCTCCTAAATAGGCACCACCTGGTGGATTGCCCCATCCATCCACATGCATTAGCCGTACCGTATGTGCATTATTGTTGTCGCGCGCGTTGCTGCCGCACAAACACACACGCGCAGGTCAAGGTGATCACCCCGCCCCCCGAGGTCGACGCCGACGCGCTCGCCGAGGCCGTAGCCGCCAGCATGCTGCCAACGCCGCAGCGCAGCGCCGCCGCCAGCGCCGCGCCCAGCGGCCGCGGCGGCGGCGGCGGCGGCGCCATCAATGCTAAGGCCACCTGGGGCAGCGCCGAACCCAGCTCAGCGGATTCGGAGCCGGCGGCGCTGGCGACGGCGGCGGAGGCGGCCGAGGCGGCGGCGGCGGCGGCGGCGCAGCGGCGCGCGGCGGCGGTGGCGGAGGCGGCGGCGGCGGTGCGGCAGGCGCAGATGCGCGAGCTGATGCGCAGCGCGCGCGAGTGCGCGGTGCTCACCTCGGTCAGCCACCCCGCCATCGTACAGGTTGGTGCGTGCGGCCACGTGCGTGCACACATGTGCTTGAAAGATGCATGCGTGCGTGGTAACGTACGTGCGTACCGTACCGTACGTGTGTGTGGTAACGACTTGATTGGCGAGGTCGTTACTTATGTGGTAATAATAGTAGTGTCGTCTATCATGAAATCGCTCATCATGCATGCATACCGTACGTGCTGTGCTGAACGTACGTGCGTACGAACCCCAGGATGTACTGCTAGTGTGACACGGCTGCTGCATGCGCATGCATACATGCGTGCATGCACATGCACGTGCAGGTTTACTCGTTCCACACGCGGGTGCGGGTGGTGCCGCCAGCCGCCACCGCCGCCGCCGCATCCGGCCCCCATGGTAGCGGCAGCAGCAGCAGCCACAACGGCAGCGACCTGATGCTGCCGCGGCTGCTGCCGGCAGCCGCGGTGGACAGCGATGGCGAGGAGGAGGGCGGCGGCGGCGGCGAGGAGGAGGAGGAGGCGGAGGCGGCCCACGACGGGCCCCTGCATTCGGTGCTGGTGATGGAGGTGAGTGTGTGCAGCAGACCGGTATGCATGCGACGTGCAGAGGCTGGAATGCTGGATGGCATGGGGCAGCTGGGGCACGCAGGTACATGCTTTGCGCACTTCTAGGCTTCGCTCGGTGCGTGGTTGGCAGCAGGCAGCCAGGCAGCCAGGCAGCAGGCAGCAGCAGGCGCCCGCCGCTCCACCTGCATATATTCTTCGTTCCAGCAAGCCAGGCAACCCTATCCGTCCAGTGCTTGCGTACTACATATAACTAATAACGCCAACCAAACACGCCCCACACGGGACCGGTATGTAGCAGTAATCGGGCACTTCGACGCGCACGCACATATGGCCAGCCATGCGACTGCGCCCGCCATGCTCCCCAACCCGCCGACCGCCAACCCGCCGCCAACCCGCCCATCTCGCCCATCCCACCCCACCCCACCCCACCCAACCCAACCTGATACATACAGCGCTGCGACCTGGGCTCGCTGGCCGACGCGTTGGACAGCGGGCTGTTCCGCCAGGCCATCCTGTCCGCCGCCAACGCCCCCATACTCGGCGCCAAGGCCGCCGCCGCCGCCAACGCGCAAGCCGCCAGGGGGGCTGCTGCTGCTACTGGCGGCAACCTCAGCAGTAGCAACAGCGGCGGCGGTAGCGGCGGCAGCAGCCTGATACGGGCATCCAAGAGCGCGGGCTGCGTTCCTGGGCTTGCGGCGGCATCAAGCCACGGCGGCGGCAGCGGCGGCGTGTCGGGGCTGCCAAGCCCGAGCCCGGGCCCCAGCCCGGGCGTGCGAGCGGCGATGCGCGCCATTCATCTCACGTTGCTGGAGGTGGCGCTGGCACTGCGGCACCTGCACAGCCTGAACCTGGTGCACTGCGGTGAGCGAGCGAGAGAAGCGTGTGTGTGCGTGTGTGTTAGGAAAGGCAAAAGCGGCTGCTAAGCAAACGTACTTGTAGCACGTGTGGCTTCTCCGTGACCTAACCCCCACGTCGTTTCGCTTTTTGGTTTCTGGAATGAACTACCCCACCTGAATGTCCCACACGTCAATGTCATCATGATCACGCACACGCCACTACCTGCCGTATTTGCTCACACATCACACCTACCCGCCGCCCACGCACGCACGCACATCTGCGCACAAACTTGCGCCGCCAGACATCAAGCCCGCCAACGTGCTGCTAAAGAGCGCCGTCAGCGACCCGCGCGGCTTCGTCTGCAAGCTGTCTGACTTCGGCCTGGTCAGCATGCTCACGCCCGGCGGCGGCGGCGGCGGCGGCGGCGGCGGCGGTTGGGACGGGCTGAGCGGCAGCGGCGGTGTGGACGTGATCAGCGGCAGTGAGGATGGCGGCGGCATGACGTCTTCAATGACCGGCGGCGACCAAGACCCCGTGATGATGAGTGGCATGCACGCGGGCCTAAACGGAGAGGGTGGCGGCGGCGGCGGCGCCAGCAGGATACCCGCCAGCAAGCCTGCCTACTCAGGCGGCTGCTCGCGCGGCGGCAGCGGCGGCAGCGGCGGTGGCGTCGGGGGAAGGCCCTACATGCGGAATGTGGACGCGGCTGGCACGGTGCGTGTGTGTGTGTGTGTGTGTGTGTGTGTGTGTGTGTGTGTGTGTGTGTGTGTGTGTGTGTGTGTAACAACGGGTTTACAGGCGGCCTGACGAGTCTCGTGTGTGTGTGTGCGTGTGTGTTGGTAAACGGAAACGGAGAGATTTCCCCGCAATGGATGTGTGTGTGTGTGTGCGTGCGTGCGTGTGTGCGTGCGTGCGTGTGTGCGTGTGTGCGTGCGTGCGTGCTTTGGCCGTTGGTGCGGGTGTCCATGTCCCTACTTTCCCCGCGAACACATACACAAGCATTCAAATACACACACGCACGCAGGTGACGCACCTGGCGCCCGAGTGCTTCATTCCCGACTCCAAGCTGGACCAGTCCATTGACATATACGGTGGGTGGGTGGGTGGGTGGGTGGGTGGGTGGGTGGGTGGGTGGGTGGGTGGGTGGGTGGGTGGGTGGGTGGGTGGGTGGGTGGGTGGGTGGGTGGGTGGGTGGGTGGGTGGGTGGGTGGGTGGTGGGTGGGTGGGTGGGTGGGTGGGTGGGTGGGTGGGGGTGGGTGGGTGGGTTGGGTGGGTGGGTGGGTGGGTGCCTGGGTGGGTGGGTGGGTGGGTGGGTGCCTGGGTGGGTGGGTGGGTGGGTGGGTGGGTGGGTGGGTGGGTGGGTGGGTGGGTGGGTGGGTGGGTGGGTGGGTGGGTGGGTGGGTGGGTGGGTGGGTGGGTGGGTGGGTGGGTGGGTGCATGGGTGGGTGGGTGGGTGCGTGGGTGGGTGGGTGGGTGCGTGGGTGGGTGGGTGGGTGGGTGGGTGGGTGGGTGGGTGGGTGGGTGGGTGGGTGGGTGGGTGGGTGGGTGGGTGGGTGGGTGGGTGGGTGGGTGGGTGGGTGGGTGGGTGGGTGGGTGGGTGGGTGGGTGGGTGGGTGGGTGGGTGGGTGGGTGGGTGGGTGGGTGGGTGGGTGGGTGGGTGGGTGGGTGGGTGGGTGGGTGGGTGGGTGGGTGGGTGGGTGCTGGGTGGGTGGGTGGGTGGGTGGGTGGGTGGGTGGGTGGGTGGGTGGGTGGGTGGGGTGCCTGGGTGGGTGGGTGGGTGGGTGCGCGCCTCAGCGCGTGGGGGTGGATGGTGGCGTGGGGTTAGGCGTGCACGCGGATTGCAGTGCGTATTTAGGCGAGGGTGTTTTCGGCGAAAGTTTGAGGGGTGGGTGATGAGGCGCGGGCGCGGAGGCGCGGGCGCCCATGTTTTGCCTTGCCTTGCGTCAAACATGACCTCGTGTTGCGGATCTGCTCTGCCTCATGACCTCGCAGCCTTCGGCATCCTGTGCTGGGAGGTGTTCACGGGTCGGCCGCCATACGTCGAGTTTGCGCCCGACTTTGTGGTGAGTGCTGATGATGATGAGCGAGATAGACAGTGAGTGGTGGGTGGATGAGCCGCCAGTAGCAGCAGGCACTGCTTCGTTCACAGCAGTGCGTGCGGGTGTGTACGGCACACGCATGAATGCATTTGCATTGCAAGGCACCCCTGCTCCTGCTCCTGCTCCTGTGCCAGTGCTGCTGAATGAGGCTTTGTTCATGCCGCAAGCCGGCACGCATTTCGTCCGTACGCACGTACATGTGCGCTATCTAACGCTTCGCGCCTCACGCACGCCTCATCATGACTGCGCCACCACCTCCACCTCCATACACACGCACACGCACACGCACGCAGGAGCTGCCCGATCAGGTCATGCAAGGGCTGCGCCCCCGCTTCCCCCCTCACACGCCGGCGCCCTTCAAGTAAGTAGTATACATTGCACAATGGCGACGCGGCCGTGACACGCGCTACTGTGATGCATGACCCCATGACAGATAGACAGCTAGATAGCTGCTGGCAGTACAGTCGTGCGGTGGTGCGGCACCTGCGGTACACACCATTTGTTGTTTCAAGGGCGCGGCGGGAGGCAACATTATTGACGGGCCAGCAGCATTATTGCGCGCTTGGTCACATATATGCTTGCTTGCACAATGCAGCAGATAGACTGCCTTTCCTGCTGCTTGCAAGGCAGCGGGAGCTAGCAGCTGATGAGTGGTCAGGGGACGGTGGTCCGCCAGCCACGCACCGCCGTATGTACTCGCGTGCCAGCTGGCAGTGCAGCACTGACTATATGTTTGATTGTTGCCTGGCTGCCCGCAGGGCGCTGGCGCAGGCGTGCTGGTGCGCGGAGCCCTCCAAGCGTCCCACCGCCGCCTCGGTGGTCATGTGCCTGCAGAAGGGCCTGGAGGGCTGCTGATGATAACCTGACATAACAGCAACACCCCACGCACGCACCCGTAAGAATGGGTGGACGCGACCGTCCCGCTGGCGGGCTGCTGCGGATTATACTGATGGCCCTTACTTGTGACAAGTGCGCGCGCGTGTGCGTGCGTGTGCAAATGTGCGCACTGTATCTGCGGCAGTAAAGGGCAATAATAACAAGGACCAAGCATATCGACTCGAATGCGCATGTAGATGGTATTACTAAATATCCATGTAGATGGTATTATCAAAATGCATGTAGATGGTATTATTGCTATTGTAATGAGTGGCTGGGTTACGCCATTGACCAGCGTTGTGCGTTGCCACGGCGAAGTTACCGGCAGTAGCTAGCGTTGCGTACGTGGAGCAGGCGGCGGCGGCCGCCGTGCATTGCATGCATTGCATGCATGCGCCCATGCGCGCCGCCCATGCGTCCCCAAAAAGAATACGTGCGGTACATGCGAGAGTGTGTGGATGTGACAAGCGCAAAATGCGTGGCGACGTGAGTGACTAAAACGCGGTTAAGTAAGGAGATGTGGGTCCATTCGTGATGCGGAGCCTCCTTGCGTGGGCGGGCTAGGCGGGCGGCAGATGTCCATCCAGGCCGGGAGTGGGGGAGACGCAACCGGTGTGGCCGGTGCGGGCACATACCATGCGATGTAGACTATGAGGGGGTTTGAGGGATGAGAGGAGGAAGCGGCGGTTTAGGGGAAAGCTTGCTTTTGAGTGATTCTAGAAGCGGCGGGACGCGCGGAGGGGGCCGCCCACTGGAGAGAGATGTACGGCATGAGTGGCCCGTTGCACTACTTATTACGAGCAAAGCACGAGGCGACGACGAGCCATGTACTTGCAGACACACTGGATGCATGTACGGTGCATGTACGGTGCATTTACGGTGCAGACACACTGGAGAGCGGCGAGCGCGACTGCTGGTGTGCATGTGGCATTGCGGTATTGCGGATGGGCCAAAGCATCTACCGTGCCATTCATATCTACTGTGTCATTCATGCTGTTTGTTTAAGCTTGTGGGTGGGCGGCGTGTCATGCATGCGAGTAGGTGCGACGCGGCCAGCCAGTGTGTCTTATCGACGCTGCAAAGTTCAGATGTCCTCGTGACTCGTACCAGCAACACATAAACGGCGGTTCAAGTGGCTGGGTTCATAATTATCGAGCTACCTGTGAAATGCACGGTACCTTAATTGTGCTTAATGGGTGGGTGTGGCCCTCCAAAGACACTGCAAGAAATGTGTTGGGTGCCGCGATTGAGCTTGTTATGGATGACACAGCACGGCGCGTGCTGCGCGCCGCGCGGTGTTGTCGACGTGTGTCTGCGAGGATGAAGATTCTTGATGGATTCTTTTAAGCTATGTATCCTTGATGGTAGCCCGGCCGCATACGGTATCTTGCCCGGCTGGCCTAGAGAAATCAAAGCACTGTGGTGTGCGTGCAGCAGGATGCTGCCTGAAGGGAGACACACTGACACAGGGTGACAGGGACCTGTGAATGGATGGGACCTGAGCACCCCTGGACCTGAGCCTCCCACTGGCGCGCGTGCGCGTGAGAATATTATGCGACTGGCAGGTTGTAACGGGGGTTTGCCCCCGGTGGTTGGTTAGGTTGGTGGGGGTGGCTGCTGGATGGACGTAGGCCTGGAAACACGGCACACTGACCGCGCATGACTGATGGGGGCATGCAGCTAGCTGCGCTAGCTAGCGTTGCTGCAGGACGTGGTCAGGGAGGAGCGGGGCTATGCTTGGGTGGGTGGCTTGGCTGGGCAGAGGCAGAGGCAGGTCTGACTCCGCCATGGTCCAGCAGCCAGGGGAGGCCCTGCCCTGGTCCAGCCAGGTAGGGCGAGTCAAATAATCTAATATAATGAGGTGCCGACGCCACGCACCTCCAACTTTGTGCACGTGCCTCTGATCGACGCTTGAAGCGTGCAAGGGTGCACATATGCTTACTTATTATTCTTTCCATTCCTTGTTGGGGCTCTCAGGCAGAATCCATCTGTACTGTGCCCAGATGTGGAGTGGAGGTGAACAAGGAGGTAAAGGAGGGTCGAATCGCTACCCGCTCGCTACCCCCCGTGCCCTGCCGTGCCAATCAATCCTGGTACCGCACTCAGGCGGGGGAAGCGTGTTTGCGTGTCGGTTGCAAGGAAGCCGAGGAGGAGGCACGTTGGTGTGTAGGAAACATGAGGAAGGGGAAAAGCGCAGGCGTTGCATGCGACGCTGAATGGCGGCGGCCTTATTTGCGACCGCCGGGTCATGCGGTTTGCTTTTTTTGCTTGAGGATGCACCCCTGGTAGGAACGCCAAATTTCTACCCCATAAAGGAGAGCATTACGCAGGTGCCTCTCTGTTTCTCAGGGGGTGTCTGGTGAAGATGTATGGGGCCGCCGTTTGGTCACCTCGGCACTTTCATCCTGTCCTCTGGATTTCCGTGAGGTGCCCCTCCCGCAACCGCGGCTGAGCGGCCGGGAGCGCAACGGTGCACCAGCCACCAGGTGATCAGCTGTGACGGCTGGGAAATGAGGGCGGAGTGCGGAGTGTAATGAATGCGTGCAAGTGGTGAAGGGGATGCGATCCGCGTGGAAGCCCCCCGAGAACGTCTAAACGGCGGTTGGCTCATGGGGCATACAGGTTCGCAATTGCATTTTACGGGTAGGATCAATGTCACCACGGTAGGCCATCCATGGCTCTCGCCAACACGGCGTCCTCACCCGCAAACAATGTGTCGACTCCTTTGCGTACCTACATAAATCATGCAAGTGCCTATCAACCAATCTAGTAGCGTAGGCGCAAGTCGGTAACATCCTCCAAACTCCTGCTTTCCTGCACCATCACCCGGAGCCTACATCAGTAACCAGAGCCTACAAATGCGATGCCGCTCGTTCCCTGTTGACCACCCCTACCCCAAACATAAGTCAAGTGAGGTTAAGCCTGAGTCAAAACCTAGTCCAATTAAGCCTGGTACCGCCTTCCTGGCAGCTCCACGCACTGCACATCAGTCACACGCGTGAAGCGCGAACACTGTGCGCGCGCGCATGCCAGCCGCGGCCGCACTACGCACGTACGCCGCCAATTCCCACCCTCCACTGCGCAACCTAGCTTCCACACACCTGCGCATGCGCCCCGCTGCCCGTCCATCGCATGCAGCAGGACGCTGCCGCCATGCAGGAGGCGCCCGCCGGCGCGGCGCCACATCCGACCCGACACAGGGCCTCTTGTTAACCAGCAGGTCCGCCTTGGGCACCATCCCCATGTTTCTCGCCAACACCCAGCCCCCAGGCGCCACTTGTTGCGCACTCCTTTGTGACCGGTTCCGGGCACCACAGGCGGCAACTCTCAATCAAGCCACGCGGCGCCAGCCGCCCGCAGAGAGCAGCTCCCGCAAGCTCCGCCACCTGGCCACAAGCGTGGTGCCCCAGCTGCTGTCAACTGCGCCAGCCCTGGCTTGGGACGCCATGCGGCGCCGCGCCTTGTTGGCGTGTGCGTGTTTTGCACGAGCCGTGTAGCCTACGCCCAACCCCCTCCGCCACGCAAGCTGCTGCTCCGGCCTCCGCGCCCCTCCACGCTGGCTCCCGCCGCTTTACTTCAGCATGTTCAGCGCCTCCACGTCCGTCGCCGAGCGCATGTGGAAGTACGCCACGCACAGCGCCAGGCCGATGGCCGTCTCGCACGCGGCGATGGTGGTGATGGTGATCGACATAATGGCCCCCGTGATGTCGTTGAGGTACGCGGCAGTGAACAGGAAGTTCATGTTGCACGCAAGCATCACCGTCTCCGCGCTGAGCAGCAGGATGATGAGGTTGCGCCTGAATGCCACCGCTCCCACGATACCGGCCCAGAACATCATGTTCGTAGTGTACATGAATGTGGTGCCAAAAACCTCGCCCTCCGTGTAGTAAGAGCGGGCCAGGGCTGCCGAGGGCGTGGTCGCTGGACCCATGCCTGGCAGCATCGGCAGAGCCGGACGCCGGGCCCCCATCACGCCAGTGCTTCGCCGAGCCGGCATCGCCATGAGAGGCGAGGCCGCAAAGCCTCCAGCGCTGGATAGCGATGCGGGCATGGGCCTGTTGACGATGTTCGCGAGCTGCACAAGGGACGAGGACGCCGGCTGCAAGCTGCTTTGCTGCTTCTGCTCTTCCTCACGGTTGCTGAAGAAGCTGCACTGCTGCAGGCCTGCGAAAGACCGATGCACAAAGGCAGAATTGGCTCAAACCCGACTTTCTTCCTGCATTGCTGGTCAAAGACATGTTAAGGTACACTAGAAATACGTACCATTCGGCACAACAGTGCAAGACTGCGAGAAGAGACCGGGCGTGCCGGGCACGCCGGGAAGCAGGCGCCTGAGCAGCTGCGTCCGCGCCATTTCTCTTATCTAATGAATCGGAACACTTATAATATGTATATGGCGAAGCGAGCGGTGTCTGGGGTCCCCAAACAACGAGCAAAGCGGCCCAAGCCCCCCAACTGGCAATCCGGCATCCCGTGCCGGCATCCCCCATCCGCCACCCCCCCCTTGGGAAATCCCGCCCCCGCAGCTCAGCCAGGTACAGCGCCAGCAGCGACCACCTGGGCGGAGATCCCGGAAATCCCGCCGTGTCGTACCTCCTGGAACATGGGGGGGGGCTTGCGTGTGCGCGCACGCACGCGGCACGAACCCAACAGTTCCCTGGCCTTGTTCGTTCCTGGCCCATGCCGCGTGGGTTGCAGGCCTGTTAGCACGACAGGGGGCTGCTGCCGACATTCCGAATGCAGTCGAAGAAGGGCCGTGAGGAGGCTGCGCGGGGTGCAGCCGGTGAAGAGGGGACTATGCTTGGGGGCCGCTGACACAGCTCTCCAGACCCTATGCCTGATGGGGCCGTTAGCTGACACGGGCACCCCGATTATCTGAGTAATCTGACGACCCCAACCCAAGCACGAGAATGCACCAAGGTAAGTGGTTCAACATGCGGCTGCACAGGAAAACTACATTTACAGTCCCAATGTGTCCAAAATGATTATGAAGGGTGCCTCCCGTGGGTGCCTCCCCGTCAGGATAGTTCCCTCCTCCCCGCCTGCCCCCGCTCCCACTCAGGGCGAAAGCCCTGCCTGCCCTGCCTGCCTGTCAACGTTGATGGCAGCGCCCCACGAGCAAGGTGGCCCAGGCAAGCAGCGCAGCCATGACAATCGAAAGAACTCTGCCGGTTGCCCGCCCCATTCGTGAGGCGGTCCCTAGCGGTCCCATCCCCCCGGCGGAGTTCAGCGCCGGAAATAATAGGTGCGTGTATAGTATTGAGGTTAGCAGAACTAGTTATACATGCAGGCGCTAGAAACTGTGCAAAATAGCCGTCAACGCAAGGTCGAGAAAGAGTTCACCACGACTACTCTATGTTTCGCAACCCAATGCCACAGTGTATTTAGGCGGTAACCATTATGCTCGCTTGCCCATGCACACGAGCGATGGCACGTCTCGGGCGAAACAGTGCCCCATAGCATTGCTATGAGGCTACGGTTGTTGCTTTTGGCAGCCGTCCTGTTGCTTCATGCAGAAACAGCTCGTGTAATAGCAGCTGTGGATGGGGGGAATGCGGCCCGCGCCAGTCTGCTGAAGCTCTGGGTGGAGCTTGGCGCATGGTCACAGCCGCAGCCGGCATGGGGGACAACCAGCGATGCGTGCCAGTGGCCAGGTAAGCTTTCGAAATGGAAAACATCAATGCTTACATAGGCTGCGTTTTCGCATTCATAATGGCACGGCCGGCGACCTGTGCCGCGCCTGCCTGCCTGCATCGTAATAACAAAACAGTTCAGAAGGGCATACTGCAGATGGGATTGTGACAGAGGGGCTCGCTTGCCGTGCCGCCGGTTCGCGCTTTACGAAGTACAGTTTTGGTTTGACCGGCGTGTGTCTGGGTGCTCTGTGCTGCGCAGGCGTGGTCTGCTGCAGCGCGGCCTTGACCTGCGCGTTGGGGTTCAGCCTCTCCGAAAACGTCACGGAGGTATCGCAGGGGTTATGCAGGGGTTAAGCACAACGGCTGGCCCTGAGCCGCGACGCCGAGTGTGTGACGTGCCGTCATCGCCCGCCGCCACCGCCTGTGCCACGCCCCTCCCCCCCCTCCGCCCACAGGCTGTCACGCTGCCGTGCTCTCGAGAGCGGGACGTGTGCGCTCTGCAGCTACGCAGCTACAACCTGA
The DNA here is from genome assembly GCA_016834595.1 of Chlamydomonas schloesseri. Taxonomy (NCBI): domain Eukaryota; kingdom Viridiplantae; phylum Chlorophyta; class Chlorophyceae; order Chlamydomonadales; family Chlamydomonadaceae; genus Chlamydomonas; species Chlamydomonas schloesseri. The sequence goes on along the minus strand of JAEHOD010000044.1, from coordinate 648,446 downwards.
CCGGCACGCTCCCGGGGTCGGCGCTGGTGGGATTGGGCCTGAGCGGCCTGGTGCTGAGCGACAACCCAGGTACGGTGTTGGCTGCTCCTCGCTGCCCTGGTGCACAAGCAGGGCCGGCCGGGGGACGCCGCCGTGCGCGCAATGGTGGCTTGGCCGCTGGCTGCTGTTGGTCCAGCCCAGTGCACGTGCCGGCCCTCGCCCAGCCGCCGCCTACAGAACCGTACAGTACCTTCCCGGCTGCGCCCCTGCGCCCCCTCCCTTGTGCCACCCCGCCCCCCCCCTGCGCAGGCCTGAAGGGGCACCTGCCAGTGGAGCTGCTGCAGCAGCCCAACATTTCGCTGGTGAGGGATGGATGGATGCGATCATCTGGATCGGGACCGAGCTGTTTGCTGCTGCCGGGCTGCAACCGCGCCGTGTTGTAGCAACGCCTGCTGGCTCTCAGTCCAGTCAGTCCAGTCAGACCCGACTAACACAGCGCCACCTGGATCGGCGACGCCAGCAGCCTTACCCGGAGTTGCCCTGCTCACCGTGCCCTCCTGCTGTCCCCTCGGGTATCATGCGCCCATGTGACCAGGTGGATGTTAGGGACACGGCTCTGTCATGCCGGCTGCAGCCAGTGCCATCTGGGTCGGCGACAGCACGACCTGTGCCGTGCAGCCTACCGGCTGGCTACGCCTGGGGCCCGCAGCTGCCGCTGGGGAACGCCACTGCCGGGGTCGCCTACACAGGCCTCTTGCCGGCGGGCGCCACTGCCAGCTGCCCAGCGTACGCCTACCGGAACAGCACCAGGGCCGGTGCCACAGCAGCAGCGCAGCTTTCGATGGGGGCCGCAAGCCTGCCAGCCGGCTCCACGGCGCTGCTGGCCTCACCGGCGTACTTTGACTTCCAGGCGTGCAGCTGCCGGCAGCTTCCTGGCGGGGTGCCGGCGGCGGAGCAGCCACCGGTGCTGAGCTGGGCGGGCGCCGGCGGGAGCGGGAGCGGGAGCGGCAGCAGCAGCAGCGTGCAGGCGACATGCGTGGCGGTGGGCACGGACGTAAACTCGCCGGCAAGCAGCCAGGTGCGCGACTGTGGCAACGCCCCGCTGTGCAGCGGCGCCAAGTCGGCCGCGTGCGGTGTGGGGGTCCTGGTGTTGCAGCTTCAGCGGGGCAGTGCAAGGGGGTCCGTGTGCACAAGCAAGGGAGCCCGTGTGCACAAGCAAGGGAGCCCGTGTGCACAAGCAAGGGAGTCCGTGTGCACAAGCAAATTGATTCGGGTGCTCAAGCAAAGGCATTCGGATGCACAATCAAGGGAAGTTGACCACGCGTGAGCCATGCCATGCATACTCACCATGCCCCGCCCCTGCCTCGGCGACACAGGGTGGCGGCATTGACCCGGCCGTCTTCGGCGGCGTGGTGGCAGGCGTGGCAGTGGGCTGCTCGCTGCTGGCCGTGGTGCTGACGCTGGTGTGCGTGGTGCTCATGATGCGGCGCCACTACGCGCGGCAGCGCGGCGGCTCGCGCCACCAGCACTCCTTTGACGGGCGCGCGGCGGCGCCGCCGCGCGAGACGTCGTTCTGGGTGCGGCTCATGCGCAACGGCTCGTCGAACCGTTACGACCGCTCCCGCAGCAGCGGCAGCATGCACAGCTCGGAGGGCACCAGCGGCGGCGGCGGCGGCCACGGCCCGGTGCCGTCCACAAGGAACGGCGCTGACGCGGGAGAGCAGCCCGGCTCCGCGAGGAGCAAGGCGGCGGAGACGCTCACCAGCCGGATAAAGAGCACCTTGGCGGGCAGGGTCACGAATGCGCCGGGCGCGGGCGGTGGCGAGGCGGTCACTCTAGTAGCGACGGACGTCGAGGGAAGGTGCGCAGGGGCAGGCGGCACGGGCAGGCGGTCTGTGCAGTGCGCCATTGGGACGGTGCGGTGTGCGTGACTGGCTGAGGCAGCGCTTGTTCCTGCGCTTGGCAGCGGCCATGCCAACACTCGTGCATGTGCGCGCGCACGCGCGCGGCCGGCGTTGGGCGGGGGCTCTTTGCTGTTATAATATGGTAGCACACGCCGCCCTTGTCCTTGCTTTGGGTTGACGTCCGCAGCACGGAGCTGTGGGAGTGGCAGCCGGACGTGATGAACCACGCGCTGGCCCTGCACGACCGCCTGATGCGGCTGACGCTGGCGGCGTGCTGCGGCTACGAGGTCACGACGGAGGGCGACGCGTTCCTGGTGGGTGGCTGCTCCCCGGCTGGTGGTGGGTTGCGGGGGAGATGGGCGTGCGGGGGATGACTGGACCCGCCACGTCGTTGCCTGCCTGCTGCCCCAGCCCAGGTCTCCATCGCGGGTGATGAGCAGGGGACGGGCGGGCTGGCAGGCGGGGATGTTGCCAGGGGACACCACGCCACGCCTTTCGTGGCATGCTTGCCCAGCAGTGTAAGCATCCACCACAGGTATCCTCACCACTGGCTCAATATCCCATCCTTGCACATATGTTGCCCTGCTATCGCCTGTCGCCTGTTGCAGGTGGCCTTCCATGAGCCCGTGGACGCGGTGCGCTGGGCGCTGCTGCTGCAGTCGGCGCTGCTGAAGCTGGACTGGCCGCCGCTACTGCTGGAGCACCCGCTCTGCCGGCCGCGGCCGCTGGTGCCGGCGGCCGTGCCCGGCAAGGACGCGGCCGGCAAGGACGCGCCGCTGCTTGTGCTCTTCAAGGGCCTTGCGGTGCGCATGGGCATCGCTACCGGCGTGCCGTCGGCGGTGCGCGAGCACCCTGTGACGGGGCGCGTGCAGTACACGGGCGCCGTGCTGCGGCTGGCCACGGGCATCGCGGAGCTGGGCTGCGGCGGGCAGGTGCTGCTGGAGCCCATGACGTTCAAGGGCATCCACAATAAGTTCGAGGAGCTGGACGTGGTGGACAGCGAGGTGCAGGCCATCGCAGGTAAGGCGCACACCTCTCAGAGCGAGGTGCAGGCCATCGCAGGTATGGCACACACCGTGGGTGCACACCTCGCAGCGTCAGTCCACCGCAGCCCAGGCAGGGGATCCCGGCGTCATTGGGCTCACCCGGCCCGCGCTCAACCGCCGTCCGTGCCGTCTGCCAACCTGCATCTGCGCTGCGCTCCCTTACAAGCGCGGGGGCCCAAGTAGCTAGCAGCCACGTAGCTAGCAACCGCGAGCGCGGCGTGGCGGGTGTGAGCCGGGCCCGCCTCCCTTTCCTGCCCGCTGATGCGTGTAACCCCCCCCCCCCCCACACACACACACACACAGATGTGGTGCGGCACGACATCACGTTGGCGGGCAAGCAGCCGCGGGACATGGACCGGTCCTCGGCCTACAGCGTGCTGCACACAGCCACCACACGCGAGCTGACCACGGCGCACGCGCTGGGGCTGGCGCTGCCGCCGCTGCCGGAGCACGGCAGCGCGGCGTCCGGGCAGCCGCACGGGCAGTCGCTGTCGCAGCACTCGCAGCAGCAGTCAGCGCGGCTGCAGAAGCAGCCCGGCTCGGGCGGCGCGCAGGCGAACGGCACCGCGTCCGGGCAGCCGCAGTCGGGGTCGCAAGGGCAAGGGGGGCAGCAGCAGCAGCAGCAGCAGCAGGCGGTGGCGATGTCGGCCATGGCCGCGGCCGCAGCCGCCATGGACAGCGTCCGCCTGCCCGACGGCAGCATCGGCCATGTCACCCCGGCGATACTGGAGGCGGCTGTGCGGCAGCAGCAGCAGCAGCAGCTGCAGCAGCAGCAGCAGCAGCAGCAGCAACAGCTGGGGAACGTTGCCTTCAGCACGTCTACTATGCGGCGGGTGCCGCCGCCGATGCCGTCCCCGCCGCCGCCGGGGTCGTCGACAGGCGCGCTGGGCGTGCTAAGCAACGAGATGACGTCGCTGCTGAGCCAGAGCTATGAGCCGCCGCTGGGTGCCGGCACCACCATCGTGCCAATGCCGTCCATGTCGCTCCCGCAGGTGGGCCTGAGGAGACCATGCGTGCAGCCATGCCGTTTTTGTTTCTGTTTCGCCCCTTGGCGCTTTTAGGAGCCCTGCTGCGAGCCCCCCATGCCGCCACCGGCTCCGCCCTGCCACCACTGTGCTGCCCCGACAAACAGGTGCTGCTGCCCAACGGCATGACCGCGCCGCTGCAGCTGCCGCCGGGTGCGCAGCTGCTGCCGCAGGCGCCGTCGCCAGCGGTGTTTGGCCCGCAGACCACGCAGCTGGGGCCAGCGTATGGCCTGTCTCAACAGCAGCTGGCGGGCGGCGCTGGGCCCCTGGCACACGGCGGCGGCGGCGGCGGCGGCGCGCTCGGTGGGGCCAGCACGCGGCTGCGCCGGCTGGCGGACGCCGTGGTCGCCACCACGGACCCGCTGGCGGGACCCGCCTACTCGCAGCGCCTGTCGCTGCTGCAGCACCCGCCGCCCTGGCACGTGGCCGCGCCGCCGTCGTCCTCGGCCGCGTCCATGCAGCCCCCGTTCACGCAGGCGCACTCGCCCGAGCCGCGCGAGCGTGGCCACCACCCCTACCACCACCCCTACCAGCACCAGCACCAGCACCAGGCCGGCACGCACTCGCGCGAGGCAGCACCGTCCGTGCCGGTGACGTCGCCGTTGACGGCGCCGGGGGCGGTGCTGCCGGCGGTCGGGCCCGCGGCAGGGGCAGGGGCAGTGGCAGAGGCAGCGGCGCCGGTGTTCGCCTCCGCCTCGCACGCGCAGGCGCTGAGCACGATGTGGGGCGCGGGCAGCCCGGCCGCCACCCCCGGCATGGGCACGGGCGCGGGCGTGGGCGTCGGTGCCAGTGGCGCGCACGCGCTGCAGCTGCCGCTGCCGCACCACCACCACCACCCCGCCAACCCGCTGGCGCACCCGCTGCACCGCCCGGTGGCGCTTGTGGCGCGGGGGTCCACGGCGGCGGTGAGCAGCGGCCCGCACGCCATGGACTGGAACGCGCAGCTGGCCAACATGAACATGCTGCTGGCGTCGCGCGGCAGCTTCGGCGGCCACATCCTCACCATGAACGCCAGCCAGGGCTCGCGCGGCGGCGCCTCTGGCGCGCAGGTGGCGCTGAACGGTGGGTGGGTGGGTGGGTCAGGGTGGGTGGGTGGGTGGGTCAGGGTGGGTGGGTGGGTGGGTCAGGGTGGGTGGGTGGGTGGGGTGGGTGGGTCAGGGTGGGTGGGTGGGTCAGGGTGGGTGGGTGGGTCAGGGTAGGTCAGGGTGGGCGGGTGGGTGCGCGGCAAGCGTATGCAACGCTACGCTCTGCACGCTGCCGACGGTGGTGGGCGCTGTGAGGGCCGACCTATGAGCCGGACCGGCGGGCGCGATCCGGCAAGGGCTGAGCGAGGAAAGGCGAGCGCACAAGCAGTTACCTGCCGGCAAGCCGGGTTGGGGTGGGGTGGGGTGGGGTGGGGTGGGCTGCCGAACTGATGGACGTCGGGTCGCCCTACTGTATGCCCTGTGTGTGTGCCGGTCGCAGAGAGCTCGCCGCACCTGAACCTGGCGGCGCTGCTCATGAGCGGCCAGACAGGTATGGGCGGCGGAGGCGGCGGCAGTGGCGGAGGCGGCATCGGCTCCATGCTCGGCGGCCTGGCCCCCGCCGGTGCCGGCACCGGCGGCGCCGCCACCGGCAGCGGCGGCACCAGCACGCAGGCCGCGCTCATGCTGGGCACCACCGGCTCGGGCAACATCTCCGCCGCGGCGGGCGCCGCAGCCGCCGCAGCCGCCGCAGCCGCCGCAGCAGCCGCAGCCGCGGGCACCAACACCAGCCCGGGCTCGTCCCTGATGCTGCTGCGCAGCCCCACCGCCGCCATGGTCAGCCTGCAGTTCCACCCCACGGAGAGCAGCGCCACGCTGGGCCCCTTCTCCCCGCGCAACACGCTCGCCCAGTACGGCGCCCAGGGCTTTGAGGACCTGTCGGCGCTGGCGCCGCCCTCGGTAGGAGGCGGCGGAGGCAGAGGCGGAGGCGGCGGCGGCGGCGGGCAGCCTGCCAGCCCTCGGCGACTGGGCATGGGACCGCCGCGGCCGTCGCTGCCACCCCTGTATACCAGCGGCGCAGGCGCCGGCCCGCGGCAGTCCTCGCTGCAGCGGCAGGCGGCGGCGGAGCAGCAGCAGGCAGGGGCTCCGGCGTCCCAGGCGGCGCCGCAGACGCTGCTGCTGCCGCCACCGCCGCCGCCGGCGCTCGTGGAGCAAATGCGGGAGCAGGGTCCTCCCGGGCCGTCGGGCGTGGTGCCGTTGGTTGACAGCGAAGGGGACTGCGGCGCACACAATGGCAAAGAGGGCACTGGCGGGCGCGCCGGGCCGGGGCCGGTTGCGGAGGCTCGCGAGGAAAGCGGCGGCGAAGAGGAGGAGGAGGAGGAGGAAGGCGGGGAGCCGCAGCAGCTTCGGACGCCCTCGCAAGGATGGCCCGCCATGCCGCGAGGCGACCCCGCGGCAGTGGCCTCTGCCGTGGCAGCTGCGTACGGCTACATCCGGCCTGGCGGAGGCAGCCGCCAGCCGCACCAGCACCAGCAGCCGCAGCCGCATGCTGCCCAGCTGGCGCCGGCGCAGCAACGCGACAGCTCCGGAGCCTCCTCCTCCGCCAACACGCAGGCGAGCGGCAGCGCCGGCCGGCCGGCACGCTCGCCCGCGCCCCACCCCAGCCAGTCGCGAGCCCAGGCGTCCAGCAGCGGCACCTCGGTGGCTGTCGGCTCCGACGCGTCCTCGCAGTTGGGCGGCGCGGCCCCCATCGCCCTCACCGACCACGGCCAGGCGCCGACGGCCGTCGCCCCCTTGATGCGGGTGCGGCAGCCGCCTGGCATGGCCCACGCCAGCGGCGCCGCTAATGGGCACGGCGAGGTCGGCACCGACGGCGGCGCTGCCGCTGCCGCGGCGGCAGACGGCGGCGGCGGCGCCGGCGGCACCGCCTACCCCGCCCTCGTTGCCGCGTACCAAATCATTGGCTCCTCAGCCAACGCGCCGCGCGCGGCGATGGCGGCGGCGGGAGCTGCCGGCGCCAGCGGCGCCTCCGCCTCCGCCTCCGCCGCCGGGGGCGTGGGCGTGGGCGGCTTAACGGCGGGCGAGCGGGAGGAGATGGAGCTGTACAACGCGCTGCTGGAGGTGCCGGCTGGCCTGCGCACCGCCAGCGCCACTGGGACACGCACCGGCAGCCACCAGTCCATCACCGCCGGCGGCGGTGCGATCACGCTCGGCGGTGCAGCCTCCCTCGCCGGCGCCGCCAGCGGCAGCGGGCTGGGCGGCGCCGCCGCTGCGGCCCTGCTCCTGCGCGGCGGCGCCGTCACTGGGCACAGCAGCGCGCGCTCCCCCGCCGCTGGCGGCGCCGGCACGGGCACGGGCGCGGGCGCGGGCGGGGGCGGGGGCGGGGGCGCGGGCGAGAGCTCCACCTCGACCGCGGGCGGGCTGGTGCACTACAGCGGCAGCAGCATGGACGCGTCGCACTCGGGCACGGCACTTGGCGGCGGCGGCCGCTCGCGCTCCTCAGCCCTCAGCGAGCTGCGCACCGGCGTGGGCACCACCCTGGGCCACATGGGGCAGCTAGGCCAGCTGGGTGCTGCGGGGGTCTCCGGCGGCGCCAACGGCCCCCCCTACATCGGCGGCGCCAACGGTGCCCCCTACATCGGCGGCGCCAACGGTGCCCCCTACATCGGCGGCGCCAACGGTGCCCCCTTCATCGGCGGCGCCAACGGTTCCCCCTTCATCGGCGGCGCCAACGGCGCCTGGGCCGCGTCGGGCAGCCTCCTGGCCTCGCCGCTGACGTCGCAGGTGCTGCTCAACCACGGCGACGGGGAGCGGCTGCTGCACAGCCACGCCGCGATTGCGGCGGCTGCCGCGCCCGCCTACGCGCGCGTCGCTGCCGGCGGCGGCGGCGGCGGCGGCAGCGTGGGGCAGTTTGGCTCCTGGATCATGGGGCCGACGGCTGATAGCGGGGCCGACAGCCGCGAGCACCGCTCGCTCGCGGGCCCCGCCGGGCACAGCAGCGGCAGCGCGGGCGGCGGGCCCGGCACCGGCGGCGGCGGCGGCGGCGGCGGCGCACGGCTGCTGTCCTTGGAGCAGCACGAGAGCTTCGTGCTGGGGGGCGCCTCGGCGCTGACCTCGGGCGCCGGCGTGGGCATCTCCCTGGTCAACGGCATCCCCAGCCTGGCGGGGGGCAGCATGGGTGAGGGCGTGGGTGCTGGCGTGGGCGGAGGCGTCGGCGCTGGCGCGGGGCTCGAGCAGGCGCTGGCCCTGGCAGCCAAGCTGCCAACGCACCCGGCCGCCGGGCGCGGGCTGCGCGCCGTCATGCAGCTGGGCGGCGCAATGGCGTACACCGGCGGCGGCGGCGGCGGCGGCATGGCGCAGGCGGGCGGGAGCGCCCAGCAGCAGCAGGAGGAGGAGGGCGAGGAGGAGGAGGAGGAGGAGGAGGAGGAGGAGGAGGAGGAGGAGCAGGGGGTGGCGGCCATGCAGGTACTGGACGTGATGTCGCAGTCGGAGGAGCGGGCGGCGTGGCAGCAGGCTGTGGCCGTGGCGTCGGCGCAGAGTGCGGCGGCGCTGGGGCGTGCGGTGGGCGGCGCAGGCGCAAACGCGGGCGGAGACACTGACTGCATGGCGGCACCTCAGCAACAGGGGCAGGGGCAGGGGCAGGAACGGCAGCCGCCAATGGAGCCTTTTCAACAGCAGCACCAGCAGCACCTGCAGGACGGCCAGAACGAGCAGCACCAGCAGCACCTGCAGCAGCCGCTGCAGTGGCAGCAGCAGCACCAGCATCAGATCGCGCAGGTCATCTCCATGGCCTCCCGCCAGCGCCTGGCGCCGCTCCACGGCGCCGCCGCCGACGCCGCCGCCGCCCAGCCGCAGGAAGCGACCGCGTCGCCGCGGCTGCGCAGCCAGCCCGCTGTCGTTGCCGCTGAGGCTACTGCGGCGGCGGCGGCGGCGGCGAGGACGGGCGCCGCCTCGCCGGTTGCAGGCGACGACGACCCTGGCCCGATGGCCGTCCGCTCTTCTGCCTCCTGGAGCGCCGCCGGCACGCGAACCCACGGCGGCGCGGCCAACGGCAGCGGCAACGGTAACGGCAACGGCTCGGGCGCCGGTGAGACGCCGCAGGGCGTGCTGGGCAGCAGCAGCAACACGCTGGGCCGGACGGACTTCTCCTTCGCGTTTGCGCGCCCCGGGGCGCTGCCCTCGGGCGGGCAGGCGGCGCGCGCGAGCGGGCACGTCGCTTCGCTGGAGCTGTCGACGGGCCAGCTGCAGCTGGTGGGCATGGCGGGCGTGGCGGGCGGCGCGGGCGGGAGCTACGCAGTGCTGGCTGCCGGGTCGCAGCAGTTGGGACAGCCGGCGCAGCAGCAGCAGCCGGCGCAGCAGCAGCAGCAGCAGCAGCAGCCGGTGCGGGCGGTGTGGGGCCACGGTACGGCGAGCGCCTTCCCCGACGTAGCGGCAGCGGCGGCGGCGGCGGCGGCTGCAGGTGGCAGCGGCAGTGCAGGCGCCAGCCCCCGGGTGCGCCTACTGGGTTGGGCCTGCGACACTGCACTGCGACATTGCGCTGGCTGGGAATGGCGAAACTTGGGCGGGGGGGGGGGCGCTGCGTGTCGTTGGGGCGTAGCTAATGGTGTCGTTGTAGCCCACATTCCATGCTGCCTAAAACCTGGTGCGCTGTTGCTGGTGCTGTGCCCGAGAGCAGGCGCCCGCACAGCCGTCGGGGCTCCCCCCTCGCTCGGAGTCGGTTGGTGTGCTGCGCGATGAGCCGAGCGGCGGTAGCGCGAGCGGCGGTGCGGGCGGCACCGCGGCTCCATTCACGGGAGCGCCCGCGCAGGTTGGTCGCGGCGCGGCTGGCGCTCCCCTTGTTGCCATTCGCAACCGCAACTGTTGCGCCATAATGTCATTCGCCGTAGCCCACCTTCGCTTCTGGTTTCTGGAATGAACTACCACCCCCTGTTCTACCACTTCTCCACACATCCTTGCGGCCCCCTCGTACCGCCTCCACCGGTGTGGGCAGCTGCCGTGTTCGCCCTTGCAAACCCAGCCGGCCCCGCCGCGCCCCTCCCCCTGTGTGCCCGGCTACGCCTTCTCCATCTACTCATATATGCAACGTAACCCCCCTGCCGGCCATGCCATTCGCACCCCTCTGCGGCTGCCTGCGTGCTAAACACACACAGGCGCGCAACCGTGGCGGCGTTGGCGTCCTCGACGTGGCCTCCATGCTGCCTAGCGGCATGCTGAGTGGCGGCGGCGGCGGTGGCGGTGGCGGCGGCGGCGGCGGCGGCGGCCTCGGCGGGCGTGAAGACCTGGTCCGGCGGCAGAACTCGGAGCGGCACCGCCTCGCCAGCACCTCCACCGCGCGCGCAAGCCTCGCGTGCCTGATGGCGGATGGCGGCGGCGGCGGCAGCACGGGGCCGGAGGGTGGCAGCTGCGGCGGCGGCGGCGGCGGCAAGGGGCCGGAGGGCCGCAGCTACGGCGGCGGCGGCACCGGCCGGGTCAGCATGGAGGCGGCGGAGGGGGCGACGGGTGAGGCCGCGTAAACGAAAAGCGTTGTGCCGCCGTGTGTGTGCACTGGCTCGTGGCGGGCGCGGGCTGGCTGGATGGATGGATGGACGTCCGGGTGTCCTTTTGTATCCCCCATGCTGGTGCGGCCACGGCGTTTGGGGTATGGTCGGTATGCGCCACTGGGTAGGGCGAATGAGGACGCCCGGCCTTGCTTTGATCGCGGTCATATCAACGTACCGCATCGCAACCCCAATCAACACTTGCGCGATCCCCCGTGTGTGTGTGTGTGTGTGTGTGTGTGTGTGTGTGTGTGTGTGTGTGTGTGTGTGTGTGTGTGTGTGTGTGTGTGTGTGTGTGTGTGTGTGTGTGTTCACCCTGTGAACGCAGGCCCGGCGTCGGTTCCGCCTGCCGGCAAGGGCGCGCTGGGGTTGCTGCGCGCGCAGTCTGCAAAGGTCCTGGGCACCCTCTGGGGCCTGCGCGCACCCCGCTCCGAGGAGGCCGCGCTACAGGTGCAGCAGCACCAGCAGCACCAGCAGCACCAGCACCAGCAGCAGCAGGTGCACGCAGGCGCAGGCGCAGGCCCGCAGCTCGCGCCCGGCGGCCAGGCCGGGCCGCAGGGCTCTCCGCAGCAGCCGCTGGCGCAGCAGGGCGCGCGGCCCTCGGCCTCCGGTGGCGGCGGTGGCGGCGGCGGCGGCGGCTCCTTCCGCCGGCCCTCCGTCTCCCCCAGCTCCTCCTTTCGCATGCTGGGGCAGCTGCCGCCGGGCCCGCCCCTGCCCCTGCCCCTGCCGCCGCCGCCGCCGCCGCCGGGCTCGCCCCTGCCGGGCGCAGCGCCAGGCCTGGCGCTGGCGCTGGCGCCGGGGCCGGGGCCGGGGCTGCAGTGGCAGGTGGTGCACGAGGGCGGCGCGGGCCGCAGCCTGCGCGGCGGCGGCTCCGTGGCCACAGCGCGCACCACGCAGAGCAGCATGGCCGCGCCCGCCTCCTCCACCTCCAGCCTGGGCATGGGCCAGGGCGGCATGGGCGGCCTGCTGCAGCAGCAGTACGCGCAGCTGTATCCACAGCACTACCACCAGCCGCCGCCGCAGCAGCAGCAGCAGCAGCACGGCGCTGCCGGCGGGCTGCCGGCGCCGCCGCACGTGCCGTCGGGAGGCGCCGCCGGCGCCGCCACGCCTGTGCATTCGCACCCGCCGCAACCCGCCCACCACCACCAGCAGCAGCAGCAGCAGCAGCAATTACCTCTGGGCACGGGGGGCCTGTCCCCGGTGCCGTCGATCCAGTCGGGCGGCACGGGCACGGGCCTGCTGCTGCGCAGCGAGGAGGGCCCGCCCGCGCCGCCGTCCCCCGGAATGGGCGCCGGAGCCGGCACCGGCACCGGCCTGCCGCCCATGGCGGTGTACCAGAGCATGTGCGGCGACGAGCCCGGGCTGCTGCCTGCGCCCTGGCTGCTGCTCGCGGACCCGGCAGCCTACATGATGGCGCCCGGCGCGCCGCCGCCGCCGCCGCCGCCGCCACCGCCGCCGCCCGTGTACGCGGCCGCTGCCGCGGCCGCGGCCGCGGCCGCCGCCGCTGCGGCAGCTGCGGCAGGAGGAGAAGGCGGGGGCGGGGCCGGGGGCGGCGCCTCGCAGCCTCCCTCGATGCCAGGTGCGCGGCGGCAAGGCCGTACGGGGAGGGCGGGAGGAAGTAGATGGGGTCCAGGGCCTGAAAGGTTTTGTTGTGTTGTGTTGTGCAGTGCCTTCATGACGCCACCCCCCTCCCTCCGATGCTCACGTGGCCCCGCGCGCTGGTTGCCTGATGCCGTGTACATGACCCGTGTGCCGTACCTTGCGCTCGTGCGGCCTCCCCCGCCCCCCAGCCTCGTCGCACCCCTCGCAAGGCCCGACGTCTGCGAGCGTGATGCAGACGCTGAGCGCGCTGTTCGCCGCCGCCGCCGCCGCCGGTAACAGCAGCCCGCCGCAGTTTGGGGCAGGCGCCCACGCGGCGGTCACGCCGCAGATGCTGATGCAGCACCAGCCCCACCACCACCAGCAGCTGCTCATGCAGCAGCAGCAACAACAACAACAGCAACAGCAGCAGCAACAGCAGCAGCAGCAGGGGCAATCCCTGCAGGCGGCACACGGGCTGGGCCCAGGCGGCCCAGCCTCCTCCGTCTCCATGGCCTCCGCCGCGCCGCCGGCCTCGAGCGGCGGCGGCGGCGGCGGCGGGCTGGTCGTGGTGAACCCCAAGGTGCTGGGGCTGCGGGAAATGCTCGGGCGCGAGGCGGCCGCCGCGGTGGCGAACCGCGCAGCCAAGCAGGCGCGGGACCTTGCAGAGGTGAGGGCGTTGGTGTGTTGCGTGGCGTGGCGTGGCGTGGTGGTTGTGGTTGTGGTTGTGGTTGCAGTGCTGCACGGGAACAGCTGACGACGGTGGCGGCGCACCGCCGCGCGACAGCGGGGAGGGTGCGCCTGTCACCCCCGGCTACCCTACCTCCCCTAACATGGCATGCGCCCTTGCCTGTGCCGCCCTGCCTCGCTGCGGCGGGGCGCCTCGCTGCTTGCTGTCGCTGCGCGCGCTCGCTCGCACGCAGGACGAGGAAGAGGAGGAGGAGGAGGGGTCAGACACGGCGCGCATGGCCCGGGCCAGCACCTTCAATTCGCAGGGAGCGGACAGGTCAACGTCACAACGGGGCAGCGCACACGGGCAGGGGGGCCATGACGGCCGCGCGCCGCCGCGCAAACAAGGTGGGAACAGCACAGTGCGGTTGTGTGGTGTGGACGCTTTCTAGCGGCGTGGCTGCTGGTTTGGCCCTGCGGCTGGACGGCTACCGTGCCCCTCCTGTCCGGGGCCGGTGCGGCGCGCGCGCGCGTCCCTTTGCGCCCCTCGCCGCGCGCGCCCTGTTGTTCACCCAGCCCGACCGTTCGCTCCCGCTGTTTGCCCCGCAGACTCGGGCCTGTTCTTCAAGCGCAGCAGCGGCGGCCTAGCGTACGCCAGCACGCAGCCGCACGCCGCCAGCAGCGCCGCCACCTCGCGGCGCGCCTCCGCCTACCTGTCCGGGGGCTCCGTGGGCGCCCGCGGCAGCAGCACCTACGGCCGCTCGCCGTCGGACCCGCTGTACTCGGCCGCCCTGGCGACGGAGGAGGCCGCTGGAGCGGGCGGCGGAGGCGGAGGCGGAGGCGGCGGAGGCGGAGGCGGCGGAGGCGGAGGCGGAGGCGGCGGAGGCGGAGGCGGAGGCGGCAGCATCGGCAACGTCGCGCTGCTACCGGGCACGGCGGTGATGCCGCCCGGGCGGTCGCAGCTTGCACCCAAGCGGCCGCCGGTGCTGCAGGAGCACGAGGACGGCGATGAAAACGAGAACGAGGACGAGGCACTGCGGCGGGTGGCGACGGCGCCGCCGGGTGGCGACGGCGCCGCCGCCGGGGCCCGGGACATGGGCCGCATGGCTGAGATCGAGGAGCAGCCGCAAGAGGACGCGGCGGCGCGCCTGACGCGGCCGTCCAAGCAGCGCCCCATGTCGGGCGGGATAGCGCTGTTTGGCGGGGCGCGCGCCAACCGGCGTGCGGCGTCGGCCCGACAGCAGCGCACTGTGTCGGGCGCGGGCGTGGGCGCGGGCGCGGGCGCGGGCGTGGAAGGGGCGGCCGGCGGCGGCCTCCTGCCGCCGCGCGGCGCTCGGCCCGAGGCAATGCACCTGCGCAACCTGATGGCTGGTGGCGGCGGCGGCGGCGGCGGCGGCACGTTGCCGGGCACGACCACGGGCACGGGCACGGTCACCGGGGGCGTCAGCTTCACCGGCACGGGCACGGGCACGGGTGTGGTGCTGGGCGGCGACACGACCACCACCACCACCACCCACAGCAGCGCCGTGCAACACCACCTGCACGCCGCCGCCGCCGCCGCCGGCGGCGGCGGGGGCGCCACCCTGCCCGGCGCGGCCGGGGCCGCGGGCTATGCGGGCGGCGGGGGCGCGCTCCGGCCGGTGGTGGAGATTGAGGGGCTGGAGTCGCCGGTCATGATGGGCGGCTGGCGCCGCTTCGGCCTGGCACGCAAGACGCCGGCGGCGCGCCCCTCCCTCGAGCTGCGCACCGGGCCCTCGCTGACGACCGGCGGCGGCGGCGGCGGCGGCAGCGGCGGCGGCGGGCTGAGCGCGGTGCCCGAGACCGTCGCGCGCGCGCTGCACGGCCGCGCCAGCCTCGGCGGGAGCCTGACCGTGGCGGGGCACGCGGCGGGCCTCGCGGTGCCGTCGCCGGTGCTGTCGCTGGCGCGGATGGTGGGGCTGGGCGTGCACGCGGCGGCGCGGGGCAGCCGGGACAGCCCGGAGCGCTCGGAGCGCTCGTCCGGGCACATGCAGAACCTCATCGCGCGCACCAAGAGCAAGAGCGCGCTGATCAAGAGGTGTGGGCGCGGGGATGGGGATGGGGGAGGGGAGGGGAGGGGAGGGGAGGGGTTGGGGAGGGGAGGGGAGGGGAGGGGAGGGGAGGGAAGGGAAGGGAAGGGGAGGGGATGGAAGGGAAGGGGAGGGGAGGGCGGCGGCAGCACGTGTCTGGGCGGTGGCGGCGGTTCGACCGACCTACAGGGTGCTTGGCGGGGGGGGGGCGCATGTTGTGGCGATTGCGGCATGTGGGCGCAAGGCGAGGGGCGTGGGGCGTGAGGGGGTCCCACCCGGCTCCATGCCCCAGACGGGCTCCGGTTCGGCCCAGCGGCTTGCCTGCTTGTGCACCAGCGGCTTCCGGCTCAGCTGCGTTCACAGCGGCAGCCGGGGCGACTCTTTTTGATGAGAGGTGCGCACCTGCACCAGCGGCTCTGTGTGCTGGGCTGCCTCCCGCCCACCTCTCGGCGTGGCCCTCCATGTCCCCCTGCCCTTCCCTTGCATTGGTTATGGTCTATTGGGCTGGAAACAATAACGACTCCCCCCCCCCCGCCCCCGGATCCTCCTTGGCCCTCCCGGAACGCAGCCTGGCCTTCAAGCGCGGCAGTTCGCACCGAGCCATCCACCTGGACTCGGGCACGCTCTCGCCGATGGCGCAGCCGCACCACCACCGCCGCCGCCCCCACAGCCCCCACCACCACCTCCACCACCCAGACGACCGCCTGGGGCAGCACCACGACGGCGGCGACTCGCATGGGCTCGCCGCGGCTGGTCCGGCGGCGGCGGCGGCGGCGGTGTACGGCACGACGAGCCCCGGCTCGGGGCCTCCGCCGCCGCTGCCGCCGGGCGGCAGCCCAGGAATGAGCCTGCAGGCGGAGGGCGGCGGCGGTGCGGGCTACCACCCGGTATGTTGCCGCTGCCTGCCCCCACCACACCCTTCATTCGTTCGTTCGTTCGTTCGTTCAGTGCTGATGCTGATGCTGATGCGGATGCGGATGCGCCTGGCCCTCCGCCGTTCCGTGGCCCCTCCCCCTGCCACCTTCCTCTGCTCCCCTTCCCCCCTTTAGACTGGTTTGGGATGGGCTGGTGGGCCCCATGGTCGCTTTTGTTCCTGGAATATACTACCCCACCCACCCACCCCACCCCATCGCTCGCTCCTGCCCCCCACCCCCACCCACCCCCACGCTCTCCTCCTCGCTTTTATGCATTTGATTTGGTTCAGCTTGGGCTGGTATTTACAACCCCCCTCCCCCCTCCCCCCGTCCCCCGTCCCCCATGCAGCTGGTGGTGATCGACCTGGGCATCCACTCCCTGTCCATCCCAGCCCTGGACGCGTGGTACGGCAACCTGTACGACGGCGTGCAGGTGATCTCCATCCTGCCCGCCCACCTCAAGAGCCGCGCCGCCTACTGCCCCCCGCTCAAGTCCGTGGCCACGCTGGCGCCGGGCTTCTTCGACGCGCCCGGCGCGACGGCGGCGCTGCTGCCCTGCGCGCCCGGCAAGTCGCCGTCCTTCCCGCGCTGCTCGCTGCTGTTCGTGGCTCCCGCCGGCTACAGCGCCGTGGCCAACAGCCACCCCGAGGTGGCGGAGCGCAGCGGCGCGGTGTTCTGCGGCGCGGTGCGCGAGGTGCTGGCCATGTACGGCGCGTACGAGTGCCAGGAGTACGAGTGCACGTTCATGGTGGCGTGCCACACGCCGCGCGGCGCCGCGGAGGTGGCGCTGGCTCTGCAGGAGTGGCTGCTCATGGTGCGTGCGTGATAGCAAAGCAAACAAAAACAAAACAAACCAAGAATACGGTAGCCAAAACCGAAGAAGCCGGCCCGCCTGGGGGGTCGTTTAGCTTCCGGTGCCTTCGCAGCGCAGCTGCCGTGTCAGTGACTCAAGCGGAGGGCCCTCTTCTTTGCGTCGGGCGGGCAGTCGGCGTCGAGACGGCTCAGTCAGTGCCGGCCCGGTTGCGCCTGGGGCGGCAGTCGACCTGCTTGACGAGATATGCGCCGCACCCCCTGTCCTACGTCTACCTCGCCATTAATTAAACATGCATGGCACCCCACACACACACACACACAAGCTGGCCCTCCAGCTGACCAGCCCCCTCGCCATTCCACATGGAAACCTGCATCCTGCCGGCGCTTGTGCGTGTGCAGGCGGACTGGCCCTCGGACCTGCTGTCGGAATTCGAAGCGGGCCGTGTGGAGCTGTCGGACACGGGCAGGCCGCTGCGAAGGTGCGTTGGCGGCCGTTGGCGTTGGCGTTGGCGGGCGCGCATGTTGCACAGTGCTTGCGTTGGTGCGCATGTTTCGCAGTGCGTGCGTGCTTGCGTGCGTGTGTGTGTGCAGTTATGCGTGCGCGCGTGCGTGCGTGCGGCCATGGCCGGACCCGCAGCAGCAGCAGCCAGACTCGCGGGCCGTAGCTCTGGCCTCGCTCGTGTGCAGTTCCACATGTGCACCCGCATGCATGTGCACCCGCCCGCGGACATCCATATCCTTGGGCGTATCTTTGATATGAAGCAGGCGCTTCAGAGTCAACGGCAGCGCACAAAACAGGCTTCTTCCCATCAGAGCGGTGCCCCGCCGTCCCTGGGTACTCAACTGCATCCCACGGCTTCCCATGGCTTTTCATCCACCCGCCCCGCTGCCTACCTGCTACCCTTCGCTACATACCGTATCCTGGCAAGCCCCTTCCATCACACTCCGCCGCCCCTTCCATCACACTCCACCGCCCCCTCCATCACACTCCACCGCCCCCTCCATCACACTCCACCGCCCCCTCCATCACACTCCACCGCCCCCTCCATCACACTCCACCGCCCCCTCCATCACACTCCACCGCCCCCTCTATCACACTCCACCGCCCCCTCCATGACACTCCGCCGCCCCCTCCATCACACTCCGCCGCCTTCCCTCCACCTCCTCCTCGCAGGGGCTTCCGGCCCAAGGTAGGCATCTTCACGGGCGTGCCGCTGAGCGTGGTGCCGCACGCCACCACCGGCCGCGCCGACTACTTTGGCGCCATCGTCAACCGCGCGGCGCGGCTCATGGCCGGCGCCAAGGCGGGCCAGATCCTCATGGACAAGACCGCGGGCCTGGAGGTGCTGCGGGAGTGGAGGCAGATGGCGGCAGCCCTCTCGGCCGCCCACGACACGGCCGCCGCAGCAGCAGTAGCGGCAGCGGGCGCGGCAGTAGCAGCGCCACACGTGCCGCTCGGCAGCGAGACACACAGCCCGCGCCCCAGCCCCAGCCCCAGCCACGGCAGCGGCGCGCCGCCGCCGCCGCCGCCACTGTCGCCGGCAGGCCTGGGCGTTGGAGGCGGCGGCGGCGGTGGCGGCCTGCCGCCGCGCTCACGTCGCGGCTCGGTGGCGACTCTGGCCACCACCTCCCAAAACACGCAACACATGCTGGTGCTCACAGGCGCACCCGGCGAGGGCGGCGGCTCCTCCACGCGGCCGGCGGCCGCGGGCAGCAACAGCAGCAGCGGCGGCGCGGGCGGCGGGGCGAGCAACGCAAGCACGGCGCTCACGGCGGCGCCGACGGCGGCGGCGGCGGCGGCAGCCGCACAGGGCCGCCGCTCGCCGCCCGCCAGGGCCGCGTCAGCGTCCATGAGCGCGGGTGGCATCGGCACCGCGGCCGCGCTTGGGGGCTCCGGCTCGGCCTCAGGCCCAGGCGGCAGCGTGCTGGTGGCGCCGGCGGTGGCGCCCGGCGAAGCGCCCGTCAGCCCCA